>OX401415.1:21024432-21036932 GCA_947846245.1 Cerastoderma edule | reverse complement strand
GTCTAAAAAACTCTGCTAACAGACATTTGAATACAGTCAATATAATTTCTCTTTCATCTTTTGATCAGTTGTATCTGTTTTTGTTTAGATGAGTCATAAATTCCAAGAAGAATTAGGTAAAAAAAGACTTACCACGACTTTGCCCCGAGACTGCATGAGACCAAACTGCTATGAGGAAAAGCAAATCTGCAATCCGACATCTCAGCATGATGAACTCTGAAAACGAGTTAGCATATTCAGTAGAAACTCCATACCTCGGAATTCAATGGGCATGGTTGAAAATGTTCGACATAGAAAGAGGACGACATATAGATATCCGGAATTCGAAGAATCGAAATTAAGAACAAATAATTTGGGATCTCCGTATCAACTTCGACGTAAAGAAGAGTTTGATAATCAGAGGTTTGACATATAGATATTTTACGGTTATACCATATAACTAGATGGTTTCATTTTGCAAATACGGGTGGAGACGGCTTTTAAGAAACATTCACTTTTAAAATGAAAATAACATGTATATCTTTCATGCTTATAATGGGTTTATAATCTTTTATTTGGTTGAAACCGGTCCAAAACATCATGTTCAGTTCATCTTAAACTTATGCAAAGTATAAGTCATTTTTTTTTTGTCCTGGGAAGACAAAATCCAAGAGTATACAGTTGGTATATGATTATTAGGTTCCCAGTGATACACAATTACATGTGCATTCGTTCCATTTTCAGACTACTTGTTAAAAATAGTTATATTTTCTTTTTTCTAAAGCTAAATATAAGTAATGTTAATAGTTCTGGGAAGACACAAGCCAAGAATATACAATCGGGTATATAATTATGCAAGTCAAAGTTCTCAAAGCAACACAATGTGTATATAACAGCAAAAGATGATAAGTTTTTGCTCCATTTTAAGGTCTAATTTTCTTCTTCCTAAAGCTTAAGCGAATTAGCTCCATTTTCAGACCACTAATGAATAGAAATCTAAATTTCTTCTTTATAAAACTAAAGGGCAATTCTTTTCGTTACAAAGATGAATGTATGTGAGTAAAATATATTTTAACATATGATACAAATAAAGGATGTGAGTAAAACGTTCAGTTTATATCTATTTTATACGATTTATGATATAATTTAGATTGGATTGAAGTAATTAGATGAAGATACAATAAAAAAAAAAGATTTTACCTGACGCTAAGTTTTCTCCAAGTGTTATCACAGCAAAGAAAGTCCGTTTAACGACTTTGTTTCCCAGAAGACGTAATCAAGATTGATTAACTCGCATGAGACCGACCTACACAATGTCTCGTCTACATAAAAACACCCCAAAACAAGCGGGCTGTACAATTAAACTGTCATAAAAGATTCAATTACGCACTGGCAGATTCGTGACAGAACTATTATTTTAATTCCACCGCTTCTGGTGGAAAGCCTTGTTTCATTTCCTTTTAAAACAAAAGTTATACTGATGACATTTAAATTTAAAAAGCGTCTATTCGTTCAATTTCATGACACTTTCCTCGTCAGGGGTTGCAAAGTCCAGCTTGTCCAGAGGCCTTAACCCATTACCAAACAATAACGACATTTGACCGCTTTGTTGTAGACGACTCTGGAAAACATTGTGTGCAAAGGAGAAATTGCTCGTGACGAGCAATTTCATACTTTTCCCACAATGTTTTCTACCCTAATAGAAGATCATTTTCCAATTTCATCACATTTTGAAACGTCGTCTGCAAACTCTGTCAATTTCGGGGTGTAAAAAATGGCGTTTGGTAAAGGGTTAACGGACTTGTGATTTCTTTCTGAAATATTTCTGAAATGTACTAAATATTCTTTACGGATAAATGTAGTAAAAAAATTCGGCATTTACGGATAGGTTAATCAAAATCAGATTGCTACATCTCTTCTCTTTGATAAAAGGAGGCTCATCTTAATTACGGTTTTAAAGTAAAGTCCAGGGGCCTATTTCACAGAGATTCGTAACTTTACGTGGTAGCAGGTCAATTCGTACCCAAACCAATTCGTACCCATCCTTTTTTTGGCTAATTCGTACCCACTTTTCGGTCAATCCGTACCCATCCTAATTTTTAACAAGTCAATTACGTCTACGGTTACACGCTTATTGTAACCCTTGAATCACAGAAATTATTTTGTTTTCGTGAATGAAAAATAGTCATGCGTTTTAAGTAAGATAAATATGACTCATTTAGGACTTATGCATGTCTAAGTTAAAAGTTTTCTTGGGTAATCATTTTTCTCTTTGTATTTACGTTTACGAGAAAATCTATCCTTCAAACCTTTGCGAGACAGGTCCATGTACACAAAGGCCTCGATTGTCACGAGCGATAATATCCCAATTGCTCTATTCAACTTTAAATTCAAATTTATTTAGTTTACATCGATTGTGACGAAAGCTTGAAGCTTACTAAATTCTCTCTCGATGACTGCTTGCTGGATACACAAACAGTTTATTGTATACTGATTTGTGGGTTAGTCCAGACATTTTTACCTCGCCGTAAGCGGAGACAGAACCAGGATCCTCAGTACAATAGACCGACGCTCTACCACTGCATCACTGTCGCTTGCCCGATCTTATCTGTCACTGTGATTAGTAGTCAAGTGCGGGCTTTTCATCCATCTTGCGTGGACCTGGCAGCTCAAAATGGACATTAAATAGCCTCTTGTTGCGTTGTAAGCAACCAATTAAGCCAAATTAAAACTAATTTCATGTGTTTTAAAATTGCATAGGTGAAATTTATAAGAGTTGTTATTACGCTATCTCTCGTACCACGATATAACTACAACACCGTTCCTGTGATGTAAAATCCCAAATGAAGATTGTATGGGCCTCTTTTCTACAAAGATTTGTCCTCTTATTGTTTAACCTATTACCAAGCAATAACGACAGTTGACCAGTGTGTTGCAGACGATTCTGGAAAACATAGTGGGAAAAGGAGAAATTGCTCGTAACGAGCAAATTTTCCTTTTCCCACAATGTTTTCTGCCCTTTCAGAAGATTATTTTTCAATATATATAACATTTTGAAATTTCGTCTTCAATCTCTTTCAATTTTGGACAGTCGAAAATTCTGGCTGTTCAAAGTTCAAAGCACCAACACAACAGCTACAGAAAGACATTATCTATTATATTTGAAAGACAACAACAGCAGCAATTGATCCTTTCTAGCAGTGGTATTGGCAAAAATGCAATGCAACACCAGAAGACAAAACAACTACAGAAACACACTTCCTATCATATTCGAAAGACAAAATTAGGAGCAAGTTATCCTTTTTTCATAGTGGTATTGGTCCAAATTAAAAGTAACGCCAGACGACCAGACAGCTACAAAAACACAGTTTCTTTTAATTACATTCGATAGACATATTTACTTAAGAGCATTTTGTCCTTTTCTAACAGTAGTTTCTGAAGTCCTCTGTAACAGCATGTCGAAGTGATGTATTACAATGTAAGGGGCAGGGAGAGTAAGCAAGTAATCTATTGTGTTTTAGGCACAGGTGACACATTTGGACTGTTATCAAATATCATAATGACGTGATGAGTTATTGTTAAATGGTGATTGTGAGTTTACCGAAATACGATTACGGAATTTGGACTGATGCCAGACTGTAACAAACAGTATGTCCCCAGATTGTAACATTCCTCTTTAAAGTTACATAACCACACATGAATAAGCGCGAAAGTCTATAGATAAAATGCCATTGGAACAGTATAATTTTTGTATTGCGGTAAGATACTCTATGAAAGGTAGCTTCTGAATAAAAATCGATTCAAAATGCATTATTGTATCTAAGCACATTCGGCCTACAAGCGATGGATAAAAATACCGTTGCAATGCTTTTGGATTAAGATGTGATCTTATTCACTGTTTACATTGTCCAAATACTTAAATACGAACATTTTGTTTCTTGCTTTGAATAGATACTATCACGTGCGTATAGCACAACAGTTCAGCTATGGTATCGATCAAAAGAAATAAGATTTTAACGTAAAACTTCCTTCACATCTGTAAACTTTAAAGTGGTACAAGCGTACGAATTGTCGCTCAGGGAATTCATTTGGACACCTCTACAACGTCCGTTAAAGATTAAACATCCAAGATTGTGTGAGATCATGTCACGATTAATAACTATTTACTCCATTACATGCGACTGTGTGGACACAAACAGAATCAGAATCAGAACATTTTATTAGATTTGACCTTGAAAGGTCATCATCGTACATATTACATACAAACAAAATAGTACAGATCATGAAAAAAGTAATGAAAAAAGTAATGAAAAGAAAAAAAGGAACATATCGTGGGCCTAGCACAAAACGATCGCAACCACAGCTCATGTGAACTGTAGTAACAACTGCACTGCACCAAGGCCACGATATTACTATGAGATATACGTCAAGAAAAACAAAACGGCTCGATGAAGGTCATAGAGATACATGTATATTAAAGGCACATCAAAGGAGAGGAGTACAAGTAAATTACTGAAAATATATATGGAGTTCTTTTATTATGTTCATAAAAGTCATGAGAATTAGTTTATGAATGCATTGAGACCTTATTAAATAGACTTATTTAAAATATGTTATTTTGTGCTTGAAATATAGTTGTCTCCAATTCAATCATGTTTATCAACAACCTGTTTGTTTACATATTCAAAATAACGAATTCTGATTGGTCGGTTCAAAAATGTGTGTGTCAACTGTCAAGGTCAGAGGTGAAAAATCAGAAAATCCGAATTATAAAACTTGCTAATCTAGGTTATTTCTGGTTTACTTTCACATTTAAGTTGTGCTGATGCTGTTTTCTGGTCATAACTATTTGAATCTGTCCAAAAGTTTACCAAATGATAAAGTTTGATTTAGCATTTATCTCCTTAAATGGGCCTTTAAAGAAAAAGTATGTTTCAATAGAAAAAATAGAGCAACGGAATTAGCATTAAGTGTACCTGAAATGAAATCCTGGGGACCCGGGCGCTAGTGTGGGGTATATGCAAGGGCTGGGACCAAGGCTACCGAAACGGGAGTAGAACAGTTCATGAACATAACGAGTGAGAGATAAAGGAGTTTACCTCAATTCGTATTTAGTCCAAGTGATAAATACGTATACTAACAAACATAACAAAACTAGGACTCTGATGTAAAATATATACATGTTGATGAATTTCGCGGAAAAGGCAATCCTTTATCAATAAGCTAATTAAAGAAACATAAACTTATAAACCTTTATGATACAACATGTTAACCCTAACAAGGGATTTAACAATGTACAAATTGATAAAAGGTACAAATATTGATAAACTGTAGTTTAATCTGACATTTGAGGCTGTTCGATATTTGTCACTAGAAAGTGTGAATTGAAACCACACACGAGAAAAGATTCAATTTTTTGTTTCGTTTTTTTTTTTTTTTATAATTATGATAGGTAGATGTATCTTTTGCATAGTAAGAGGACACCGCTACTCACGGGATTCGAACCCATAACGCTCCACACTTAGACTATAAACCGGTTGTTAAATGTTGACATTGACTCCTACCAGCATTACCCTTTATCATTTTCCGCAAACTGGTTTTGGTTTCCAGCCACAAAGTTATTGTCAGGTTGCCGTGAGTGATACTAATTCAACCAATACGTTATGTCTCTTGGCCTGATCGAGGGTTCAATGCAAGCCTATAGCAAGTCATCTACAAACGTGAAAAACTAACTATAGTATTGAACTGAACCCTCTACATAGACTGAATCAACATCATTAATGATATCGAGGGTTCGATTCAAGACTATCGTAAGTCCACGGCAAACGTGAAATATTTACTATAGTAATGAACTGTACCCTCTATATATACTTAATCACTTTCATCAATTATATCGAGGGTTGAATGCTAGACTATAGTAAGTCCTTCACAAACGTGAAATACTTACTATAGTATTGCACTGAACCCGCTATATAGACTTAATCAACTTCATCAATGCTATCGAGGGTTCAATGCTAGACTATAGTAAGTTCTTTACAAACGTGGAACACTTACTATAGTATTGCACTGAACCCTCTATATAGACTTAATCACTTTCATCAATTATATCGAGGGTTCAGTGCTAGACTATAGTAAGTCCTTCACAAACGTGAAATACTTACTATAGTATTGCACTGAACCCTCTATATAGACTTAATCAACTTCATCAATGCTATCGAGGGTTCAATGCTAGACTATAGTAAGTCCTTCACAAACGTGAAATACTTACTATAGTATTGCACTGAACCCTCTATATAGACTTAATCAACTTCATCAATGCTATCGAGGGTTCAATGCTAGACTATAGTAAGTCCTTCACAAACGTGAAACACTTACTATAGTATTGCACTGAACCCGCTATATAGACTAAATCAACGTTATCAATGCTATCGAGGGTTCAATGCAAGACTATAGTAAGTCCTTCACAAACGTGGAACACTAACTATAGTATTGCACTGAACCCTCTATATAGACTAAATCAACTTCATCAATTATATCGAGGGTTCAATGCTAGACTATAGTAAGTCCTTCACAAACGGGAAACACTTACTATAGTATTGCACTGATCCCTCTATATAGACTTAATCAACTTCATCAATTATATCGAGGGTTCAATGCTAGACTATAGTAAGTCCTTCACAAACGTGAAATACTTACTATAGTATTGCACTGAACCCGCTATATAGACTAAATCAACGTTATCAATGCTATCGAGGGTTCAATGCTAGACTATAGTAAGTCCTTCACAAACGTGAAACACTTACTATAGTATTGCACTGAACCCTCTATATAGACTAAATCAACGTTATCAATGCTATCGAGGGTTCAATGCTAGACTATAGTAAGTTCTTTACAAACGTGGAACACTTACTATAGTATTGCACTGAACCCTCTATATAGACTAAATCAACTTCATCAATTATATCGAGGGTTCAATGCTAGACTATAGTAAGTCCTTCACAAACGTGAAATACTTACTATAGTATTGCACTGAACCCGCTATATAGACTAAATCAACGTTATCAATTATATCGAGGGTTCCATGCTAGACTGCATTAAGTTCTTTACAATGTGAAACACTTACTATAGTATTGCACTGAACCCTCTATATATACTTAATCACTTTCATCAATTATATCGAGGGTTCAATGCTAGACTATAGTAAGTCCTTCACAAACGTGAAATACTTACTATAGTATTGCACTGAACCCGCTATATAGACTTAATCAACTTCATCAATGCTATCGAGGGTTCAATGCTAGACTATAGTAAGTTCTTTACAAACGTGGAACACTTACTATAGTATTGCACTGAACCCTCTATATAGACTTAATCACTTTCATCAATTATATCGAGGGTTCAGTGCTAGACTATAGTAAGTCCTTCACAAACGTGAAATACTTACTATAGTATCATTGAACCCTCTATATAGACTTAATCAACTTCATCAATGCTATCGAGGGTTCAATGCTAGACTATAGTAAGTCCTTCACAAACGTGAAATACTTACTATAGTATTGCACTGAACCCTCTATATAGACTAATCAACTTCATCAATGCTATCGAGGGTTCAATGCTAGACTATAGTAAGTCCTTCACAAACGTGAAACACTTACTATAGTATTGCACTGAACCCGCTATATAGACTAAATCAACGTTATCAATGCTATCGAGGGTTCAATGCAAGACTATAGTAAGTCCTTCACAAACGTGGAACACTAACTATAGTATTGCACTGAACCCTCTATATAGACTAAATCAACTTCATCAATTATATCGAGGGTTCAATGCTAGACTATAGTAAGTCCTTCACAAACGTGAAACACTTACTATAGTATTGCACTGATCCCTCTATATAGACTTAATCAACTTCATCAATTATATCGAGGGTTCAATGCTAGACTATAGTAAGTCCTTCACAAACGTGAAATACTTACTATAGTATTGCACTGAACCCGCTATATAGACTAAATCAACGTTATCAATGCTATCGAGGGTTCAATGCTAGACTATAGTAAGTCCTTCACAAACGTGAAACACTTACTATAGTATTGCACTGAACCCTCTATATAGACTAAATCAACGTTATCAATGCTATCGAGGGTTCAATGCTAGACTATAGTAAGTTCTTTACAAACGTGGAACACTTACTATAGTATTGCACTGAACCCTCTATATAGACTAAATCAACTTCATCAATTATATCGAGGGTTCAATGCTAGACTATAGTAAGTCCTTCACAAACGTGAAATACTTACTATAGTATTGCACTGAACCCGCTATATAGACTAAATCAACGTTATCAATTATATCGAGGGTTCCATGCTAGACTGCATTAAGTTCTTTACAATGTGAAACACTTACTATAGTATTGCACTGAACCCGCTATATAGACTTAATCAACTTCATCAATGCTATCGAGGGTTCAATGCTAGACTATAGTAAGTCCTTCACAAACGTGAAATACTTACTATAGTATTGCACTGAACCCGCTATATAGACTAAATCAACGTTATCAATTATATCGAGGGTTCCATGCTAGACTGCATTAAGTTTTTCACAAATATGAAACACTTACTATAGTATTGCGCTGAACCCGCTATATAGACTTAATCAACTTCATCAATGCTATCGAGGGTTCAATGCTAGACTATAGTAAGTCCTTCACAAACGTGAAACACTTACTATAGTATTGCACTGAACCCGCTATATAAACTTAATCAACTTCATCAATGCTATCGAGGGTTCAATGCTAGACTATAGTAAGTCCTTCACAAACGGGAAGCACTTACTATAGTATTGCACTGAACCCTCTATATAGACTAAATCAACTTCATCAATTATATCGAGGGTTCAATGCTAGACTATAGTAAGTCCTTCACAAACGGGAAACACTTACTATAGAATTGCATTGAACACCCGGGATCCTGTCTGGAAACTATAAGCCTTAACACACTCTATTTCTTCAGTGTTGGAAAAGCGGTGTTAATTTCACATTCAGACATGGTCTGTGAGGGCCAGTAGTCAGAATATTACCACTTTGTGGTTATGATTGACAATGATACTGAACTGTGGAGGACAGTGGTCCAGATGACGAACGTCAGCCTCTTTTACCGAGGGCTCCGGGTTCGATCTTAGTGGCGAGATGAAATTGCCGGGACCAACCCACAAATCGGCGCTAGTACTGGTTTCGTATCCGGGAAGCAGTCATTGAGAGTGATTTTAAAAAGCTTCAAGCGTCTGTCATAATCGATATAAATTGAATAGATTTATACTAAGCTGAACAAATGTGAGAAGATCATGCAACAAATTGGGGACTCGAATCTGGCCGATTGACGCATCAATGTCTACCTAGTATTTACCCGTATGAACGCCGATTTGATAATGTCTGCTTACTCGTCACTTCTCGGTCTCTCGGGGTTTTTCAAAGAAAATCAAAGATACTGCGATTGCCCAGAAAAACAACAACAGGATTGGTATGTGGGAAATTGAGTATCTTTGTATCTTTAGTAATCAGTGATATTAGGACTATCCTTGAAGATTTTTTTTCTTCCAAAAAAATATTAGTTTTAAAGAAGTGAGTACGTTTTAACAGAACAGAGGAGAACATACATTTTATTTGACGAGTACATGGTACATACACAGTTATGTTCACATACAAATATAATTTCGATCTGCTGCCGCAATGATTCTCTAATACCCATAACCTCCTTCATATACCCCTCTCTCGCTATCCTCTTCTTTACACCATAACAAATACCTGAAAGTTGACATTTATTTCTTCAAAAAGTGAGATCAACGACGTTGTCCGTATCATTTATTACATAGAAAACTAATACGGGCTTTTTTTTGAAAAGCATCGGCTGAACAAAAAATATGGTTGCACTAAATCGTTTTTCTGATTTTTATATCGCATACACGTTTTTGAACCTGGACGGATGGATTGTTACTCGTTTGCCCTCTTTGATTCATCTTATGATAGATTCACGTACTGATTGGTTTGCCGTTTGCTCTTTCGATGTGGTGATCGGTTAATTGAACGAGAGATAGAGTGATAGTTAGTAGTTCGTTTGATTTATTGATTGATTGAATGGCTTATGGATAGGGGTAATCATTCGAATAATTGATTGATTGATAAATTTGTCGATATTTATATTGGATTCTCTATTTATAACACGATTCATATATGTTTCACCTCTCATCAACAATAATTGCGGTATTTTCCGTCGGCCTGTTTTTATCATCCTTCATTATCGTTCATCATTGTGCGATTATCTGCGGGGTTTGGCCGGACGTTATCTTGTATATAGTACATCTATTGTCGTACTAACATATGTTGATGCATTCGGAACACCTCGGCCATTTCTTAAAATAACCTCGGAGGTAATGGGGAGCCATTTTTGAAAGTAGATCAGCAACGAAGGGCCAATCGTATCTACTCGGCAATCCCCGTAACAAGCCGGGGATTGCCGAAAAGAGCCGATTGACAAAATATGAAACAAAGATGTGTTGATATGATCATCTTTAATGAAAAGGGTAAAAAACCCATTCAATTGTGATATATAACCAATTTGTGTGTATTCAATAACATATTTAGTGCCTGTGTGCATTTTGCGTTATCCGCCGGAAATAAGGCGAATTACCCCAGGATTTCTGGTGTATTCATGTACTGCCTACGAGGTATATCTACCGACTTGTTACGGGGATTGCCGAGTAGATACGATTGATGTTGATGTAATTCTACCATTGTTTCACTAATCTCTAACATATATACCCCGTTCGCGTAAATCATAAAACGATCTCATACCCTTGGTAAGAGATAAGTTGGTGTGATTTGATCTAACGTGTAATATGTCGGTCTTGATTAGCATGTGCGCGCCGCACATGCTATTCAAGAGCGACATTTTTACACTACATTCTAAGTGGTACAACGTTTTCCAAGTGCCTTGTCTTTAAACAGTTTTGCGATCAGATTTTAAACGAGTAAACTGATTTGTACCTTTTACGAAGATGTATCGTATCTGTGTATCCTTTTTGTTTAACATCGTCGGGAAATTGAATTCGTATGATATGAGAACATTTACTTATGCTTCAACAGTTTAACAACAGTCGGCATAGTGTTGCTTTATAAACCTCTTCTTTATGTTAGCGTAACTTTTATAGGCAGGACTTGTATATATTTACAATAAATGTGTGTGCTTTTGTTACAATAACGAGTTTTGATTGATATAAAAAAGGATAGTGTTCTGCTCAAAGATAACTTTGCGTTTATCTTATAAAATTTATAATTGACTGTATAGGAGCTTATAAAAACTGCACAAACGTCTAGTGGCCGACTTTTTGCTTGATATTTGTAACCGGGTCAACTAGATAACAGTGACTTGTATCACACAAAAGTGATGGTTAACTGGTGCTGACATTTAAAGATAAAGCTAAGAGTGGGTGAAACTATCAAGGAACACCATTGAACTGTACACAACTGATGCTGAAGCCAAAATGGGGAGTTTTGCCCCATTGTTAGGATTATCCTTAATATGTTTTATGGTTGTGTGTCCTGTAGAACTTGTTCAGGTACGTATTATTATTTTACACCAAACTGCGCACATTGTCGCTCAGACTACTACTACTACTACTACTACTACTACTACTACTACTACTACTACTACTACTACTACTACTACTACTACTACTACTACTACTACTACTATACTACTACTACTACTACTACTACTACTACTACTACTACTACTACTACTACTACTACTACTACTACTACTACTACTACTACTACTACTACTACTACTACTACTACTACTACTACTACTACTACTACTACTACTACTACTACTACTACTACTACTACTACTACTACTACTACTACTACTACTACTACTACTACTACTACTACTACTACTACTACTACTACTACTACTACTACTACTACTACTACTACTACTACTACTACTACTACTACTACTACTACTACTACTACTACTGCTACTGCTACTGCTACTGCTACTGCTACTACTACTGCTACTACTACTACTACTACTACTACTACTACTACTACTACTACTGCTACTACTACTACTACTGCTACTGCTACTGCTACTGCTACTGCTACTGCTACTGCTGCTGCTACTGCTACTGCTACTGCTACTGCTACTGCTACTGCTACTACTACTACTACTACTACTACTACTACTACTGCTGCTGCTACTGCTGCTGCTACTGCTACTGCTACTGCTACTGCTACTGCTACTGCTACTGCTACTGCTGCTGCTGCTACTGCTACTGCTACTGCTACTGCTACTGCTACTGCTACTGCTACTGCTACTGCTACTGCTACTGCTACTGCTACTGCTACTGCTACTGCTGCTGCTGCTGCTGCTGCTGCTACTGCTACTGCTACTGCTACTGCTACTGCTACTGCTGCTGCTGCTGCTACTGCTACTGCTGCTGCTACTGCTACTGCTACTGCT
>OX401415.1:20616727-21023932 GCA_947846245.1 Cerastoderma edule | reverse complement strand
CTACTACTACTACTACTACTACACTACTACTACTACTACTACTACTACTACTACTACTACTACTACTACTACTACTACTACTACTACTACTACTACTACTACTACTACTACTACTTCTACTACTACTACTACTACTACTACTACTACTACTACTACTACTACTACTACTACTACTACTACTAATACTAATACTACTACTACTAATACTACTACTACTAATACTACTACTACTACTACTACTACTACTACTACTACTACTACTACTACTAATACTACTACTACTACTACTACTACTACTACTACTACTACTACTACTACTACTACTACTACTACTACTACTACTACTACTACTACTACTACTACTACTACTAATAATAATAATAATAATAACAATACTACTACTACTACTAATACTAATTAATTACTAATTACTAATTACTAATTACTACTACTACTAATTACTAATTACTTAATAATACTAATTACTCACTACTAATTAATTACCACTACCACTACTACTACTCAATTAATTTCACCACTCACTACCAATTACCACTACCACCACCACTACCACTAATACCTCAATTAATTACTACTACTACTACTACTACTACTACTACTACTACTACTACTACTACTACTACTACTACTACTACTACTAACTACTACTACTACTACTACTACTACTACTACTACTACTACTACTACTACTACTACTACTACTACTACTACTACTACTACTACTACTACTACTACTACTACTACTACTACTACTACTACTACTACTACTACTACTACTACTACTACTACTACTACTACTACTACTACTACTACTACTACTACTACTACTACTACTACTACTACTACTACTACTACTACTACTACTACTACTACTACTACTACTACTACTACTACTACTACTACTACTACTACTACTACTACTACTACTTTTTTCATGTTGGATTCTGAGATATCATTCCACAACTCACAACCAAAGAGAGCTCGAGGGAGGACACATGACCGATATAGTTTTATTGTTGTACACGGGTTACGACCGGCACTTCCGCTTACTAAGTTCGTGACTGACATAAATTGGCCTCTTATCAGTTGCTGTACTCTATCAATGTTGCTAGGATGCTTTCCAGATGAAAATTGGATGATTCCTAGATGTTTGTAAGAGTTCACTTCAGAAATCACTGATGTTCCGTACACGAATGGAATTTGTCCGCTTGTTGGTTTACTTTTGCGGTTTAGAATTGACGCAGCACACTTAGAGGGGTTGTAAACGTAACGCCATCTACATGCGTACGCGTGGCAAATCTTCAGCAGCTCGTTGATGCCGTTACGCGACAGCGAGAGAAGCACTATGTCGTCAGCCTGTGTGGGTGCGGAGATCTTGACGTCGTTAACACATAGGCCATGAGAAGAGGCCTGTAACGAATCCAGTAGATCGTTGATATAGACGGTGTAGTAGAACGGGGCACATATAGAGCCTTGGCGGGTCCCCTGTTCGATCCTGAAGCTGGCCGAAATGTGTCCATTTTGGAGAACACAACTTGAGCAGTCTAGAAAAGAGTTCGATATAATTCGTAGCATTTTCCCCGTTATTCCAAGGTTATGTAGTTTATAGATGAGACCACGAGTCCAAACCAGATCAAATGCTGATTTAGCGTCCATGTAACAAGCATATAGTGGACTTCCTCTTTCCACACAGTAATCCCTAGCCTCTTGAACAATGAAGGACACCATTTTACAACTATTTCCCTTTTGAAACCCATATTGCAAGTCATTAAGTTTGTCGATGAACATGTTGTCTTCTATGCGTTTCATTAATAACTTTTCAAAGAGTTTTAGATTACCGGGAGAAGTGAAATAGCACGATAATTATTTGGGTCGCTAAGTGATTTTCCAGTTCCCTTGTGTAAAGTAATAGTGAGACCTGATTTGAAATTCTTTGGTAGTTTTTCTTTGTGGAAAATGGCGTTAAACAGTGTTTCCTGATACAAAGCCATAGAGCAAACAAGTATGTCAATTATTCCTGTCAATAAGAATTGGTTTTTTTTCCTCCAAAGGCTGCCCCGGGTCATGTGACTATTCAGGTGAAGGTACTACAATACGACAATCCGGACGGTACGTCATATTCGGGCACTAACTTTAATGGGCCCCGGAAGTGCTGCGACAAGGCTGGTCCATGCAGAAAAACATGCGATACATACTTCCTGTACGGATTTGGCAGGTGAGTTAAAGCAACGTATCATTAGAGTTCTTGGTATTTTTGTCTTTCCTAGTTAGAATGATTAAGTAAGATTTTTAGCCATAGGAACAATTTTCTATTGCAGAAAATGGCAAATTACTTATTGAAGATATCAAAGTCTGTCTTACAAAGATTCACACAATATATTTACTAGTAAATGTCAATATAAAAAGGAAAGGTGCACCTCTTCATAGACGTGAACGGACCATTCGTTCTTCCTACGAAACCTTAATCGAGTCTTAATCTTAAAGGCGAGCCTGTTCTTCACATACACGTTGTAAATCAATCAGTAATTTCTCTTATACATCACATACTTAGATAATTGCCCAGTTCATTGAATTGGATTATGCCTTTCTTCTTTAGCAGGTCCTGTCATAAAGCTCATTTGCCAAATCTATATCATACGGAAAATCAAACTACTATGAAATATGTTTTCTTGAATTATCTTAGATCCCAAGGTGGACGGTTCAGCGGAGTTTTGACCAACACGACTGATCACGTATTGACCGACACAAATACCTTTTCTGATTCGTCAACAAACCAATTGATTGCATACGCCACTACGGACACATGGGGACAGGTAGATGTGTTATGCAACTGTTACATGTGCGGTATATTTCCGTGTATCTAAATAGATGATATATACCACAAAGATTTGAATGGCGCAATAACAGTTCAATGGCCGCAGCAGAAAACATTAAAGAGGAATCGAAAATCGCTGCTCACGGCGACAATTTTACATCCATTGATATCTTACGTCGCACGCTTTCTACGATGTCATTTTAAATTCTAGCTGAGTTCTGGAGTACATAAGCTACTTCATTTGAAATATTCATTTTACCTTTGTTTACTTGTTTATTTCTATCTTATGTTATTTTTAAACTAATCGTTCGAAAATAAAATAATGGTTTGAGCTAAAATATCCTTCATCAAAATCGGGTAAGTTAAACAGAAATTGAAAGACGAGCCAAGATTGAGAACTGCAAAAATCCTTGAATATTGATCATTATAACTTGATAAATTGTTTCAACTTTAATGCAAATAACCTTAAGAAATGTCTATCGATTTAATTCTAGGATATAGAAATGTTGGTAAATATTTACGATGCTGATGGTGGCAGATCAAGGGATTTGATTGACAACATGACGGTTGCTGTTGGTAATTTGACTATCGCAACTTCAGAGAAAAGAGCGCCTGTCCATGTTATCAGTCTACAGAATCATGTTACGTAAGTTTGTTGTGTTACGAACAGAGCAAATTAACCTCTTAAACACATAAGCACATCCCATCAGTGAAAAACACTGTCATCCCCTGATCGGTTGTGTAGTATTTTTATATACCCGCATGTTCAGTATAACAATGCATTAGGTACCCTTATTTGCATAATTTACATTACGTGAATGTTGCAGTTGCAAACATCGAAGTAGTCTGATTACTATGAGTAAAAACCTTGCATTCATTGCAGAAGCTGAACGCTTGAAAGAAATCTTGAAATGCTCTTCTCATGTTTTATAATTTTTTTTATTTCTATTGGGGGAGGTTATAATCTCTGTAAGGCTGTGCTAGTCCTAATAATTTACACATTAGGATATTAACAACAACAGACTGAAATATATAAGCAGTTTAAGCAATTATTTCCAAGTTGTTGTCTGAACACGCTTTAGAACCGACGATTTAAAAGTCAATAATTTCCAAAAGTGTTCCTCGGGTGATACGATTGTATTTTTTATAAATATATCAGCAGTGGTTGCCATGGGAACCCGCTTGGGTTTAAAATCCGGTGACGGCATTTGAATTTTCATGAGAGGCAGTCTCCGGATTGACTTATGGAATGCCAATGGTTCTACCAAGCTTGACCAGTTCCTATGGACAGTTAATTGAGTATGGAGTCTTAACCTATCATTGTGTCATGCATTGCAAAATAACTGACGAACGAAGTACTTAGTGCAAACATATCACACCTAATACTCTTATCAATATCACCATACATTGCCAGACCAACATAAAGTAACATTAAAATCGTTTACTTTTGTTCCAGCGTGTCGTTTACCACTAGGACGTGTTTTATCTAATAAGATTACTTTGCATTCTTATCTTTTGGATATGTATATGTGTTTGTTTATGAGTGTATTTGTATGTGCAAATGTAAATGTTTTCAATTTTTGATTCTCTATTCGGAAATTTAATGAGTTGATTTCATCGCCAATCATCTATCCACCCACCCCCAAATAAAAACCCACATATAAGTATGCATCTATTAAACAGACACCTGCGGTTTGTTCAACTTCTTTCAAATCCTTGGTTTTCGTTTTCGTTTCAAGGGCTATCTTCTTATTAATTATAACTCTTTTTAACTTTAATCATCACATTTTCTTTCATTTCGTATTAGTCCCGCCTGTGTGTATGGGTGTGTGGGGATGGGTGTGTTTGTCTGTATTCAATCTACATATGATTGTAAACTCGTCATTAGGCGGAAACATAAAATCAGACGTAATTGTAATTCAAACATACAGTGACACAAGAGACGAATTCTTTTTCGTTTGAATAAGAACCATAGTCATCGAACTCTTTAGAAACCAATGTAACCACTGTTCTATTGAATATGTCAATCGAATGACTATTGTACTCAGGTATCAACATGGTGAACGAGAATGAAGAATGTATGGAGTTAATTAATAGCTTATATCACAAACATAGTATCATATCTAATTTGCGTCTCTCCATCATTAAAAATCAAATAAATAAACAACTGAAAACGCATTAACTAAATAAAATATACATCAATAACACAATGATAAAAAAGGTAATATTCACAGGCCGTTTTTTGTGGATAGAACTTTGTCCTTTGGATGACTAAGTATAAAAGTGATTGAGTGTAATTTTCATACGTGCTTTTTAAGATTGACTTTAGAGCTACAGATATGGTGTAAGGAAGGATATACAGGACACGCATGTGAGATTATGTGCCAAGCCGATCCATTTCACAGCTGTAATCCCAGGGGCGGAATGCGATTATCACCAACGTGTGCAATGGCAGGTATGTATACACATTTTTTCTTTTTTTCACAGAAAGAAACAAAATGGGATAAAACAATATAAAAACGGTTCTTCTTTTATCAAACGACTAGTATTGAACTTGCTGTCTTATTCAAATTGTCCAGTAATGTAAAATCATGATACTTTTACACGGGCATCCACAAATGCTCCTTTTTGTTGTTTTAGATTTCATTTCTTTAAGACTTAACAATATTGTATTGTATGGTCATGACCATTGGGATTTTATTAACATGAATTTAATAGACATTGAATATTGAGGACAAAGCTTGTTAAACTTACGCATTCGGAACAGTATCATTTACTTCGCCAATCATTTACTTGCTTAGAAATTTAATGTTGATGATGTGAAGTTAAAATATTGTAGGTCCTACTCCATGAACTGTGTATACTTTTCCTTTTCTAGATGTTCTGGTCTTACGTGGAACGTTTGCAACACCAAGAAGGTCACATCTACAACAAGAATTGAAAAATCTTATTTCATTACGAATGTGCACAACAGTCAACGATACGGTTTTTGTGCTAATTATTGAATTGAAGGTCCAAGAGTAAGACATGTTCTAACATTTAAATGGAACCAGTTTAAATTAGAAAAGAAAACACTTCACTTGAATTCAGCTCTGGTATAATGATGTCATACAATGTGTGTTTTTTAAAGAAGGTATTTTTCGGCTTCCTAAGATTAAAAAGCTAATCACCAGTTTCTGATCTGATTAGCTCTTACATTCGTAAAAATAACACTACTGTCCAGAATTTCATGGATGAAAGCAAAGGTGGAGCTTTAATAAGACCGTGCAGAACATCGAATCAAAAACCTTCCACCAAAGAGTTATACATTCTATCTTGACGATAACGTGGTGGTCAGCCAGATACCAATAATCTTATAATGAATCGGTGGTCAATTACAAAATGTCTATAGCTGAGGATCATACTTTCATAATTCACCAACGATCTGGAGAAATTGATTTACTAAAGCAAACGCGTTTAGTTCGCTTTAGTTTAATGAATAAAAAATAATGGTAGAAACTAAATGATTATTATACATATTTAGGTCTTCAAGGAAAAATATTCAATCTCAATTCATTTCCTCATACTACAAGATTTCATCTATGTGAGAGCTAGTTCAAATTGGAACCATATTTTTCTGCTGATCTCTCTAGAAATTTGATAGGCAAACATAAATACTTAAACGATACTTTTATCTCTATCAGCATGGAGTGTAAAGCTTCATTTATTATGACAACTGTTCTATCTCAATTGAGGGACAAACTTGATTCCTTGATGACCAATATGAGAGAATAATAGAATGGTAAGATAAAAAGAAAATGACATCAAGACATAAATGTTTGTACTAAAGGTTCAAAAGGATGTATTTAAATCGCTTGTTTCCTAACCCAATTGGATTCATAATTTGTAACTTGTTTAGAAGATTTGACTTGAAATTAAAGGGAGTGCATTTAGTTTTCAGAGGCCTCTAAATGCCAAAGGGAGTGGTTAAATGATATTCTAAATTCACAAGAAAAATAGATTCAATACTATATATAGTTCAGTGCTTCCTACAAATGGTTCGGACATATTAAACCAAATAAAAATCTAATGCTTTCAGGTACGTATCATTTATAGCAAGATGTGACGGCAAGGCGATAGATCAGGTTCAATTCGACCTTATGTATTTGGTTAACATGCTCGTTCCTAACATGAAAACAACGTTCAACAATTTGCTTCCTTATATACAAGTCAAAAAGCCACTGTATGCAGAAGCACCGGCCCAGGTATAGTTTATATGAGATACTCGTATATTCAATGTTTTGGATATCTAAATGTTTATAAACTCATTAAAAGCAACTGGAACGTTCGTTTAACGTTTATGCTCATTAGGTATTTATATGCATAGATAACACAACTGCTCAGTGAACGACAGTGTTTTCACTGATCGGGTGTGTTTGTGTCTTTGAGAGGTTCATGTGCTCGGTTCGTTACATTAGGGGCAGCGGTGGGATTAAAATTTCTTCTCCTATCGGAGTTGCCTTCCTCATGTGTTTCCCAAGAGCCAAGACTTGGAACGAGTCTTCTCGGAAGTGGGAGATATGTAACGTTCGTTGAACGTTTATGCAAATTAGGAACCTAATGCATTGTTTGAGAGAACATGCTAGTATATATAAAGACAACACAACCGCTCATTGAACGACATTGTTTTTCACTGATCGGATGTGTTTGTCTCTTTGAGCGGTTCATGTGCTCGGTTCGTTACACAACGATATTTCTAATTTGAATAAAAATATTTAATGACTTGCTATTCAAAGTAGTAATTAAAACATCCCGTTTCTATACAAACCACGTTATAAAAAGCTAGGAATGCTTTTCAATAATCCGTACGGTGAAAATAAGCCCTGTAATCATCGATTTCTTTCTAGTTGATTGAAGTGTTTAGTCACTTAAGAAGAGGACGATCTAAAAAGCATATTTTTTAATGATTTTGATATATAAATTAGACTTAATTAGTTTTCTAATTGTTCCCGTATCAGCAATCAATTGTAATAATTAATTAATTTAGAACTCCCTTCGAACGATCACAAGTGTGTTATGTAATTTTCACGGAATGTAAAGATAAAGAAAGCAAAGCCGTTACAAACATGTTATGTTTTCGCCGAATCATCTCAGACGCACTACATTTCATGATTGGATCAAACAGTAAAGTAAAATTTATTTCATTGGCAAAAACCAATTTTTGTTTTATAGCCATACAGGCGGTAGAAAAGTAGGACTAAACAATATTGTCTTAATTATTAATCTGACGGAATTTGAAAGCTGCGTTTAAGTACATTGCGAGTTGTTGTAACAATACTGTGGATTGCGTACTCAATAGACTGATAAACTTCTGTTGGGTAGGCCATCTACAATAACACTTTGGCAAAATCTCGTTTCTTATTTGTCTTTAAAATGGACATACCAGCACAAAATGAAATTCGTTTTAAATAACATCCATTTAACATTTTACGCATTTTCTGTTTACCCTTGCAAGATTACTATGTCGACATATCTCTATATTAAGTGAGTGATTTGGGCTTCTAAGCTTACTTAAAGATTATCTGTAAAGAGGCTTAGATACTACAAGCAGGTAGGTTCGAAATAAATTGAATTCTTTATAATAGTATATGTTTCAAGTTTACTTTGTGAGTTAATATCACTAAAACACTGTTGTAAATGTTGGTTATATATCAGCTGTTTAATATAGCAGACAAATGACCGGCATTTATCACATTACTCCTCAATAAGTACTGAAATCCCAGATCACTCAATAAATGATTAATATGTTTAGCCCATGAATTTAAAGATTAATTCCATCATTATAAAATACAATTTTATACAGTAATGAGTTTGGTGATCTAGACATCTTATACCAATGGCTTAAAATCCTTATTTTTCTTAGTACAGACATAGAAAAACAACCCAATTCGCTTTTATAAAGGCATTTGCAACATTTCTATTTAGGAGTAATATATGTTTCAAATATTTCAAATGTACCACCTCGGTGTTTGGTAATTCATGAAATCCCCATACTTCAAAACAATAACTGAGTATCGGGCTTATCATTGTGTAAAAAAACATCAAACTATACTTTGTTATAGAGGGAATTTAGAGAAAGTATTGCTTTGTGAGCTTGATCTGATAATTTCGTTGGGCTTGGTAGAAACAACCATTACTAGACAGACACAACATTAATAAGAAAAAGTCGGCACAACTTTAAGAAAATCTTTATCGAAACAAACATTGACCTTTTCGAGGCGTGTTCCTTGTTTAAAAAACATGACAACCGTTTTTTTCTGTATTAACTCTAATATCCCGTTTTTGGCAATAGACACTTAATTGTGTTAACAAACTTTGTAAGCCATCCCTCGTATAAGAAAATAAAACAGTATCGCCTGCAAAAAGAACGAATAGCTTGTGATCATCCAAAGTAGATGATTCATTATCTTGTAATACAAGGTTATCATACATGTCATTCATAAAAAGGGTAAGCAATAAAGGTGACAAATGTCCCCTCCCCCTGTTAAACATCTAAAAACCGTTAAAATAATCAGAATACTAACCGTTTGAACGAACTCAGGACTGAACCTTCTTATAAATACATCGTAACATTCTTCTCTTTTACTAGAGGCTCCATATTCTAAATATTTTTGTCAAATGCCATTCTTAAAATCAACAAAAGCCCAATATAATTTCTTCTTCTCATTTTTGATTACTTTATCAACAATATATGTAAGCATAAATAGGCTATCAACAGTACCGCGGTGTTTTGGAAATCCAAATTGACGATCGTTTAAAATATCGATAGATTCTACCCATCACTTGTCTAAGAAAAGGGAAAATGTCTTTTTTTAAACAAGTACGTTACACCTTTATGCCGGACATCCGGATATAAACTTTGATTGTACATATAATCAAATAATTTGCATAGGTGCGGACTTAATAAAGCATTGAATTCTAAATACAAGTATGGCAATATATTATCAAAGCCACAACTATTACCCCCTTTAAACGGCGGATAGAAGCATGCACTTCGTCTATGGCGAAATCAATGTCGATGTCAGAAACATTCACAGACTCAATATTTTGATCGTTTAAAGCAGATTCGACAGCCTCATTTTCAAATTCATTATCACTGACAAAAAGATGATTAAAATGGGTCAACAGTGTAGCAGAGTCATCTTTACAATTGATACTATTTTATTTTAACTTACGAATCTTAGCCCAAAACCTTTGGGGACTCTGAACAGCTAGGTTATATGAATTGCGCTTTTTTTAACTTTTGAATTTTCTTTAAGCTATATTCTTTACTCGACGGTAATTCCTGAGATATGCACGATTTGACAAACAAAGTTCTCGGCGAGCCCCTTCGCAATCAGCATTGAACCATGGACTAAAGAACTTTCTACTGGACTTTTTCCTGCAGTGATTATCTGTAGACTTTGTTCCAAACGTGCAAAATATTTGATAATTTCTTTATACCACTGTCTATTGTGACCTACTCATTAGTAATATTACTCACAACACCACCAATAGCATGGTATTGTGAATAAATGGAACTGCACAATTTCTCTGCTAGCTCATTCTTCCATATGTTTTATTATCATTTTGGAATTCAGTATATTCCTCCAAGGTTTATCTTAATATTTCAGATGTTTTTTTCAGGACATCTAAATTGAGCCAGACAACTGAATTTTATCATGTGAGAATATGGGATTAGTCATAATATTCTGTCTTATTACTCTTATAGTCGCCATTGAAACTGATGATGTTCCTCAAAGTTCTTGAATACAAATCCGATAGCTTCACTTGTAACTCGAGAAATTGCACAACAACAATCGTTGTATGCCACGGCGACCAACCAAGGTAAGGCATCAATCATGCCGTTTTATGAAGATATTTGTAAAATGGCTACATGGAAAACGGAAAATCCATTTGTAAGTTGTCAAAATCCCTGCAAAACTGATTTTTTTAGTCAACTGCAATATAATGATGAATTTTGAAATAAGGTTTACACTTTTTGTGTAATTGAATTGTATTGAACTTTATTGTGGATAACGAATTTTCTCATAAAATATACGTGTGTATCCAATGAAGAGAATGACTTTTCCAAATGTGTTTGTCGTGATGAATCAATGTCATTTTTAAACGCAGTGTCTAAGTAAATCAATGTTTGACACCATATTTTGTCATCCTATATGATCAGAACATTCATTCGATTTTACGATAACAGGTGTACAAAGACCTCAGCCATGATAAAGATGGATGTCCAGCAGGGTGGAGACACATTGATTAACTGTCGGGGGATGCTCATCGATTCTACCATAAAAAACTCAAACAGAAATCCCTACTCTTCTGTTCTTGCTAAACTTGGAGCAATGCCAGTAAGAACGTTTTGATAAATAATGCATTAAAGTTATTCACATGTTTGAACTGTTTAATTGTTGGTGAAAGAAGTGTGTACCGACAACTTAAACAGTTACCATTCTAATTCAAAATAAATGTTTTACCTAATGTAAATGACTCTTGTCTTACAAGCATATTTAAGACTTTGGATATAATTTCACTTGTGTTTGCTTGGGCAGAGATTCGTGTTTGTTTAACAAAAGCACCAGGTGCTTATTAAGTTTATATTGCGATTAATATTGAATTATATATTAAGGTGGACAACAAATACAAAGATGTCGAAAGATTGTCAATAGGATATGATTCAAACAATCAGGTTGAATAACGATATGTCAAATGGTATAATGCATTGAAAATATCGTCTTTTATGTTGATATCGAAATTCCCCTTTTCAACTCATGAATGTGATAAAACATATGCATATCTTAACGTTATTCTCATCCTATTTACCAATACTCATCATGTTTTCATTTTCCAGAATAGTTATAATACTCTGGAATATCTTGCAATCTGAAAAGTAGCTCATAAAGGGACATTTCGATACAAGAAGAGAAATTGGTAATTTCTTTCAGAAAAAGATAAGCGGATTTGTTGAAAGTCAATCTGGCCAACGTGTGTGGACATTTCGACAGAACATCAATTCTTCCTACTCGCCTGGTCCGATATTCAGTTCCGCAAGCCCAACACATCTTAAATTTAATTCAGATGGGTACAGGTATGACATTGCTTTATATAATTACATAATTGTTTATTAGCCCGAATTATCTTTGGTCGACATTAAGTCGGTTTATAATTTCCAAGTATCATTATCCTAACTTGAGGCATCATCAGACTGGCTCACCCAGGTTAATGTTTGATTCATTTTTTTATGGGCTTAGATAAAAGCATGACCTCATAAAAACATGTTTGGACACCCACATTATTTGGAGACGCCTTTTATTTGTTCACTGGTAAGTCTGGATTATTTCATGTTTGTATTATAACATTGAACAACAATAGTTCTCTGTCGTATTTCGAAACATTAATATAAATCCGTTAGACGACATTCTTGTTTCTATTGTTTCATCTTAAAGAATACACATATAGGTTTGAAACACCTTTATTATATCCTGTTCATCTTTTTTCATAAACATACGATTAAAAGACGTTATCTACTCTTGTAATTTTGAAAAACTACCATATAATCTATCAAAGGCATTTTTACTTTATTTGAAGTTTATAAAGGATATGGCTTTGGGACAGTTTCACAAATTAAAAATTCAAGCACGATAAAAAAAATGAAGTGTGGACTTTCCAAGTGTTTGCAGAGCATCATCAACACATTATACAGGAAATATCTTTTTATTTCTTGAGCTCATTTGGAAGGATTAATATATGGTGCAAATACCAAATAAAAGATAATTTCAAACTTTAAGAGCTTTGGTAAATGCTGTAGATAGTATTGTAACGTTCGTGGAACGTTTATGCAAATTAGGAAACTAAGGCATTGTTTGAGAGAACATGCTGGTATATGTATATATATATGTATATGTATAGACAACACAACCGCTCAGTGAACGACAGTGTTTTTCACTGATCGGATGTGTTTGTCTCTTTGAGAGGTTCATTTGCTGGGTTCGTTACAGTATCTTCTCGTTTTCATAGCTCCGTATAACACAATAACACACAAACTCATGAACACCTTATATGTTTAAGCTTACACCTAGAGCTCATAATGTGGTGTACAACTACCTCGACAAGAGGTATACCCGAGTGTCTGTCACAAAGCAAAGTGTGTCAGCCAGGTAAGATTACATTACTACGTCAAGTCGCTTAGGCCAGACACAAACGTAGCTTTTGATAAATGCCTTATTTTCTTGCTACCTTATATCTCAATTTACTGCATCTGCTGAAAATAACATTAGAAACCACTAAATATAAAATATGCATTGATTCTGATTAGCAATAATTTGACCCAGTATCAGCGTGCTATTTCTGTCGCCAGCTGAGGTTCTCAACTTGAACAAATCACAAAATCTTTATCATGATCCCAGATAGGTATATTGATCCAAGAAATGTTTTGTTAGAGAGTCAACTTATCTGAAAATATTGTGAATTAACACGTTTGGCAATAAATCTAACGCAGTTTATCCACCTATAATTATTTAGCTTTATTAATAAAGTGCATTATCAAATCATGAATATAGTGTAATGTAATCTATATAGAACACGCTTTTGTTACATTGAGCATAAACTTTGCCTGTTCATTTCAACGACACAGTTCTTATATGACAAACTTTGTTCCTTAATTTGAGAAAAATATATTATTACTAAGAGGAACATCTATCAAGATCTTATAAGCTGTTGTATCAGGTCAATGTGTTTTGCTGTGATAAACAGTTTTGCCAACTCGTTTTCAGGCTTTACAGGAGATCAGTGCAATACTGATATCAATGAATGTCGCTTTAGTCATCCGTGTGCAAACGGGGGCACCTGTGTCAATAAACCAGGCTATTTCACATGTACGTGTCCAAGTGGATGGACAGGTCTAACTTGTAACACCGACGTAGACGAATGCTCACTGGGTACCTGTATTAACGCACGTAACTGTACAAACAAACCAGGAACGTTCAGTTGTGTCTGCAAGCCTGGTTTCCATGGGACCACGTGTCAGGACATCAACGAATGTACCAGTAGCCCGTGTATGAATGGCGCCACGTGTTTGAATACTTACGGGAGCTACAGTTGCAAATGTAAACCTGGTTTTAACGGTACTAACTGTGATACAGACATTGACGAGTGTAGTGAAAACGTAAGTTTGACAAATAGAATAACCTCATTTTACTTGCTTGTGTACGAGAAGTCGTTTATTTGGTTGAAACTTAGTTGATCAATCATTTCATGTTTCTTCACGTACCTAAAAGTCCAATTCTGTTACTTTTTGAATGCAAATCATGTTGTTTACCACAAATCTTTCCTTGCGAGAGGGTTTTTATATTTCATACGTTTGATCATGTGCTTGATTTTGACTTTATTTTAGTCTTCTAAAAATAAACGCAAAACTCTGATTATGATTACACTGCCTACAATGTATTTGGCTTTTCTGCTGTTCATATAATGGTCAATGTTAACGAATAGAAGTGGACTTAATTTCATTGGCATATTAAGTAGGGTGTTTCATTTCTCGACTTTTTTCTCTGATTACCTTTCTTTTTACACCAACTGTTCTCTAGTATGAACAAAGTTTCCAGACAAAATTTCAGCAAAAACAATTGATGTCTATATCCCCCCTACCGGGTTGAAGTTTTACCCTTTTTTCCTATAAACGTGATTTTTGCCGAAAATTGACTCAAGTTTTTAAATGATTCAAACATTTTTTTTATCATAACTGTGCAATACTTACCATTAATTGATGTTTGGATCATGTTTGGGCTTTTTGAGGGATTATATGGTGTAATTAGTGCATATTTTACAACATATGAATATTCTTAAATGAGGGCTGTTTCAAAGGTTTTAGAGAATAGCATATATGCAAGTAATCATTTTTTTTATAATATGCTTATCATTTATAGTTTAATATAAAGAAAAACCGTTTAGACTAATGATGTATTCATAGAGAATGTGTCATTCTATCAATAAATAATAGAACCAACAAAATAAAAAAATAAAAGATAAAATGCAGTTGAGGTCATTTCTTTTTCAACGTCAGCAAAAGCAGAAACAATCAAAACAACAAAGAAAACAGTTTTCCATAGTATAGGCATAAGCAATTAAGCATCTTAATGACACTTTATCTCAAGCACACTACACTTGAAATATTCACAGCAATATGCACACAGTTCAGAGTTACAAACACAACTGCTAATCCCGGGAGTTTAAATATGTGGGAATTTGACATGAGAATTACACTCCCTTGGTGTGCTCCGTCATGAGCAGCGTTTGCATTTACATACTCCTTGATATCTTTAACCCCCCTCCCTGACACATCATTTACAACTTCTAACTTCCTTACAAATAAAAAAATGTTCACAAACTCTTAGTGTTTGTACCCTGCTCTGATGGATTTGCAAGCCAGCCACCATGCATCCCGAGTAATACAAACATTAGACAGGAGATTGGTCCCACAAGTTACACAAGAGTCGGTTTTGTGCCAGTTATGGTATCTCTGGGGGAAATAGGCTTGCCTGGAAGAAACTGTTGTGGCATCAGAGTGTGGAAAAGTTATCTTGCAATGACTTCCTCCTCATCTGCAGTAACTAACTCATTGAAGAGTGCCAGGATCACAAGATGCTCAGTCAGATACCAGAGGTGCCGAAGTAGTGACCGTGTGACTGCTCTAGCGATGAAAACATCAAAGTCTTTTTAGATCTCCATCATGTTCCATAACTCCAGGTCAACACGAGGGGCTGCTGTAGGTACTATAGCCTGCAAGAACCAGGGGCCATCGTCTTCAGGTTTTTGACCATGCCTAGTGCTAGGAGGTCAACGGGAACTACCTCTGGCAACATCACCAGTCTCATGATATAAAGACATGATGCCAGGAACCTGGTATGGTGGAGTGCTCCTGGGGCCCTCATCATGGAATCATCTCCACATTTTCCATAGCAATGTGACATACTTGCAAGGTTGCCATCAGAACATCTTGCATACTTGTACCGCTGCCATCTGGAATGTGAGGCGCTGCGAGGAACTGGTTGGGGACTCTATTTAGCTTTTGGGAGCTCATGACGATGGCGAGTCTCTTATCAGACTCAGCTCTGTTGGCATATTTATTGACATTGCAGCCATCCCATTGAAGTACATATGTGCAATGATCTTTAGCGCTTTAATATTGTCTTAACATGTGAAATCGGATATGCTGGAAAGATGCTTATTGACAGACCGATTATCTTATCCAACATGCGAGCTAATTATTCCGATCTTTTGAGAGGTCCATACTTTGTCTTCCCTTGTGCCCTGGCTGTTTGCCTTTGGTTTCATAAATAGTTCATGCAGTTTTATTTTTATCTATTAAGGACGATCTGAAATAATTAATTTAAGTTGAATTCTAGATATAAAAAGCATAATCCTGGATATTAATATATTCAATTTCTGGGGAAAATACCCTTCTACCCCAAATATATGCACAAAAATGATTCAAACTTAAATAAATGAAAGGTTTTTCAAGCAAATGATAAACATATGATTAAGCATAGGTATATTTGAAATATTGGCTTTTTGCTGAAACTTTTGAAACAACCCTCGTTGTAAGAATATCATATATTGTAATATCTGTAACAAATACACCATTTTACCACATAATATGCATAAACAAGATTCAAACCACAATAAATGATAAGTACTGCACAGTTATAGTAAAAAAAAAATGGTTAAATCATTTAGAACCTAAAGTCAAATTTCGGCAAAAATCACGTATACAGGGAAAAGGGGTAAAACTTTGAGCCGGTAGGGGAGATATAGATATCGATTGATTTTGCTGAAATTTTGTCAGGAAGCTTTGTTCATACAAGAGACCAGTTGTGTAAAAAGATAGGAAATCAGAGAAAAAAGTCGAAAAATGAAACACCCTAATAGCAATCCGCTGATTGTTTCATTATTCCACGTTAATTTGCAAACTGTATTTCTATTCAAACTTTCATACTATGATATGTACGGAGGAGAACTTTAACTCTGTCAAACTGACTCGAACCCTTCCAGATATGCAGTGTTCACAGCACGAATTGCTCGAACTCACCCGGGACATTCGCCTGTCATTGTCAAACTGGTTGGGAGGGTCAACTCTGCAATCAAGGCATAGATGAGTGCATGAAGTGTGTACACCAGACAGCATGCGTAAACATCCCAGGCAGATACAATTGCACATGTCAAGACGGCTGGAGAGGAAACAACTGCGACCGTGATATAGACGAATGTAACGAGTTATCACCATGTAAGAATGGGGCTACGTGTATAAACTCAAAGGGGACATATAGGTGCATCTGTCCTTCCGGTTGGACTGGTCGCACATGTTCAACTGACCTGGACGAATGTGATCTAAATAGTCCGTGTAAACATAGGGGTAAATGTAACAACATTATTGGAGGTTACAACTGTACGTGTCTGCAAGGATGGGATGGAAACAACTGTGATCACGATATAGATGAATGTATCGACTTGGCACCATGTAAGAATGGAGGTACATGTATTAACCATAGGGGGAGCTATAGCTGCACATGTCCTTCTGGTTGGACGGGTCATACATGTTTAACAGATGTAGACGAATGCTCTCTTTATAGTCCGTGTAAACACGGGGGTAAATGTAACAATATTCCTGGGGGTTACAACTGCACATGCAAGGCTGGTTGGGAAGGCATTAGATGTGAAACTGATATAGATGAATGCGGCACACATGGCCAGTCATCACCGTGCCTACATGGAGGAACATGTAGTAATAAACAGGGAAATTTTACATGTCTATGTTCTTCACACTGGAAGGGACATTTGTGTAAAGAAGATGTAAACGAATGTGAAAGAAACCCTTGTGAAAATAGCGGCGTATGCAGAAACACAAATGGAAACTTCTCATGTGAATGTACCAATGGATGGTTGGGATTCAACTGTTCTGAGGACATTGACGAATGCAGTTTTAGTCCCTGTGCTCACGGTGGTAAATGCCAGAATACAAACGGCAACTTTTCATGTGTTTGTTCCCATGGGTGGTCGGGATTCAACTGTTCGGATGACATCGATGAATGTAATTCAAATCCTTGTGCTAATGGTGGTAAATGCCAGAATACAAATGGAAACTTCTCATGTGAATGTACCAACGGATGGTCAGGATTCAACTGTTCGGATGACATCGATGAATGCTATTCAAGTCCCTGTGCTAATGGTGGTAAATGCCAGAATACATATGGTAACTTCTCATGTGAATGTGCCAATGGGTGGTCGGGATTCAACTGTTCAGATGATATCGACGAATGCAAATCAAGTCCCTGTGCTAATGGTGGTAGATGCCAAAATACGAATGGAAGCTTCTCATGTGTGTGTTCCCATGGGTGGTCCGGCTTAAACTGTTCTGATGACATCGATGAATGCAAATCAAGTCCCTGTGCTAATGGTGGTAGTTGCCAGAATACAAACGGCAACTATTCATGTATTTGTTCCCATGGGTGGTCCGGCTTCAACTGTTCCGATGACATTAATGAATGCAATTCAAATCCCTGTGCTAATGGTGGTAAATGCAAGAACACAAATGGAAACTTTTCATGTGTTTGTTCCAAAGGGTGGTCAGGATTCAACTGTTCGGATGACATCGATGAATGTAATTCAAATCCTTGTGCAAATGGTGGAAAATGTCAGAATACATATGGTAACTTCTTATGTGAATGTACCAATGGATGGTCGGGGTTCAACTGTTCCGATGACATTGATGAATGCAAATCAAGTCCCTGTGCTAATGATGGTAGATGCCATAATACAAATGGTAACTTCTCATGTGAATGTACTAATGGATGGTCAGGATTAAACTGTTCTAACGACATCGATGAATGTAATTCAAATCCCTGTTCTAATGGTGGTAAATGCCAGAATACAAATGGAAACTTCTCATGTGAATGCACCAAAGGATGGTCAGGGTTCAACTGCTCTGATGACATCGACGAATGCATTTCAACTCCTTGTGCTAATGGTGGTATATGCCGAAATACAAATGGCAACTTCTCCTGTGAATGTACTTATGGATGGTCCGGATTAAACTGTTCTAATGACATCGATGAATGCAGTACCAATCCTTGTGCTAATGGTGGTAAATGCCAGAATACAAACGGAAACTACTTATGTATTTGTCACAACGGTTGGACGGGGTTTGGTTGTGAAACACAGGCTCAAACATCAACAGTTCCTTCCAAAGCCTTTAGTTCGGTAGAAATCGTACAAACTACTCCGGATTTGACTTCAAGTCTTTACAATACAACACGAACTGCATTTGTTTCAACATCAAACGAATCGATTATAACGACAACTCACCATGACCAAATTACATCCGAGTATGAACAATCTACAACGAAGATGGAGCAAGAAACAACATTCCCTAATGGCTTCTCTACTGCAGGTGAAACTTTGTCAACAAAACAAAGAGAAGAATCACGTCCTACAATTACAACAACAACGCTTATAAATTCGACATTCAGTAAAACAACGCCAGCAACACTAAAAATGCGAACGAACTCGGCAGTAGCACAAGGTTCTTCTAGTGCACGAGAACTTGAATCAACCACACCAGACAATCAATCTGCCTTTACTCAAGCTCGCATGGAATCAGCTACTCCATTGCCTTATTCAACTACACCAAAGAGTCAATCCACCTTTACAGAAACAGACATGCCATCCACTAACTACACAACACCGGAAAATATGTCTGGCTCTACACAAGATCCTATGCCTTCTAACTCTTTCAAGACAACCACACCGATGATTAAGTCTAATCTAACAGAAACAGATGTTCACACAACAATTGTTGATCTTAAATCAAGCACAGCAGAGAGCCAATATGGATTAACGGAAGCACATGTTCCAACAAAACCTGGTGGGCTTGGATCAACCACACCAGATAATTATTCTGGATTATTAGACACAACTATACCAACAACAAGTGCTGATCTTAGGTCTTCCACAGCAGAGGCTCAATCAGGTTTAACGAAATCACGCATTACAACAACAACTGTCGATCTTCAATCAGCCAAACCGGAGAAACAGACTGGCCACGCAATTGCTACACCAACAACTTTGATTAATAAGCAGTCGAGCACTATACCTCTCAGCCACGTCCAACAAGCAAGCACAGTTTCTGATTCCCATGCTTTTCAGACGCATTCAAAAGCAACACAGACATTGAAAAATAGATACTCAACTGATAGACCTGTATTACAAACGCAGAAAATTACACCATTGATAAGTGTGATATCGACAACATCGCAACCGTCTGTTCTGGTGTCCGGATGTAAGTATTGGTTTCCATTTTACTGTTAATACTAAGTACTTACATTGTTTATCGCCTGATGATAATATGCGTTAATGGTACAAAGGCACTTTCTTGGCCATCGCTATATACGACATTGAGACACCAAAGTCAGATCAATATCATTTTATAACTGATTCAAAAGCGGAATTGGAAATGTCGTCATAATGCCTTATAAATCATCGCATTTGCGAACTAGAAGTATTATCTGTCGGCAGTTTGTGTCTTGCCTATCTGACCGTTTTATGAGACAAACACACGATTCTTTAACAAGTTTGATATGCGCTTAATCTGTGAACTTATTGGTTTTGCGCTGAACCGTTGAATACTTTCTTGTTTATGTAGTATGGTCGTTTCGACCTAGATATACAGCAAAGAGAAATGAATATGATAAATTCATGTTCGCATAACTAATAAATGGATTCCTACTCTGTTTCAGATAAATATTCTCTGACTTTTAAAACAGACATTAAGCCATACGATAAAGATGTCATAGTAAACGCCATTAAAACCGTTTTAAAGGATGGTCAATGTAAGACTGATGTTGACTTGACAGTTGTGTGGCCTTCAAACGGAAAGTAAGTATTGTTTTTGATACATTATAACCATTGTTTAGTATTTAATTTTAACCATTGATTTAATACTAAAAACTCACATATTATTGAACAGTCAAAATATAACCTTGAGTTTAAAACACACGTTTTTCTTTACGGATCCAGGGTACTGTAAAACGGGTTTTTATTGTTATTTAATGATATTTGCGGTGTTTTCCTTAGTGTTTCCGGTTTATCACGTTGGTCAATCCGTGTATCAGTGTTATTGTTATTTCCTCGCCAGTACTGCAAATAGTTTTTTTAAAGATAAAAATTGTGTTTATCACATAAATCCAATGCAAGTCACACAAGAAAATGGTGTTTCAAGCACAGACAAGTGGATCATTTTGTACTAAATATATCATTAAAAGTTTGGTGTCCAATTATTTATGAAAGAAATATGTTTCTTTTTTATTATCAAGTAGCGGGAACTCGTTTCAATTTTCTGCATCATGTGGTGGAAGTTTACTAACCGGAAATGAAATTCGGGAGGCGTTCGAGGCTCTATCTCCAGAGCGACTGAAATCACTGTTTCCATTAGAACTGGCGGAAAAGGCCGAACAAAAGGTAAGGAATGATTCGTTTTGAATAAAACAAATCAGGCTATTTTGTACGAGATTTGTCCTCATTTACCATATTAAGTTGCTTGAATTGTTTGGGAGTTGTTCGGTATTTCAGTCAGTAAACGGCGTCATGGATTCATGCCCCTGGTATTTCAAAAACATTGCTGAATTGTATTCTTTCAAAACCACATATTGCTTCCCAACAAAAACAATATAAATTAAACTCATTAGTAGTGATACACAATACATGCTGTCGCATAACATTTACCAGACGTCGAAAATAAGGTTAACCTAGTAGCCAGTTGGCGAATATAAAGAGTAACATGTATGCTATAAATATCAAACACAATTTAAGAAGTATATATCTATAGAGAAATCGGGGCCTCCGTGGCCTATTGGTTAGAGTACAGAACTTGAAATCACATGGCCCCTCTCTGTTCAAATCCTGAGAGGGATATAGATTTTCATGAGGGGCAGTTTTCCCACTGACTTACGGAATACCGACGGGTTTACCCGCCTTGACCAGCCCTTATGGGCAGTTGAGTATGGGGTCTTCCTCATTAAGATTCGGGCATCGCTACATACCTGAAATAATGTTGATGTAATGTAAAACCCATAAAAAGAAATAGAGAAATCGCATCGACTTAATATCATGAACTTATGTAGCATGATGAATAGATCATTGATATATCTAATATATGACTTAATATCCGTATCCATACTTTCAATTCTAGCGTACGTAATCATGTCTAGTTGCGAAAAAGTCTTAAAGGTTCATCTTTCCCAGTCATATAATTTGCATTTGCTAGAAATATCCGTTAAAGTAACTTCAAAGTGATTTTCGTTGAGATTCATTATCCCCAAAGTTATCAATTTTCAACACTATTTGGTCAAAGAGAATAATGCGTTCAGGTCTACGTTATTTGGTATATTCAGTATACTTTATAACTTCCATCTAGATATCACTATTATGTATGGCATATTGTTTTACAGTCCTGGATAGCTGGTCACGTGAGTGTAGTAGCTGGCGCTGGTGTGGCGGCCTTCGTTGTTGCCGTTGCGATTATCATCGGGATACAATGTTTCAGGTCGGTATCATGATGGTTAAATGGAATCGATGTACTTGATTATTGTGTAACTTATTAATTTTATCAGGTTCTATAATTTACAAAATACAGGTGGGTCAAGGGTAATTTAATTTATGGTAACGACGAGTTTTAGTTTTGTTTGGCGGGTCCAAGCAACTTCACATGTAGGTTTTGAAAAGCGATTACAGTTAGTCACAATATCACAACGGGATGGTATTTTAGATTGTTTGAGGTAAGCCTGTCACGGAAAAGTCTCTGATATGCATTATTCAGGGAGGTCCTTTCGTGGATGAAAATGTACTTAATAGACTTTCTTCGTACACAAACCCTTTGCCCTCCCAATGACATTTTGAAACACAAAGGAATTGTATTTAGTTGAAATCCGAAGGAAAAATCTTAACAAAAATTCTTGCTCATGAATAGTTTTCTCACCATGTTCAACTGTTTCTATTGTCACATACTGCTAGATAAGTTTTCCTCGCCACAACTTTAACAACGTCAAGGCAAACTGAAAAAAACTATGTACGAGAACCGGAAATGGTTCCGTTTACAAGTTAAAATACTATAATTTAAAAAGAAATTGATATTCACATGAATCAATATTCCATATATTAAATATTATTTCTTAATCTGTGGATTTTTAGTTATATGACAAATACACCGCACATGCTTGACAAATTTTCCATTTTTAGAAAGAAGCGACTACAAAAGGTAGATGCTGCGATCTCCAGCGCTGCTACTGAGTATGGATCCGTTGAGTTAGAAATTACAACGACAGCCGTTGAGACAGTTAATCCAGTGTATAGCGGATTCAGCAACGAAAAGGAGGATCCTGGCAATGAAGAAACGATGGACTACCACTGCTGATTTGGATAAAAGTGACTTAAAAATGTTGAAATTGCATATAAGCACCGCGAGAAGAGGCGTTGTCTTTAACCGTTTAAACTGATTTCTCTTATATATTACTTTCTTTATAGATGTGTCCGCAGTATAAAATATTATATCAGAAGTATAGCTAGTTCCATTATCGTTCATGCCTTAGCAGTTAAAGAGAAAAGGCAACGTATTACATCCTTGCATGTTGTAGGAATATGTCTGAAGTGCATGAATGTAAAAGATGAACACAAAATGACGACTTTTGGATAGACAATATGTGACATGTCTGTACATGTGATATGTGACTTATTAGAAGAGTGTTAAACTTATTCTGATGCATTATTTTACTTTTTTCTTTTTCTTTTTTTTTCAAAAAAACAATTGTGAACTCACAAGTGGTAAATAATTTCAGAACCAAACATACAATAAATGCAGAAGGACTTAGTCACTTAGATCACATCTTCCTTTGCCATAATATGTTCTACCATTTACAGTTTAGAATCTGTAAATACCCAAACCCAATGTTGTAATCGTTTCATGTGGATGTAGTTTTTAACCCGGCAAATTACGTTTTTGAATATTGGTAAAATTGCCCTAAATGTCCGAAACTACATTAGTTTTGTTATTGCTTTCATCATTTACATATGAAGGGTCTAACGTTTTAATGTGTTGTCGACAGGAATGATTCACGAACCCGATATCCCCAACATCATTTGAAAATAGATATACTCATATCGGAGGAGTATTTGGTTTTATAATAGAATTTCAAAGGTTGACTACGACAAAGCAAGGATAAAATTTAAGTTCAATATGGTTTTAAACAACATACCACTGTTATCAATAAATGGTGTAACCTTTACTCATATCACGGGTAAAGAAGGCTCAATGTAGCTTCTCTATTATCATACACAAGGGAACGAACGAAACCATACCTTGTGACGAATTAATTCAGTTTTGATTGACAGATAAATGGTGGCGAGTCAATGCTGCGAAGTAACTGACACAAGCAAATTTGTTTGATATTGGAGCCCTTTGTTATCATTTCTTTAAAACTTTATAAAGAAATAAAATGTTGGAATTGTATTGATGTCCGTGTTGATTCTTGCTTTAGCCCTGGAGCATTATTCTCGTAGTTTTGCTGCGATACTTACTTGGCTTGATTCTTAATTAGCTTTGAATAGCTAATGATCCATACCGTTTGCAACAGTGTTTCAGTTATTTCAGTGAACATAACCACATGTTCCATATGCAGCTCATTAACATCATCGTTTTTTCTAAACCAAGTCCCTTCAGTTTTTAGTTGAGATGGGTGGCATCCAATCTTATTACAACTCTATCATTTCTCAGGTATTTCGTGTTACGATCCCATTGGCGTAGCTATGTCATTACGTAGGTGTAGGCACGACTATGGGATCTAAGGCATGCTCCACAAGGACAGTTATATATCCTGTGTTCCATTTGGTGTAAATAAAAGTGTCTCGAACAAAGAACTATAAAAAGGTAAAATAATTTCTACACCAGGCATATTCAGGCGACTTTACAATTACCTCCGCGATCACTAGGTGATAAACCGGCCGTTTACATATGAAAAAATGCAGCTTTGGCAAATTAGTTTATTCCCTCAGAGGTACCCATTTATACACCTGGGTGGTATGCATCCGGCCGTGATTCGATACCTGTTCCCCCGACCCAAAAGTCAGTTTTTTTATTCTTAATCAGCAGACCAAACAGGAGAAGCATTGCCCATGTTAACCATTTTGTTTCTTCTCTTTACCCCATATTTTTGTTACTCGTAAGATGTTTTTCATTGGGCCAATTTCAGTGAATGACCCCAACATATCATTATCATTATTTTGCATATGCTTAAAGCCAATGTAAAATAGCGAGTTCAAGATTATTATCAAAACTGGCTCAAAAGGAAGTCTATTGCTTTCGCTCCAATTATATTCATCATGATTTTAACTATTCGATCATTGCTGGTATAGTATTTCCATGAGTTTTAGAAAGAAACAATCACGTCTAAGTTCAACTGACAAAAGGTAGTCTAAAGCAGAGAAAAGAGAGGCAAAGAATTCAACAAATATTTATTATAATTCTGTCAGAGACTGATCGAAACTCAATGCCGATTTCAAAATGTGATTCTTACTTGTCTGTTTTGACCACCAATGATAAGAAGATTAGAAATCATGTTTCGATTTACAGGGTACCGAAAATCGAAACCTTGTTTTGTCAATACATTCTTTCCAGTCATTGATCTGAAGGTCTACTATAATTTCATATGTCTGAAGCAACGCATTACAACTGATACCATGGAACTGGTTAACTCCTCAACTCTGACTAATGCTTTTGCCTCGTCGAAAATCGGTTAAGGACGTGCCAACCATTTCTAAGATTTGTCAGTACCAGGGTACCGTTTTACTATACGACTTAGGGAAAGAATTTGAGTTAGTCATAACTGATAAACATGGATAATATCGTCAATGAAACTACAATATTGCAATGTAACACGTCATTAGAATCGTCTTGGAGAGGCGATTCCATTGGTGTGTTACTTAGCATTATTACTCCCCCCAAAATTGAAATAAAAGGAATTGTTGATTTAGATTTACGCAAATCTTAAGCGTAAACTGTTTTGTAAAACGGTACCCAGGTCTCTTATGATTCTTGCTGAAGAACACAAACAAGTGCTGCTCTAGGGCTCGAACCTGTGACAAAATACTAGTTTGAATAAACCAGCTGCACGTTCTAAAACTCTGATAATGCCCTCAATTTTGATTAAAATTAGGTTAGCAAACCACTAGAAACGTTTATCTGTAACTTTTTTATAGTTCAATTCAATATTATAATAAAAGCATAACATTGTCTCCAATTGGAACGGAATTTATTTTCATTTTTTTCTTATCGAGCACGTACTCAAGTCAATAGCCATCAATTGATCATTTCATAAACTGATCTATTTATTTGTATTACTTCAAGATGCCAGTTTTTATCATACTCTATGATCGTTAATCATTGTGTCATTCACTGCTGGGTAGGTCCAACGTTATCTTTACAAAGCACACCTATTGTCCTTTTTTTCACGGGTCAATGTCCTCTTACTATTAATTCAATCATCTCTAATAAAAAAAACTTTACCGCGCTTACTAGAATAGCCCCTTGAGCCACTTTAAAATATGGCGCCAAAGATGCGCATGTACTGTCTGCACATATGTGTCGATGGTGCAGCTACAGCGAAATAGTACAGCTTACACAAATATAAGTAGTTCTGACTCTTTCATTGTGTAAGCAGCTCGATTATGTTATGAAACGATCACAGACTCGAAAGCAGCCTATGACTAAGCTTCCATTTTCCACGGAAACATACCTATTGACCGTTTTTTACACCATGTCATATATGACCACCGTCAAGTATAAAATAACTTGCAAGTAGTTACAACCCGTCAAAATAGTCAGAGAAGTGTTGACGTTAGACGAATTACTTATGTGAATATATCAGCTATTGAAACTTCTTTGTATGCATGTTTCCAACGGTTAATGGGGAAAAAATTGTGTTATATGATAGTATTGATACATATCAGTTATATATTTGAACTGTGCACATCTGCAGTTGAAACAAAATGGGTGTTTTTCTCCGAATTGGATTGTTTCTTATATGTTTTATAGTCGTATGCCAACCTTGGAAAGTACAGGTATGTTTTTCTATTTAAACCATATGACACACTCCAACCGTTGGATGAAAATGGCAAACGGATCTTCTAGGCTCTTGAATGACCACAGAAACGTTTGCAAAATGCACGCTTGGTATAAGCTTATATTTTACATTGACCGTCAAAAACAAATAAATTCCTATATCAAATCAATTTTCATCGATCATTGCATGGTAATTCAGCCTTGAAAACCCGATTTCATCTACGCTATCACCGATATTTTAATCTCACAGCCTAATGACGACGCTCGGTTCAAAGGACACTGTCTTCCAAGAGAAGTGTCCCTACATGGACAATACACATTCAATGACGACTACAGTTTGTAACTCTACTAGTTAAAGGCACAAGAAAAGTATTGAAAAAATATATGGAGTTCTTTCATTATGTTTATGAAAGTCATGAAAATTAATTCATGAATACTGTTAGAACTTATTTAATAAACTCCTTAAACATTAGCTATGTTGTTCTTGAAATACAGTTCTCACCTATTCAATCATGTTTATCAACAATCTGTTTGTTTATGTATTTAGAATAACGGAGTTTGACTTGTCGGTTCAAACATTTTTGTATTACGTGACCAGTTTAGAGGCGAAGAATCATGCACTCTGAATTATTGAACTAGCAAATCTTGGTTAGTTCTCGTTGGCTTTCAGGTTGAAGTTTTTGCTGATGGTTTCTTTTTTCAACTATTTGAATGTGACCAAAGATTTACCAAATACTATAGTTTGATAGAGCATTCGTTTCCTTACCTGAGCCTTTAAGCAAACATATCTCAATATACGCTGCACATGTGGAATAAATGAATCTACGACTTTTTTATTTATTAGGCTGTAACAGGTCACGTGACCATCCAGGTGAAGATTCTACAATACAACAATCCGGACGGTATGTCATATTCGGGCACTATCCTAAATGGGCACCGTAAGTGTTGTGACAAGCAAGGTCCATGTAGAAATACTGATACTCAAACATGCGACACATACTTCTTTTACGGTTTTGGCAGGTGAGTTAAAGCAACGTATCATTAGAATTCTTGGAATTTTTGTCTTTCTTAGTTGTATTGATAAAGTAAGATTTTAAGCCATGAAAACAATTTCTTTAGCAGAAGCATCGTACTTTTTCAAGATACCCAGGTGCAAGGGGCCTGTCTCCCAAAGGTTCGAACAATTATATTTACTCGTAAACATCGATGTAAAGGGGAATGAATACCTCAGACAAGTGTCAAGCATGAGTTCTATCTTTGAAATCTTAGTCGTGCTCTTAAACGAATGTCTTTCTTTTCACGAACAAATGAAAAATCAACAAAACAATTCTCCAATACCTTACACATAAAGATATCCCCTTAGATCATTGAATTACATACAGTGTGTTTTTCTTACAACTACAGACCTACCGTAAAGCTCGTTTGCCTAGTCTATATTATACGGAAAATCAAATTGCTTTGAAACATATCTCCATGAATTATGACAGATCTCCAAGAGGAGGGTTCAGCGGAGTTTTGACTAATACAACTGATCATGTATTGACGGACACGAATACCTTTTCTAATTCGTCAGCAAACCATTTGATTGCATACACCACTACGGACACTTGGGGACAGGTAGATATTTTATGTAATTTACAATTGTTACATGTGTGCTATATTTCCGTGTATCTAAATAGATGATACATATATATATATTATATATATTTCATGAAGATTCCAATGGTGCAATATCAATTTAATGGCCGCAACAGAAAACATTTTTTAAAAAAAAAAAGGATCGACAATCGCTTCTAATTTTACATCTATTGATATCTTAAACCGTATGCTTTCTACGATGATATTTAAGTTTAAGCTGAGTTCTCGAGTCCATAAACTACTTCATTTGAAATATTCACCTTACCTTTGTGTACTTGTTTATTTCTATCTTATGTTATTTTTGAACTAATCGTTCGTATATGACATGATGTTTTGAACTAAAATATCCTTGTGTTAATTTATCGGGTAGGTTAAATGGAAATTGAAAGAGGAGCCAAGATTGAGAACTGCAGAAATCCTTGAGTATTGATCATTAAAACTTGATAGTTTGGTTCAACTTTAATGTAAATGCCCTTAAGTAATGTATATCAATTGGTTTCTAGGATATAGAACTGGTGGTAGATATTTTCGACGATGATGGTGGCAGATCAAAGGATTTGATTGACAACATGACGGTTGCTGTTGGTAATCTGACCATCGGAATTTCAGAGAGGAGAGCGCCTGTCCATGTTATAAGTCTACACAATCATGTAACGTAAGTTTGTTGTGTTACCCAGCAAATTAACTTCTAAAAGACATAATAACATCCCATCAGTGAAAAACACCGTCATCGGTTGTGAAGTATTTTTATGTACCCGCATGTTCTGTATAATAATGCAGTAGGTTCCCTAATGTGCATTATTTACATCCCGTGAATGTTGCAGTTGCAAACATCGTAGTAGTAGTATGCGTAGAAACATTGAGTTCATTGCGGGAGTTGAACTCTTGAAAGAAATATGGAAATGCTCTTCTCATCTGTGTAATTTCTCTTTAAGAAAGATTTCGATAGTCCTAATAATTTACTCCTTAGGATATTAACAACAACTGAATATAAGCAGTATAAGCAATTATTTCCAAGCTGTTGTCTAAACACGTTTTAGAACCGACGATTTAACAGTCAACAATATCCAATTGTTCCTTGGGTGATACGATTGTATTTTTATAAATATGTCAGCAGGAGTTGCCATGGGAACCCGCTTGGGTTTTAATTCCGGTGACAGCATTTGAATTTTCATGAAAGGCAGTTTCCCGACTGACTTATGGAATGGCAATGGTTCCACCCAGCTTGACCAGTTCCTATGGACAGTTAATTGAGTATGGAGTCTTAACCTATCATTAGGTCATGTATTGCAAAATAACTGACGAACAAAGTACTTAGTGCATACATACTCATCAAAACATATCACACCTAATACTCTTATCAATATCACCATACATAGCCAGACCAACATAAAGTAACATTAAAAACGTTTACTTTTGTTCCAGCGTGTCGTTTACCACTAGGACGTGTTTTATCTAATAAGATTACTTTGCATTCTTATCTTTTGGATATGTATATGTGTTTGTTTATGAGTGTATTTGTATGTGCAAATGTAAATGTTTTCAATTTTTGATTCTCTATTCGGAAATTTAATGAGTTGATTTCATCGCCAATCATCTATCCACCCACCCCCCAAAATAAAAACCCACATTTAAGTATGGATCTATTAAACAGACACCTGCGGTTTGTTCAACTTCTTTCAAATCCTTGGTTTTCGTTTTCGTTTCAAGGGCTATCTTCTTATTAATTATAACTCTTTTAAACTTTAATCATCACATTTTCTTTCATTTCGTATTAGTCCCGCCAGTGTGTATGGGTGTGTGGGGATGGGTGTGTTTGTCTGTATTAAATCTACATATGATTGTAAACTCGTCATTAGGCGGAAACATAAAATCAGACGTAATTGTAACTCAAACATACAGTGACACAAGAGACGAAATCCTTTTCATTTAAATAAGAACCATAGTCATCGAACTCTTTAGAAACCAATGTAACCACTGTTCTATTGAATATGTCAATCGAATGACTATTGTACTCAGGTATCAACATGGTGAACGAGAATGAAGAATGTATGGAGTTAATTCATAGCTTATATCACAAACATAGTATCATATCTAATTTGCGTCTCTCCATCATTAAAAATCAAATAAATAAACAACTGAAAACGCATTAACTAAATAAAATATACAACAATAACACAATGATAAAAAAGGTAATATTCACAGCCTGTTTTTTTGTGGATAGAACTTTGTCCTTTGGATGACTAAGTATAAAAGTGATTGAGTGTAATTTTCATACGTGCTTTTTAAGATTGACTTTAGAGCTACAGATATGGTGTAAGGAAGGATATACAGGACTAGCATGTGAGATTAGGTGCCAAGCCGATCCATTTCACAGCTGTAATCCCAGGGGCGGACTGCGATTATCACCAACGTGTGCAATGGCAGGTATGTATACATATTTTTCTTTTCTTTCACAGAGAGAAACAAAATGGGATAAAAAACATATCAAAACGGTTCTTCTGTTATCAAACGACTAGAATTGAACTTGCTGTCTTATTCAAATTGTCCAGTAATGTAAAATCATGATCCCTTTACACGGGCATCCACAAATGCTCCTTTTTGTTGTTTTAGATTTCATTTCTTTAAGACTTAACAAAATATTGTATTGTATGGTCATGACCATCGGGATTTTATTAACATGAATTTAATAGACATTGAATATTGAGGACAAAGCTTGTTACACTTACGCATTCGGAACAGTATCATTTACTTCGCCAATCATTTACTTGCTTAGGCATTTAATGTTGATGATGTGAAGTTAAAATATTGTAGGTCCTACTCCATGAACTGTGTATACTTTTCCTTTATAGATGTTCTGGTCTTACGTGGAACGTTTGCAACACCAAGAAGGTCACATCTACAACAAGAATTGAAAAATCTTATTTCATTACGAATGTGCACAACAGTCAACGATACGGTTTTTGTGCTAATTATTGAATTGAAGGTCCAAGAGTAAGACATCTTCTAACATTTAAATGGAACCAGTTTAAATTAGAAAAGAAAACACTTCAATTGAATTCAGCTCTGGTATAATGATGTCATATAATGTGTGTTTTTTATAGAAGGTATTTTTCGGCTTCCTAAGTTTAAAAAGCTAATCACCAGTTTCTGATCTGCTTAGCTCTTACATGCGTAAAAATAACACTACTGTCCAGAATTTCATGGATGAAAGCAAAGGTGAAGCTTTAATAAGACCGTGCAGAATATCGAATCAAAAACTTTCCACCAAAGAGTTATACATTCTATCTTGACGATAACGTGGTGGTCAGCCAGATACCAATAATCTTATAATGAATCGATGGTCAATTACAAAATGTCTATAGCTGAGGATCATACCTTTATAATTCAGCAACGATCTGGAGAAATTGATTTACTAAAGCAAACACGTTTAGTTCGCTTTAGTTTAATGAATAAAAAATGATGGTAGAAACTAAATGATAATAATACATATTTAGGTCTTCAACGAAAAATATTCAATCTCAATTCATTTCCTCATACTACAAGATTTTATCTATGTGAGAGCTAGTTCAAATTGGAACCATATTTTTCTGCTGATCTCTCTAGAAATTTGATAGGCAAACATAAATACTTAAACGATACTTTTATCTCTATCAGCATGGAGTGTAAAGCTTCATTTATTATGACAACTGTTCTATCTCAATTGAGGGACAAACTTGATTCCTTGATGACCAATATGAGAGAATAATAGAATGGTAAGATAAAAAAGAAAATGACATCAAGACATAAATGTTTGTACTAAAAGTTCAAAAGGATGTATTTAAATCGCTTGTTTCCTAACCCAATTGGATTCATAATTTGTAACTTGTTTAGAAGATTTGACTTGAAATTAAAGGGAGTGCATTTAGTTTTCAGAGGCCTCTAAATGCCAAAGAGAGAAGTTAAATGATATTCTAAATTCACAAGAAAAATAGATTCAATACTATATATAGTTCAGTGCTTCCTACAAATGGTTCGGACACATTAAACCAAATAAAAATCTAATGCTTTCAGGTACGTATCATTTATAGCAAGATGTGACGGCAAGGCGATAGATCAGGTTCAATTCGACCTTATGTATTTGATTAACATGCTCGTGCCTAACATGAAAACAACGTTCAACAATTTGCTTCCATATATACAAGTCAAAAAGCCACTGTATGCAGAAGCACCGGCCCAGGTATAGTTTATATGATATACTCGTATATTCAATGTTTTGGATATCTATAGTTTATAAACTCACTAAAAGCAACTGGAACGTTCGTTTAACGTTTATGCACATTAGGTATGCATATGCATAGACAACACAACCGCTCAGTGAACGACAGTGTTTTCACTGATCGGGTGTGTTTGTGTCTTTGAGAGGTTCATGTGCTCGGTTCGATACATTGGGGGCAGCGGTGGGATTATAACTTCTTCTTCTATCGGAGTTGCCTTCCCCATGTGTTTCCCAAGGGCCAAGACTTGGAACGAGTCTTCTCGGAAGTGGGAGATATGTAACGTTCGTTGAACGTTTATGCAAATTAGAAACCTAATGCATTGTTTGAGAGAACATGCTAGTATATGTAAAGACAACACAACCGCTCATTGAACGACAGTGTTTTTCACTGATCGGATGTGTTTGTCTCTTTGAGCGGTTCATGTGCTCTGTTCGTTACACAACGATATTTCTCATTTTAATAAAAATATTTAATGACTTGCTATTCAAAGTAGTAATTAAAACATCCCGTTTCTATACAAACCACGTTATAAAAAGCTAGGAATGCTTTTCGATAATCCGTACGATGAAAATAAGCCCTGTTATCATCGATTTCTTTCTAGTTGATTGAAGTGTTTAGTCACTTAAGAAGAGAACGATCTAAAATGGATATTTTGTAATGATTTTGATATATAAATTAGACTTAATTAGTTTTCTAATTGTTCCCGTATCAGCAATCAATTGTAATAATCGATTTATTAAGAACTCCCTTCGAACGATCACAAGTGTGTTATGTAATTTTCACGGAGTGTAAAGATGAGGAAAGCAAAGCCGTTACAAACATGTTATGTTTTCGCCAAATTATCTCAGACGCACTACATTTCATGATTGGATCAAACAGTAAAGTCAAATTTATCTAATTGGCAAAAACCAATTTTTGTTTTATAGCCATACAGGCGGTAAAAAAGTAGGTTTTACGTATAAAATATATATGTGAAAAGTATAAAAAAAAACACACACAAAGGAACAAGAATTGAGACAAAATGAAAGATGTATGCAATATATGTTTCTTATCGATCAGCCTCTGACTAAACAATATTGTCTTAATTATTAATCTGACGGAATTTGAAAGCTGCGTTTATGTACATTGCGAGTTGTTGTAACAATACTGTGGATTGTGTACTCAATAGACTGATAAACTTCTGATGGATAGGCAATCTACAATAACACTTTGGCAAAATCTCGTTTCTTATTTGTCTTTAAAATGGACATACCAGCACAAAATGAAATTAGTTTTAAATAACATCCATTTAACATTTTACGCATTTTCTGTTTACCCTTGCAAGATTACTATGTCGACATATCTCTATATTAAGTGAGTGATTTGGGCTTCTAAGCTAACTTAAAGCTTATCTGTAAAGAGGCTTAGATACTACAAGCAGGTAGGTTCGAAATAAATTTAATTCTTTATACTAGTATATGTTTCAAGTTTACTTTGTGAGTTAATATCACTAAAACACTGTTGTAAATGTTGGTCATATATCAGCTGTTTAATAATGCAGGCAAATGACCGGCATTTATCACATTACTCCTCCATAAGTACTGAAGTCCCAGATCTCTCAATAAATGATTGATATGTTTAGCCCATGAATTAAAAGATTTAATTCCATCATTATAAAATACAATTTTATACAGTAATGAGTTTGGTGATCTAGACATTTTATACCAATAGCTTAAAATCCTTATTTTTCTTAGTACAGACATAGGAAAACAACCCAATTTGCTTTTATAAAGACATTTGCAACATTTCTATTTAGGAGTAATGTATGTTTTAAATATTTCAAATGTACCACCTCGGTGTTTGGTAATTTATGAAATCCCCATACTTCAAAACAGTAACTGAGTATCGGGCTTATCATTGTGTAAAAAACTTTCACTTTTCTCTCACATCAAACTATACTTTGTTATAGAGGGAATTTAGAGAAAGTATTGCTTTGTGAGCTTGATCTGATAATTTCGTTGGGCTTGGTAGAAACAACCAATACTAGACAGACACAACATTAATAAGAAAAAGTCGGCACAACTTTAAAGGCACATAAAAGGAGATTAATGCTTTATCAAACTACTTTATTTCGTAAACCTTTGATCAGATTCAATTAGTTATAACCAATAAATCCCATCAGCAAAACTTGAAAGTGAAAGTCAACCAGAAACAACCAAGATTAGCATGTTTAATAATTCAGATTGCCTCATGCTTCACCTCTGACCTTGACAGTTGATACACAAACATTTGAACTGACCAATCAGAATTCACTATTTTGAATATGTAAACAAATAGGTTGTTGATAAACATGATTGAATTGGAGACAAGTATATTTCAAGCACAAAATAACTTATGTTAAAGGAGTCTTTTTGATAGGGTCTAAATGTATTTGTAAGTTAATTCTGATGACTTTTATGAACACAATAAAAGAACTCCATATATGTTTTCATCAATTTATTTGTACTTATCTCCTTTTATGTGCCTTTAAGAAAATCTTTATCGAAACAAACATTGATCTTTTCGAGGCGTGTTCCTTGTTTAAAAAACATGACAAACGTTTTTTTCTGTATTAACTCTAATATCCCGTTTTGGCAATAGATACTTAATTGTGTTAACAAACTTTGTAAGCCATCCCTCGTATAAGAAAATAAAACAGTATCGCCTGCAAAAAGAAGAACGAATAGCTTGTGATCATCCAAAGTAGATGATTCATTATCTTGTATTACAAGGTTATCATACATGTCATTCATAAAAAGGGTAAGTAATAAAGGTGACAAACGTCCCCTCCCCCTGTTAAACACCTAAAAACCGTTAAAATAATCAGAATACTAACCGTTTGAACGAACTCAGGACTAAATATTTTTGTCAAATGCCATTCTTAAAATCAACAAAAGCCCAATATAATTTCTTCTTCTCATTTTTGATTACTTTATCAACAATATATGTAAGCATAAATAGGCTATCAACAGTACCGCGGTGTTTTGGAGATACAAATTGACGATCGATTGTCTAAGAAAAGGGAAAATATCTTCGAAAAATGCTTGCAAGCGTACTTCCTCTATAATTTTCAGCATTTGAAAGATCGCTTTTTTTTAAACAAGTACGTTACACCTTTATGCCGGACATCCGGATATAAACTTTGATTGTACATCAAATAATTTGCATAGGTGCGGACTTAATAAAGCATTGAATTCTAAAAACAAGTATGGCAATATATTATCAAAGCCACAACTATTACCCCCCTTTAAACGGCGGATAGAAGCATGCACTTCGTCTATGGCGAAATCAATGTCGATGTCAGAAACATTCACAGACTCAATATTTTGATCGTTTAAAGCAGATTCGACAGCCTCATTTTCAAATTCATTATCACTGGCAAAAAGATGATTAAAATGGGTCAACAGTGTAGCAGAGTCATCTTTACAAGTGATACTATTTTATTTTAACTTAAGAATCTTAGCCCAAAACCTTTGGGGACTCTGAACAGCTAGGTTATATGAATTGCGCTTTTTTTTAACTTTTGAATTTTCTTTAAGCTATATTCTTTACTCGACGGTAATTCCTGAGATATGCACGATTTGACAAACAAAGTTCTCGGCGAGCCCCTTCGCAATCAGCATTGAACCAAGGACTAAAGAACTTTCTACTGGACTTTTTCCTGCAGTGATTATCTGTAGACTTTGTTCCAAACGTGCAAAATATTTGATAATTTCTTTATACCACTGTCTATTGTGACCTACTCATTAGTAATATTACTCACAACACCACCAATAGCATGGTATTGTGAATAAATGGAACTGCACAATTTCTCTGCTAGCTCATTCTTCCATATGTTTTATTATCATTTTGGAATTCAGTATATTCCTCCAAGGTTTATCTTATTATTTTAGATGGGTTTTTTTCAGGACATCTAAATTGAGCCAGACAACTGAATTTTATCATGTGAGAATATGGGATTAGTCATAATATTCTGTCTTATTACTCTTATAGTCGCCATTGAAACTGATGATGTTCCTCAAAGTTCTTGAATACAAATCCGATAGCTTCACTTGTAACTCGAGAAATTGCACAACAACAATCGTTGTATGCCACGGCGACCAACCAAGGTAAGGCATCAATCATGCCGTTTTATGAAGATATTTGTAAAATGGCTACATGGAAAACGGAAAATCCATTTGTAAGTTGTCAAAATCCCTGCAAAACTGATTTTTTTAGTCAACTGCAATATAATGATGAATTTTGAAATAAGGTTTACACTTTTTGTGTAATTGAATTGTATTGAACTTTATTGTGGATAACGAATTTTCTCATAAAATACACGTGTGTATCCAATGAAGAGAATGACTTTTCCAAATGTGTTTGTCGTGATGAATCAATGTCATTTTTAAACGCAGTGTCTAAGTAAATCAATGTTTGACACCATATTTTGTCATCCTATATGATCAGAACATTCATTCGATTTTCTGATAACAGGTGTACAAAGACCTCAGCCATGATAAAGATGGATGTCCAGCAGGGTGGAGACACATTGATTAACTGTCGGGGGATGCTCATCGATTCTACCATAAAAAACTCAAACAGAAATCCCTACTCTTCTGTTCTTGCTAAACTTGGAGCAATGCCAGTAAGAACGTTTTGATAAATAATGCATTAAAGTTATTCACATGTTTGAACTGTTTAATTGTTGGTGAAAGAAGTGTGTACCGACAACTTAAACAGTTACCATTCTAATTCAAAATAAATGTTTTACCTAATGTAAATGACTCTTGTCTTACAAGCATATTTAAGACTTTGGATATAATTTCACTTGTGTTTGCTTGGGCAGAGATTCGTGTTTGTTTAACAAAAGCACCAGGTGCTTATTAAGTTTATATTGCGATTAATATTGAATTATATATTAAGGTGGACAACAAATACAAAGATGTCGAAAGATTGTCAATAGGATATGATTCAAACAATCAGGTTGAATAACGATATGTCAAATGGTATAATGCATTGAAAAAATCGTCTTTTATGTTGTAATCGAAAGTCCACTTTTCAACTCATGAACTCATAAATTAGTCGAATGGCATGTAATAAAAGTTATAAAACATTTGCATATCTTAACGTTATTCTCATCCTATTTACCAATACTCATCATGTTTTCATTTCCAGAGTAGTCATAATACTCTGGAATATCCTGCAATCCGAAAAGTACCTCATAAAGGGACATTTCGATATAAGAAGAGCAATTGGTAATTTCTTTCAGAAAAAGATAAGCGGATTTGTTGAAAGTCAATCTGGCCAACGTGTGTGGACATTTCAACAGAACATCAATTCTTCCTATTCGCCTGGTCCGATATTCAGTTCTGCAAGGCCCACACATCTTAGAATCAACTCAAACGGCCACAGGTATGACATTGCTTAACAGTGGTGATTGTTTATTAGTCCAAGTTGTCTTTCGCCCACATCAAGTCGGTTTATTATTATTGAATATAATCATCACAAGATGAAATCGTCGTACATAATAGAAATACAAATTTTCCTTGCTGTATTTAATACTATTTTCCTCATACTTCTTTTTCACAAGATTCTTGTTATTTTTACAGTCTAATGGAAGCACCATCCTTCGAAAGTGCCCATTGATTTATGATAAGTCGGAATAAATGTATCATCGTTGTATAGCCATTAGGCCTATCGAAGCAAACACTCGATAGAAAAATGGTTTTATCTGACCTTAGATGAAGCTCATGATATTAACATACAAGAGTAATCGAGCTGTTTGAAATGCCATTTTGTGTTTGTTTCCTGGTTAAAATGAAGATTAATGACAAACATATGTATATATAACGATAAAAAAAACGCCAGTTCACTAGGGTTTCTGAAGCATTGGCATATCATTGATATATGAAATTATTGTGTCTCTTATCTTGTCTTAAAGAAATAATACAAGTTTGATACACCCAATAATTTTTCATGTCTTAGTTATGCACAATTAATAAGATAATGAAATACACGTGCTTTTCTGAAGCTTATTTAGAGCATTGGCACATTGTATGGGTAATATCTCCTTATTTAAAAAGACTTTCATTTGGTTAAACGACGACTTACGACATTTTTGCGCAGATTTATGGAGGTCATAAAAAGAAATGCAAAATGGGTTTGGTTCTTTGAAACGTATTATAGAAGGTACCAGCTCTCTTTTATTGGCCTTATATAGCATAATGACACATGGAATAACGAATACCTTTTATGTTTAAGCTTACAACTAGAGCTCATAATGTGGTGTACAACTACCTCGTCAAGAGGTATACCCGAGTGTCGGTCACAAAGCAAAGTGTGTCGGCCAGGTAAGATTACAGAATTTAATCGCTGAAGCCAGACACAAACGTAGCTTTTAATAAATACCTTTATTCCTTGCTACATATTCTTTTCTGTCTAACCTTACTGCATCTGCTGCAAAAATCATTAGAAATCACTTAATATAAAAGGTACATTGGTTTTAATTAGCTACAATTTTACCAAATATTATCTTGCTTTTTATGGCATCTGCTCATGTATTCAATTTGAACAAAACACAAAGTCTATCATTTTCCAAGAGAAGTATATGGAGTCAGCTCATGCTCTTTTAGGGAGTCATCTATTTTTATAACTACATACAAATAAGAATTTTAGAAAAAATCATATTTGAAGAATTTCTATTTGTTACATATTCCTCAAGTAAATGTTTGTTTTGGTGGTCCTGAAGTTATTCATAGAGCTCCTTGCATTTTTCTTCAGTAAGTTTGTGTAACTTTGTCAATTAATCTTACTCGGTAGTAAAATGTCGTATTTATAGAACACGCTCTTGTTACATTGAGCATAAACGTTGCCTGTTCATTTCCACGATTCAGTTCTTAATTGACGTACGTTGTTCCTTAATTTGAGAAAAATATATTATTACTAAAAGGAACATGTATCACGATTTTATAAGCTGTTGTTTCATGTCAACGTATTTTACTTGGATAAACAGTTTTGTAAACTCGTTTTCAGGCTTTATGGGGGCTCAGTGCAATACTGATATCAACGAATGTCGCATTAGTCATCCGTGTGCAAACGGGGGCACCTGCGTCAATCAACCAGGCTATTTTACATGTACGTGTCCAAGTGGATGGACAGGTTTAACTTGTAACACCGACGTAGACGAATGCTCACTGGGTACCTGTATTAACGCACGTAACTGTACAAACAAACCAGGAACATTCAGTTGTGTCTGCAAGCCTGGTTTCCATGGGAAAACATGTCAGGACATCAACGAATGCGCCAGTAGCCCGTGCACGAATGGCGCCACGTGTTTGAACACTTACGGAAGCTACAGTTGCAAATGTAAACCTGGTTTTAACGGTATTAACTGTGAAACAGACATTGACGAGTGTAGTGAAAACGTAAGTTTGACAAAAAGAAATACCTTATTTTACATGCTTGTGTACGAGAAGTCGTTTATTTGGTTTATTTATTTGATCAATCATTTCAAAGGTATACTCATATAATCCCTTTCTAAATGCAAGTCATGGCACTTGGCCCAAATTAAAAAGTAATTTTGTTTACCACCAACTGTTCTTAAAGAGTGTTTTTTAATGTTTAATACTTTTGATCATTGGCATGATTTTCACATTAATTTAGTCTTCTAAAAGAATTAAACTCAAAACTCTAATTATGGTTACACTGACTACAATATATTTGGCTTTTCTGCAGTGCAATGTCTATGTTATCAGATAAAATTAAACTTCGATTTTTATTGACATATTACGCCGCTGATTTTTTTATTATTCCACGTTAATTTGCAAACTGTATTTCTCTTCATACATTTATACTATGTTAAGTAAAAGGGAGAAATCCAACTCTGTCAAACTGACTTGAATCCTTCCAGGTATGCGGTGTTCACACCACGAATTGCTCGAACACACCCGGGACATTTGCATGTCATTGTCAAACAGGTTGGGAGGGTCAACTCTGCAATCAAGACATAAATGCGTGCATAAAATGTGTACACAAGACAGCATGCGTCAACATCCCAGGTAGCTACAATTGCACATGTCGAGATGGCTGGAGAGGAAACAACTGCGACCGTGAAATAGACGAATGTAACGAGTTATCACCATGTAAGAATGGGGCTACGTGTATAAACTCAAAAGGGAGCTATAGGTGCACCTGTCCTTCCGGTTGGACTGGTCACACATGTTCAACTGACCTGGACGAATGTGATCTAAATAGTCCGTGTAAACATGGGGGTAAATGCAACAACATGGCTGGAGGTTACAACTGTACGTGTCTACATGGGTGGGATGGAAACAACTGTGATCACGATATAGATGAATGTATCGACTTGGCACCATGTAAGAATGGAGGTACATGTATTAACCGTAGGGGGAGCTATAGCTGCACATGTCCTTCTGGTTGGACGGGTCATACATGTTCAACAGATGTAGACGAATGCTCTCTTTATGAGGTCGTGTTAGCTTACAAAATTCAATGCCTTAATATTCCTGGGGTTGTGCAAGGCTGGTTGGGAAGGCATTAGATGTGAAACTGATATAGATGAATGCGGCACATATGGCCAGTCATCACCGTGCCTACATGGAGGAACATGTAGTAATACACAGGGAAATTTTACATGTCTATGTTCTTCACACTGGAAGGGACATTTGTGTAAAGAAGATGTAAACGAATGTGAAAGAAACCCTTGTGAAAATAGCGGCGTATGCAGAAACACAAATGGAAACTTCTCATGTGAATGTACCAATGGATGGTCGGGATTCAACTGTTCTGAGGACATTGACGAATGCAGTTTTAGTCCCTGTGCTCACGGTGGTAAATGCCAGAACACAAATGGAAACTTTTCATGTGTTTGTTCCCATGGGTGGTCGGGTTTCAACTGTTCGGATGACATCGATGAATGTAATTCAAATCCTTGTGCTAATGGTGGTAAATGCCAGAATACAAATGGAAACTTCTCATGTGAATGTACCAACGGATGGTCAGGATTCAACTGTTCTGATGACATTGATGAATGCTATTCAAGTCCCTGTGCTAATGGTGGTAAATGCCAGAATACATATGGTAACTTCTCATGTGAATGTGCCAATGGGTGGTCGGGATTCAACTGTTCAGATGATATCGACGAATGCAAATCAAGTCCCTGTGCTAATGGTGGTAGATGCCAAAATACGAATGGAAGCTTCTCATGTGTGTGTTCCCATGGGTGGTCCGGCTTAAACTGTTCTGATGACATCGATGAATGCAAATCAAGTCCCTGTGCTAATGGTGGTAGTTGCCAGAATACAAACGGCAACTATTCATGTATTTGTTCCCATGAGTGGTCCGGCTTCAACTGTTCCGATGACATTAATGAATGCAATTCAAATCCCTGTGCTCACGGTGGTAAATGCAAGAACACAAATGGAAACTTCTCATGTGTTTGTTCCCATGGGTGGTCGGGATTCAACTGTTCGGATGACATCGATGAATGCAATTCAAGTCCATGTGCAAATGGTGGAAAATGTCAGAATACATATGGTAACTTCTCATGTGAATGTACTAATGGATGGTCAGGATTCAACTGTTCTAACGACATCGATGAATGTAATTCAAATCCCTGTTCTAATGGTGGTAAATGCCAGAATACAAATGGAAACTTCTCATGTGAATGCACCAAAGGATGGTCAGGGTTCAACTGTTCTAATGACATCGATGAATGTAGTACCAATCCTTGTGCTAATGGTGGTAAATGCCAGAATACAAACGGAAACTACTTATGTATTTGTCACAACGGTTGGACGGGGTTTGATTGTGAAACACAGGCTCAAACATCAACAGTTCCTTCCAAAGCCTTTAGTTCGGTAGAAATCGTACAAACTACTCCGGATTTGACTTCAAGTCTTTACAATACAACACGAACTGCATTTGTTTCAACATCAAACGAATCGATTATAACGACAACTCACCATGACCAAATTACATCCGAGTATGAACAATCTACAACGAAGATGGAGCAAGAAACAACATTCCCTAATGGCTTCTCTACTGCAGGTGAAACTTTGTCAACAAAACAAAGAGAAGAATCACGTCCTACAATTACAACAACAACGCTTATAAATTCGACATTCAGTAAAACAACGCCAGCAACACTAAAAATGCGAACGAACTCGGCAGTAGCACAAGGTTCTTCTAGTGCACGAGAACTTGAATCAACCACACCAGACAATCAATCTGCCTTTACTCGAGCTCGCATGGAATCAGCAACTCCATTGCCTTATTCAACTACACCAAAGAGTCAATCCACCTTTACAGAAACAGACATGCCATCCACTAACTACACAACACAGGAAAATATGTCTGGCTCTACACAAGATCCTATGCCTTCTAACTCTTTCAAGACAACCACACCGATGATTAAGTCTAATCTAACAGAAACAGATGTTCCCACAACAATTGTTGATCTTAAATCAAGCACAGCAGAGAGCCAATATGGATTAACGGAAGCACATGTTCAAACAAAACCTGGTGGGCTTGGATCAACCACACCAGATAATTATTCTGGATTATTAGACACAACTATACCAACAACAAGTGCTGATCTTAGGTCTTCCACAGCAGAGGCTCAATCAGGTTTAACGAAATCACGCGTTACAACAACAACTGTCGATCTTCAATCAGCCAAACCGGAGAAACAGACTGGCCACGCAATTGCTACACCAACAACTTTGATTAATAAGCAGTCGAGCACTATACCTCTCAGCCACGTCCAACAAGCAAGCACAGTTTCTGATTCCCATGCTTTTCAGACGCATTCGAAAGCAACACAGACATTGAAAAATAGATACTCAACTGATAGACCTGTATTACAAACGCAGAAAATTACACCATTGATAAGTGTGATATCGACAACATCGCAACCGTCTGTTCTGGTGTCCGGATGTAAGTATTGGTTTCCATTTTACTGTTAATACTAAGTACTTACATTGTTTATCGCCTGATGATAATATGCGTTAATGATAATCGTTGGTACAAAGGCACTTTCTTGGCCATCGCTATATACGACATTGAGACACCAAAGTCAGATCAATATCATTTTATAACTGATTCAGAAGTGGAATTGGAAATGTCGTCATAATGCCTTATAAATCATCGCATTTGCGAACTAGAAGTATTATGTGTCGGCAGTTTGTGTATTGCCTATCTGATCGTTTTATGATACTAACACACGATTCTTTAACAAGTTTGATATGCGCTTAATCTGTGAACTTATTGGTTTTGCGCTGAACCGTTGAATACTTTCTTGTTTATGTAGTATGGTCGTTTCGACCTAGATATACAGCAAAGAGAATTGAATATGATAAATTCATGTTCGCATAACTAATAAATGGATTTCTACTCTGTTTCAGATAAATATTCTCTGACTTTTAAAACAGACATTAAGCCATACGATAAAGATGTCATAGTTAACGCCATTAAAACCGTTTTGAAGGATGGTCAATGTAACGCTGATGTTGACTTGACAGTTGTGTGGCCTTCAAACGGAAAGTCAGTATTGCTTTTGATACATTATAACCATTGTTTAGTATTTAATTTTAACCATTGATTAAATACTAAAATCTCATATTTTATTGAACAGTCAAAATATAACATTGAGTTTAAAACACACGTTTTTCTTTACGGATCCAGGGTACAGTAAAACGGGTTTTTATTGTTATTTAATGATATTTGCGGTGTTTTCCTTTATGTTTCCGGTTTATTACGTTGGTCAATCCGTGTATTAGTGTTATTGTTATTTCCTCGCCAGTACTGCAAATAGTTCTTTTAAAGATAAATATTTTGTCTATCACATTAATCCGATGCAAGTCACACAAGAAAATGGTGTTTCAAGCACAGACAAGTGGATCATTTTGTACTAAAAATATCATTAAAAGTTTGGTGTTCAACTATTTATGAAAGAAATATGTTTCTTTTTTATTATCAAGTAGCGGGAACTCGTTTCAATTTTCTGCATCATGTGGTGGAAGTTTACTAACCGGAAATGAAATTCGGGAGGCGTTCGAGGCTCTATCTCCAGAACGACTGAAATCACTGTTTCCATTAGAACTGGCGGAAAAGGCCGAACAAAAGGTAAGGAATGATTTGTTTTAAGTTGCTTGAATTGTTTTGGAGTTGTTCGGTATTTCAGTCAGGAAACGGCGTCATGGATTCATGCCCCTGGTATTTCAAAAACATTACTGAATTGTATTCTTTCAAAACCACATATTGCTTCCCAACAAAAAGAACATAAATCAAACTCATTAGTAGTGATACACAATACATGATGTCGTATAACATTTACCAGACGTTGAAAATAAGGTTAACCTAGTAGCCAGTTGGCGAATATAAAGAGTAACATGTATGCTATAAATATCAAACACAATTTAAGAAGTATATATCTATAGAGAAATCGGGGCCTCCGTGGCCTATTGGTTAGAGTACAGAACTTGAAATCACATGACCCCTCTCTGTTCAAATCCTGAGAGGGATATAGATTTTCATGAGGGGCAGTTTTCCCACTGACTTACGGAATACCGACGGGTTTACCCGCCTTGACCAGCCCTTATGGGCAGTTGAGTATGGGGTCTTCCTCATTAAGATTCGGGCATCGCTACATACCTGAAATAATGTTGATGTAATGTAAAACCCATAAAAAGAAATAGAGAAATCGCATCGACTTAATATCATGAACTTATGTAGCATGATGAATAGATCATTGATATATCTAATATATGACTTAATATCCGTATCCATACTTTCAATTCTAGCGTACGTAATCATGTCTAGTTGCGAAAAAGTCTTAAAGGTTCATCTTTCCCAGTCATATAGTTTGCATTTGCTAGAAATATCCGTTAAAGTAACTTCAAAGTGATTTTCGTTGAGATTCATTATCCCCAAAGTTATCAATTTTCAACACTATTTGGTCAAAGAGAATAATGCGTTCAGGTCTACGTTATTTGGTATATTCAGTATACTTATAACTTCCATCTAGATATCACTATTATGTATGGCATATTGTTTTACAGTCCTGGATAGCTGGTCACGTGAGTGTAGTAGCTGGCGCTGGTGTGGCGGCCTTAGTTGTTGCCGTTGCGATTATCATCGGGATACAATGTTTCAGGTCGGTATCATGATGGTTAAATGGAATCGATGTACTTGATTATTGTGTAACTTATTAATTTTATCAGGTTCTATAATTTACAAAATACAGGTGGGTCAAGGGTAATTCAATTTATGGTATCAGCCAAGGAAACGACTAGTTTTAGTTTTGTTTGGCGGGTCCAAGCAACTTCACATGTAGGTTTTGAAAAGCGATTACAGTTAGTCACAATATCACAACGGGATGGTATTTTAGATTGTTTGAGGTAAGCCTGTCACGGAAAAGTCTCTGATATGCATTATTCAGGGAGGTCCTTTCGTGGATGAAAATGTACTTAATAGACTTTCTTCATACACAAACCCTTTGCCCTCCCAATGACATTTTGAAACACAAAGGAATTGTATTTAGTTGAAAGCCGAAGGAAAAATCTTAACAAAAATTCTTGCTCATGAATAGTTTTCTCACCATGTTCAACTGTTTCTATTGTCACATGCTGCTAGATAAGTTTTCCTCGCCACAACTTTAACAACGTCAACGCAAACTGAAAAGAATTATGTACGAGAACCGGAAATGGTTCCGTTTACAAGTTAGAATACTATTGTTTAAAAAGAAATTGATATTCACATGAATCAATATTCCATATATTAAATATTATTTCTTAGTCTGTGGATTTTTAGTTATGTGACAAATACACCGCACATGCTTGACAAATTTTCCATTTTTAGAAAGAAGCGACTACAAAAGGTAGATGCTGCGATCTCCAGCGCTGCTACTGAGTATGGATCCGTTGAGTTAGAAATTACAACGACAGCCGTTGTGACAGTTAATCCAGTGTATAGCGGATTCAGCAACGAAAAGGAGGATCCTGGCAATGAAGAAACGATTGACTACCACTGCTGATTTGTATAAAAGTGACTTAAAAATGTTGAAATTGCATATAAGCACCGCCAGAGGAGGCGTTGTCTTTAACCGTATTAAACTGATTTCTCTTATATATTACTTTCTTTATAGATGTGTCCGCAGTATAAAATATTATATCAGAAGTATAACTAGTTCCATTATCGTTCATGCCTTAGCAGTTAAAGAGAAAAGGCGACGTATGACATCCTTGCATGTTGTAGGAATATGTCTGAAGTGCATGAATGTAAAAGATGAACACAAAATGACGACTTTTGGATAGACAATATGTGACATGTCTGTACATGTGATATGTGACTTATTAGAAGAGTGTTAAACTTATTCCGATGCATTATTTTACTTTTTTCTTTTTCTTTTTTTTTCAAAAAACAATTGTGAACTCACAAGTGGTAAATAATTTCAGAACCAAACATACAATAAATGCAGAAGGACTTAGTCACTTGGATCACATCTTCCTTTGCCATAATATGTTCTACCATTTACAGTTTAGAATCTGTAAATACCCAAACCCAATGTTGTAATCGTTTCATGTGGATGTAGTTTTTAGCCCGGCAAATTACGTTTTTGAATATTGGTAAAATTGCCCTAAATGTCCGAAACTACATTAGTTTTGTTGTTGCTTTTATCATTTACATATGAAGGGTCTAACGTTTTAATGTGTTGTCGACAGGAAAGATTCACGAACCCCATATCCCACACATTATTTGAAAATAAATATACTCATATCGGAGGAGTATTTGGTTTTATAATAGAATTTCAAAGGTTGGTTACGACAAAGCAAGGATAGAATTTACGTTCAATATGGTTTTAAACAACATACCACTGTTATCAATAAATGGTGTAACCTTTACTCATATCACGGGTAAAGAAGGCTCAATGTAGCTTCTCTATTATACACAATGGAACGAACGAAACCATACCTTGTTACGATTGAATTCAGTTTTGATTGACAGATAAATGGTGGTGAGTCAATGCTGCGAAGTAACTGACACAAGCAAACATGTTTGATATTGGAGCCCTTTGTTATAATTTCTTTAAAACTTTATATAGAAATAAAATGTTAGAATTTTATTGATGTCCGTGTTGATTCTTGCTTTAGCCCTGGAGCATTATTTTCGTAGTTTTGCTGCGATACTAACTTGGCTTGATTCTTAATGATACATTAGCTTTGAATTGCTCATGATCCATACCGTTTGCAACAGTATTTCAGTTATTTCAGTGAACGTAACCACATGTTCCATATGCAGCTCATAAACATAATCGTTTTTTATAAACCAAGCCCCTTCAGTGTTTAGTTGAGATGGGTGGCATCCCATCTTATTATAACTCTATCAATTCTCAGGTATTTTGTGTTACGATCCCATTGGCGTAGCTATGTCATTAAGTAGGTGTAGGCACGCCTATGGGATCTAAGGCATGCTCCACAAGGACAGTTATATATCCTTTGTTCCATCTGGTGTAAATAAAAGTGTCTCGAACAAAGAACTATAAAAAGGTAAAATAAAAAGTAGGGTTATCAATCTTTTTCTACACCAGGCGACTTTGCAATTACCTCCGCGATCACTAGGTGATAAACCGGCCGTTTACATATGACAAAAATGCAGCTTCGGCAAATTAGTTGATTCCCTCAGAGGTACCCATTTATACACCTGGGTGGTATGCATCCGGCCGTGATTCGATACCTGTTCCCCCTGACCCAGAAGTCATGCATGTTTTTTATTCTTAATCAGCAGACCAAACAGGAGAAGCATTGCCCATGTTAACCATTTTGTTTCTTCTCTTTACCCCATATTTTTGTTACTCGTAAGATGTTTTTCATTGGGCCAATTTCAGTGAATGACCCCAACATATCATTATCATTATTTTGCATATGCTTAAAGCCAATGTAAAATAGCGAGTTCAAGATTATTATCAAAACTGGCTCAAAAGGAAGTATATTGCTTTCGCTCCAATTATATTCATCATGATTTTAACTATTCGATCATTGCTGGTATAGTATTTCCATGAGTTTTAGAAAGAAACAATCACGTCTAAGTTCAACTGACAAAAGGTAGTCTAAAGCAGAGAAAAGAGAGGCAAAGAATTCAACAAATATTTATTATAATTCTGTCAGAGACTGATCGAAACTCAATGCCGATTTCAAAATGTGATTCTTACTTGTCTGTTTTGACCACCAATGATAAGAAGATTAGAAATCATGTTTCGATTTACAGGGTACCGAAAATCGAAACCTTGTTTTGTCAATACATTCTTTCCAGTCATTGATCTAAAGGTCTACTAAAATTTCATATGTCTGAAGCAACGCATTACAACTGATACCATGGAACTGGTTAACTCCTCAACTCTGACTAATGCTTTCGCCTCGTCGATAATCGGTTAAGGACGTGCCAACCATTTCTAAGATTTGTCAGTACCAGGGTACCGTTTTACTATACGACTTAAGGAAAGAATTTGAGTTAGTCATAATTGATAAACATGGATAGTATCTTCAATGAAACTACAATATTGCAATGTAACACGTCATTGGAATCGTCTTGGAGAGGCGATTCCATTGGTGTGTTACTTAGCATTATTACTTCCCCAAAAATTGAAATAAAAGGAATTGTTGATTTAAATTTACGCAAATCTTAAGCGTAAACTGTTTTGTAAAACGGTACCCAGGTCTCTAAAGATTCTTGCTGAAGAACACCAACAAGTGCTGCTCTAGGGCTCGAACCTGTGACAAAATACTAGTTTGAATAAACCAGCTGCACGTTCTAAAATGTGTTCGCCGAATCAGATTTACAACTCTGATAATGCCCTCAATTTTGTTTAAAATAGGTTAGCAAACCACTAGAAACGTTTATCTGTAACTTTTTTATAGTTCAATTCAATATTATAATAAAAGCATAACATTGTCTCCAATTGGAACCGAATTTATTTTCATTTTTTTCTTATCGAGCACGTACTCAAGTCAATGTCCGTCAATTGATTATTTCATAAACTGATCTATTTATTTGTATTACTTCAAGATGCCAGTTTTTATCATACTCTATTATCGTTAATCATTGTGTCATTCGCTGCTGGGTAGGTCCAACGTTATCTTTACAAAGCACACCTATTGTCGTTTTTTCACAGGTCTATGTCATCTTACTATTAATTCAATCATCTCTATTAAAAAAAACTTCACCGCGCTTACTAGAATAGCCCCTTGAGCCACTTTAATATATGGCGCCAAAGATGCGCATGTACTCTCTGCACATATGTGTCGATGGTACAGCTACAGCGAAATAGTACAGCTTACACAAATATAAGTAGTTCTGACTCGTTCATTGTGTAAGCAGCTCGATTATGTTATGAAACGATCACAGATTCGAAAGCAGCCTATGACTAAGCTTCCATTTTCCACGGATACATACCTATTGACCGTTTTGTACACCATGTCATATATGACCACCGTCAAGTATAAAATAACTTGCAAGTAGTTACAACCCGTCAAAATAGTCAGAGAAGTGTTGACGTTAGACGAATTACTTATGTGAATATATCAGCTATTGAAACTTCTTTGTATGCATGTTTCCAACGGTTAATGTGAAAAAAATTGTGTTATATGATAGTATTGATACATATCAGTTATACATTTGAACTGTGCACATCTGCAGTTGAAACAAAATGGGGTTTTTTCTCCGAATTGGATTGTTTCTTATATGTTTTATAGTCGTATGCCAACCTTGGAAAGTACAGGTATGTTTTTCTATTTAACCCATATGACACACTCCAACCGTTGGATGAAAATGGCAAACGGATCTTCTAGGCTCTTGAACGACCACAGAAACATTTGCAAAATGCACGCTTGGTATAAGCTTATATTTTACATTGACCGTCAACAACAAATAAATTCCTATATCAAATCGATTTTCATCGATCATTGCATGGTAATTCAGCCTTGAAAAACCGATTTCATCTACGCTATCACCGATATTTTAATCTCACAGCCTAATGACGACGCTCGGTTCAAAGAACACTGTCTTCCAAGAGAAGTGTCCCTACATGAACAATACACATTCAATGACGACTACAGTTTGTAACTCTACTAGTTAAAGGCACAAGAAAAGTATTGAAAAAATATATGGAGTTCTTTCATTATGTTTATAAAAGTCATGAAAATTAATTCATGAATACTGTTAGAACGTATTTAATAAACTCCTTAAACATTAGCTATGTTGTTCTTGAAATACAGTTCTCACTTATTCAATCATGTTTATCAACAATCTGTTTGTTTATGTATTTAGAATAACGGAGTTTGACTTGTCGGTTCAAACATGTTTGTATTACGTGACCAGTTTAGAGGCGAAGAATCATGCACTCTGAATTATTGAACTAGCAAATCTTGGTTAGTTCTCGTTGGCTTTCAGGTTGAAGTTTTTGCTGATGGTTTCTTTTTTCAACTATTTGAATGTGACCAAAGATTTACCAAATACTATAGTTTGATAGAGCATTCGTTTCCTTACCTGAGCCTTAAAGCAAACATATCTCAATATACGCAGCACATGTGGAATAAATGAATCTACGACTTTTTTATTTATTAGGCTGTAACAGGTCACGTGACCATCCAGGTGAAGATTCTACAATACAACAATCCGGACGGTATGTCATATTCGGGCACTATCCTAAATGGGCACCGTAAGTGTTGTGACAAGCAAGGTCCATGTAGAAATACTGATACTCAAACATGCGACACATACTTCTTTTACGGTTTTGGCAGGTGAGTTAAAGCAACGTATCATTAGAATTCTTGGAATTTTTGTCTTTCTTAGTTGTATTGATAAAGTAAGATTTTAAGCCATGAAAACAATTTCTTTAGCAGAAGCATCGTACTTTTTCAAGATACCCAGGTGCAAGGGGCCTGTCTCCCAAAGGTTCGCACAATTATATTTACTCGTAAACATCGATGTAAAGGGGAAAGAATACCTCAGACGATTGTCAAGCATGAGTTCTATCTTTGAAATCTTAGTCGTGCTCTTAAATGAATGTCTTTCTTTTCACAAACACATGCAAAATCAACAAAACAATTCTCCAATACCTTACACATAAAGATATCCCCTTAGATCATTGAATTACATACAGTGTGTTTTTCTTATAACTACAGACCTACCGTAAAGCTCGTTTGCCCAGTCTATATTATACGGAAAAGCGAATTGCTTTGAAATATATCTCCATGAATTATGACAGATCTCCAAGAGGAGGGTTCAGAGGAGTTTTGACTAATACAACTGATCATGTATTGACCGACACGAATACCTTTTCTGATTCGTTAGCAAACCAATTGATTGCATACACCTCTACGGACACATGGGGACAGGTAGACATTTTATGTAATTTACAATTGTTACATGTGTGGTATATTTCCGTGTATCTAAATAGATGATACATATATATACATTATATATTTCATGAAGATTCGAATGGTGCAATATCAATTTAATGGCCGCAACAGAAAACATTTTTTTTAAAAAAAGGATCGACAATCGCTTCTTATGGCGACAATTGTACATTCATTGATATCTTAAGCCGTATGCTTTCTACGATGATATCTAAGTTTAAGCTGAGTTCTCGAGTCCATAAGCTTCTTCATTTGAAATATTCACTTTACCCTTGTTTACTTGTTTATTTCTATCTTATGTTATTTTTAAACTAATCGTTCGTATATGACAAGATGTTTTGAACTAAAATATCCTTGTGTTAATTCATCGGGTAAGTTAAACGGAAATTGAAAGAGGAGCCAAGATTGAGAACTGCAAAAATCCTTGAGTATTGATCATTAAATCTTGATAGTTCTGTTCAACTTTAATGTGAATGCCCTTAAGTAATGTATATCGATTGGTTTCTAGGATATAGAACTGGTGGTAGCTATTTTCGACCATGATGGCAGATCAAAGGATTTGATCGACAACATGACGGTTGCTGTTGGTAATTTGACTATCTCAAATTCAGAGAAGAGAGCGCATGCCCATGTTATAAGTCTACAGAATCATGTAACGTAAGTTTGTTGTGTTACGAACAGAGCAAATTAACCTCTTAAACACATAAGCACATCCCATCAGTAAAAAACACTGTCATCCCCTGATCGGTTGTGTAGTATTTTTATGTACCCGCATGTTCTGTATAACAATGCATTAGGTTCCCTAATTTGCATTATTTACATCCCGTGAATGTTGCAGTTGCAAACATCGTAGTAGTCCATTAGTATGCGTAAAAACATTGAGTTCATTGCGGGAGTTGAACTCTTGAAAGAAATCTGGAAATGCTCTTCTCATGTTATATATTTTTTTATTTCTATTGGGGGATGGTTATCATCTGTGTAATTTCTCTTTAAGAAAGATTTCGATAGTCCTAATAATTTACACCTTAGGATATTAACAACAACTGAATATAAGCAGTATAAATAATTATTTCCAAGTTGTTGTCTGAACACGTTTTAGAACCGACAATTTAACAGTCAACAATTTCCAAGTGTTCCTTGGGTGATACGATTGTATTTTTATAAATATGTCAGCAGGAGTTGCCATGGGAACCCGCTTGGGTTTTAATTCCGGTGACAGCATTTGAATTTTCATGAAAGGCAGTTTCCGGATTGACTTATGGAATGGCAATGGTTCCACCCAGCTTGACCAGTTCCTATGGACAGTTAATTGAGTATGGAGTCTTAATTGCATTGCAAAATAACTGACGAACGAAGTACTTAGTGCATTAATACTCATGAAACATATCACACCTATTTCTCTTATCAATATCACAAAACATTCCAAGACCAACATAAAGTAACATTAAAAACGTTTACATTTGTTCCAGGGTGTCTTTTACCATTAGGACGTGTTTTATCTAATAAGATTACTTTGCATTATTATCTTTTGGATATGCATATGTGTTTGTTTATGAGTATACTTGTATGTGCAAATGTAAATGTTTTCAATTTTTGATTCTCTATTCGGAAATTTAATGAGTTGATTTCATCGCCAATCATCTATCCACCCACCCCCCAAAATAAAAACCCACATTTAAGTATGGATCTATTAAACAGACACCTGCGGTTTGTTCAACTTCTTTCAAATCCTTGGTTTTCGTTTTCGTTTCAAGGGCTATCTTCTTATTAATTATAACTCTTTTAAACTTTAATCATCACATTTTCTTTCATTTCGTATTAGTCCCGCCAGTGTGTATGGGTGTGTGGGGATGGGTGTGTTTGTCTGTATTAAATCTACATATGATTGTAAACTCGTCATTAGGCGGAAACATAAAATCAGACGTAATTGTAACTCAAACATACAGTGACACAAGAGACGAAATCCTTTTCATTTAAATAAGAACCATAGTCATCGAACTCTTTAGAAACCAATGTAACCACTGTTCTATTGAATATGTCAATCGAATGGCTATTGTACTTAGGTACCAACATGGTGAACGAGAATGAAGAATGTATGGAGTTAACATATAACTTATATCACAAATACAGTATCATATCTAATTTGCGTCTCTCCATCATTAAAAATCAAATAAATAAACAACTGAAAACGCATTAACTAAATAAAATATACATCAATAACACAATGATAAAAAAGGTAATATTCACAGGCCGTTTTTTGTGGATAGAACTTTGTCCTTTGGATGACTAAGTATAAAAGTGATTGAGTGTAATTTTCATACGTGCTTTTTAAGATTGACTTTAGAGCTACAGATATGGTGTAAGGAAGGATATACAGGACACGCATGTGAGATTATGTGCCAAGCCGATCCATTTCACAGCTGTAATCCCAGGGGCGGAATGCGATTATCACCAACGTGTGCAATGGCAGGTATGTATACACATTTTTCTTTTTTTCACAGAAAGAAACAAAATGGGATAAAACAATATAAAAACGGTTCTTCTTTTATCAAACGACTAGTATTGAACTTGCTGTCTTATTCAAATTGTCCAGTAATGTAAAATCATGATACCTTTACACGGGCATCCACAAATGCTCCTTTTTGTTGTTTTAGATTTCATTTCTTTAAGACTTAACAATATTGTATTGTATGGTCATGACCATTGGGATTTTATTAACATGAATTTAATAGACATTGAATATTGAGGACAAAGCTTGTTAAACTTACGCATTCGGAACAGTATCATTTACTTCGCCAATCATTTACTTGCTTAGAAATTTAATGTTGATGATGTGAAGTTAAAATATTGTAGGTCCTACTCCATGAACTGTGTATACTTTTCCTTTTCTAGATGTTCTGGTCTTACGTGGAACGTCTGCAACACCAAGAAGGTCACATCTACAACAAGAATTGAAAAATCTTATTTCATTACGAATGTGCACAACAGTCAACGATACGGTTTTTGTGCTAATTATTGAATTGAAGGTCCAAGAGTAAGACATGTTCTAACATTTAAATGGAACCAGTTTAAATTGAATTCAGCTCTGGTATAATGATGTCATATAATGTGTGTTTTTTAAAGAAGGTTTTTTATCGGCTTCCTAAGATTAAAAAGCTAATCACCAGTTTCTGATCTGATTAGCTCTTACATTCGTAAAAATAACACTACTGTCCAGAATTTCATGGATGAAAGCAAAGGTGAAGCTTTAATAAGACCGTGCAGAATATCGAATCAAAAACTTTCCACCAAAGAGTTATACATTCTATCTTGACGATAACGTGGTGGTCAGCCAGATACCAATAATCTTATAATGAATCGGTGGTCAATTACAAAATGTCTATAGCTGAGGATCATACTTTCATAATTCAGCAACGATCTGGAGAAATTGATTTACTAAAGCAAACACGTTTAGTTCGCTTTAGTTTAATGAATAAAAAATAATGGTAGAAACTAAATGATTATTATACATATTTAGGTCTTCAAGGAAAAATATTCAATATCAATTCATTTCCTCATACTACAAGATTTTATCTATGTGAGAGCTAGATCAAATTGGAACCATATTTTTCTGCTGATCTCTCTAGAAATTTGATAGGCAAACATAAATACTTAAACGATACTTATATCTCTATCAGCATGGAGTGTAAAGCTTCATTTATTATGACAACTGTTCTATCTCAATTGAGGGACAAACTTGATTCATTGATGACCAATATGAGAGAATAATAGAATGGTAAGATAAAAAGAAAATGACATTAAGAAATAAATGTTTGTACTAAAGGTTCAAAAGGATGTATTTAAATCGCTTGTTTCCTAACCCAATTGGATTCATAATTTGTAACTTGTTTAGAAGATTTGACTTGAAATTAAAGGGAGTGCATTTAGTTTTCAGAGGCCTCTAAATGCCAAAGAGAGAGGTTAAATGATATTCTAAATTCACAAGAAAAATAGATTCAATACTATATATAGTTCAGTGCTTCCTACAAATGGTTCGGACATATTAAACCAAATAAAAATATAATGCTTTCAGGTACGTATCATTTATAGCAAGATGTGACGGCAAGGCGATAGATCAGGTTCAATTCGACCTTATGTATTTGATTAACATGCTCGTGCCTAATATGAAAACAACGTTCAACAATTTGCTTCCATATATACAAGTCAAAAAGCCACTGTATGCAGATACACCGGCCCAGGTATAGTTTATATGTTTATATGATATACTCGTATATTCAATGTTTTTGATATCTAAATGTTTATAAACTCATTAAAAGCAACTGGAACGTTCGTTTAACGTTTATGCTCATTAGGTATTCATATGCATAGACAACACAACTGCTCAGTGAACAACAGTGTTTTCACCGATCGGGTGTGTTTGTGTCTTTGAGAGGTTCATGTGCTCGGTTCGTTACATTGGGGGCAGCGGTGGGATTAAAATTTCTTCTTCTATCGGAGTTGCCTTCCTCATGTGTTTCCCAAGGGCCAAGACTTGGAACGAGTCTTCTCGGAAGTGGGAGAAATGTAACGTTCGTTGAACGTTTATGCAAATTAGGAACCTAATGCATTGTTTGAGAGAACATGCTGGTATATATAAAGACAACACAACCGCTCATTGAACGACAGTGTTTTTCACTGATCGGATGTGTTTGTCTCTTTGAGCGGTTCATGTGCTCGGTTCGTTACACAACGATGTTTCTAATTTGAATAAAAATATTTAATGACTTGCTATTCAAAGTAGTAATTAAAACATCCCGTTTCTATACAAACCACGTTGTAAAAAGCTAGGAATGCTTTTCAATAATCCGTACGGTGAAAATAAGCCCTGTAATCATCGATCTCTTTCTAGTTGATTGAAGTGTTTAGTCACTTAAGAAGAGGACGATCTAAAAAGCATATTTTTTAATGATTTTGATATATAAATTAGACTTAATTAGTTTTCTAAATGTTCCCGTATCAGCAATCAATTGTAATAATCGATTTATTTAGAACTCCCTTCGAACGATCACAAGTGTGTTATGTAATTTTCACGGAGTGTAAAGATTAAGAAAGCAAAGCCGTTACAAACATGTTATGTTTTCGCCGAATTATCTCAGACGCACTACATTTCATGATTGGATCAAACAGTAAAGTAAAATTTATTTAATTGGCAAAAACCAATTTTTGTTTTATAGCCATACAGGCGGTAAAAAAGTAGGTTTTACGTATAAAATATATATGTGAAAAGTATAAAAAAAAACACACACAAAGGAACAAGAATTGAGACAAAATGAAAGATGTATGCAATATATGTTTCTTATCGATCAGCCTCTGACTAAACAATATTGTCTTAATTATTAATCTGACGGAATTTGAAAGCTGCGTTTAAGTACATTGCGTGTTGTTGTAACAATAATGTGGATTGCGTACTCAATAGACTGATAAACTTCTGATGGATAGGCCATCTACAATAACACTTTGGCAAAATCTCGTTTCTTATTTGTCTTTAAAATGGACATACCAGCACAAAATGAAATTCGTTTTAAATAACACCCATTTAACATTTTACGCATTTTCTGTTTACCCTTGCAAGAGTGATTTTGGCTTCTAAGCTTACTTAAAGGTTATCTGTAAAGAGGCTTAGATACTACAAGCAGGTAGGTTCGAGATGATTTGAATTCTTTATAATAGTATAAGTTTCAAGTTTACTTTGAGAGTTAATATCACTAAAACACTGTTATAAATGTTGGTCATATATCAGCTGTTTAATATAGCAGACAAATGACCGGCATTTATCACATTACTCCTCCATAAGTACTGACATCCCAGTTCACTCAATAAATGATTAATATGTTTAGCCCATGAATTAAAAGATTTAATTCCATCATTATGAAATACAATTTTATACAGTAATGAGTTTGGTGATCTAGACATCTTATACCAATAGCTTAAAATTCTTATTTTTCTTAGTACAGACATAGGAAAACAACCCAATTCGCTTTGAATAAAGGCATTTGCAACATTTCTATTCAGGAGTAATATATGCTTCAAATATTTCAAATGTACCATCTCGATGTCTGGTAATTTATGAAATCCCCATCCTTCAGAACCATAACTGAGTATCGGGCTTATCATTGTGTCAAAAAACTTTAACTTTTCTCTCACATCAAACTATACTTTGTTATAGAAAATATTGTTGTTTTGAAAATCCAAATTGACTATCGTTTAAAATATCATTAGGTTCAACCCATCGATTGCCTAACATAAGGAAAAATATCTTCAAAAAATGCTTGCAAGCGCACTTCCTCTATAATTTTCAGCATTAAAAAGATCGGTTTTTTTAAACAAGTATGTTACACCTTTAGTGCGGACATCCGGATATAAACTTTGATTGTACATATAAACAAATAATTTACATGCGGGTGCGGACTTAATATAGCATTGAATTCTTAAAGCAAGTCTGGCAATATTTTATCAAAGCCACAAATATTACCCCCTTTAAACTGCGGATAGAAGCGTGCACTTCTATGGTTAAATCATTGTCGAGGTCAGGAACATTCACAGACTCAATATTTTGATCGTTTAAAGCAGATTCGACAGCCTCATTTTCAAATTCATTATCGCTGACAAAATATGATTAAAATGGGTCAACAGTGTAGCAGAGTCATCTTTACAATTTAAACTATTTAATTGGATCTTACGAATCTTAGGGACCTTTGGGACTCTGAACAACTAGGTTATATAAATTGCGCTTTTTAAACTTTTGATTTCTTTTTAGCTATATTCTTTACTCGACGGTAATTCCTGAGATGATCACGATTTGACAAACATAGTTCTCGGCGAGCCACTTCGTTATCAGCATTTAACCATGGACTAAAGAACTTTCTACTGGACTTTTTCCTGTAGTGACTATCTGTAGACTTTGTTCCAAACGTGCAAAATATTTGATAATCTTATTTATCTTATAGTCGCCAGTGAAACTGATGATGTTCCTCAAAGTGCTTGAATACAAATCCGATAGCTTCACTTGTAACCCCGGAAGTTGCACAACATCTATTGTTGTATGTCACGGCGACCAACCAAGGTAAGGCATCAATCATGCCGTTTTATGAAGATACCTGTAAGATGGATATAAGGAAATCGGGAAATCCATTTGTAAGTTGTCAACATCCCCGCAAATCTGTGTTTTAGTCAACTTCAATAATATGATGAATTTTGAAATAAGGTTTACACTTTTTGTGTAATTGTATTGTACTTTATTGTGGATAATGAATTTTCTCATAAAATACACGTGTGTATATTCAATCAAGAGAATGACTTCTCCAAATGTGTATGTCGTGATGAATCAATGTCATTCTTAAACGCAGTGTATAAGTTAATCAATATTTGACACCATATTTTGTCATCATTTATGATCAGAGCATTCATTCGATTTTACAATAACAGGTGTACAAAGACCTCAGCCATGATAAAGATGGATGTCCAGCAGGATGGAGACACATTGATTAACTGTCGAGGAATGCTTATCGATTCTACCATAAAAAACTCAAACAGAAATCCCTACTCTTCTGTTCTTGCTAGACTTGGAGAAATGCCAGTAAGAACGTTTTGATAAATAATGCGTTAAAGTTATTCACATGTTTGGACTGTTTAATTGTTGGTGAAAGTATTGTGTACCGACAACTTTAACAGTTACCATTCTAATTCAAAACATATGTTTTACCTAATATAAATAACTCTTATCTTAGAAGCATATTTAAGACTTTGGATATAATTTCACTTGTGTTTGCTTGGGCAGAGATTCGTGTTTGTTTAACAAAAGCACCAGGTGCTTATTAAGTTTATATTGCGATTAAAATTGAATTATATATTAAGGTGGACAACAAATACAAAGATGTCGAAAGATTGTAAATAGGATATGATTCAAACAATCAGGTTGAATAACGATATGTCAAATGGTATAATGCATTGAAAATATCATCTTTTATGTTGATATCGAAATTCCGCTTTTCAACTCATGAACTCATAAATTAGTCGAATGGCATGTGATAAAACATATGCATATCTTAACGTTATTCCCATCCTATTTACCAATACTCATCATGTTTTCATTTTCCTGAATAGTCATAATACTCTGGAATATCCTGCAACCCGAAAAGTACCTCATAAAGGGACATTTCGATATAAGAAGAGCAATTGGTACTTCCTTTCAGAAAAAGATAAGCGGATATGTTGAAAATCCATCTGGCCGACGTGTGTGGACATTTCAACAGAACATCAATTCTTCCTATTCGCCTGGTCCGATATTCAGTTCTGCAAGGCCCACACATCTTAGAATCAACTCAAAGGGCCACAGGTATGACATTGCTTAACAGTGGTGATTGTTTATTAGTCCAAGTTGTCTTTCGCCCACATCAAGTCGGTTTATTATTATTATTGAATATAATCATCACAAGATGAAATCGTCGTACATAATAAAAATACAAATTTTCCTTGCTGTATTTAATACTATTTTCCTCATACTTCTTTTTCACAAGATTCTTGTTATTTTTACAGTCTAATGGAAGCACCATCCTTCGAAAGTGCCCATTGATTTATGATAAGTCGGAATAAATGTATCATCGTTGTATAGCCATTAGGCCTATCGAAGCAAACACTCGATAGAAAAATGGTTTTATCTGACCTTAGGTGAAGCTCATGATATTAACATACAAGAGTAATCGAGCTGTTTGAAATACCATTTTGTGTTTGTTTCCTGGTTAAAATGAAGATTAATGACAAACATATATATAACGATAAAAAAACGCCAGTTCACTAGGGTTTCTGAAGCATTGGCATATCATTGATATATGAAATTCTTGTGTCTCTTATCTTGTCTTAAAGAAATAATACAAGTTTGATACACCCAATAATTTTTCATGTCTTATTAATGACATAAATAAGATAATAAAATGCACGTGCTTTTCTGAAGCTTATTTAGAGCATTGGCACATTGTATGGGTAATATCTCCTTATTTAAAAAGATTTTCATTTGGTTAAACGACGACTAACGACCTTTTTGCACAGATCTATTGAGGTCATAAAAGAAACGCAAAATGGGTTTAGCTCTTTGAAACTTATTATAGAAGGTACCAGCTCTCTTTTATTGGCCTTATATAGCATAATGACACATGGAATAACGAATACCTTTTATGTTTAAGCTTACAACTAGAGCTCATAATGTGGTGTATAACTACATCGTCAAGAGGTATACCCGAGTGTCGGTCACAAAGCAAAGTGTGTCGGCCAGGTAAGATTACAGAATTTAATCGCTGAAGCCAGACACAAACGTAGCTTTTAATTAATACCTTGATTCCTTGCTACATATTCTTTTCTGTCTAATCTTACTGCATCTGCTGCAAAATTCATTAGAAATCACTTTATATAAAAGGTACATTGGTTTTAATTAGCTACAATTTTACCAAACATTATCTTGCTATTTTTGGCATCTGCTCATGTATTCAATTTGAACATATCACAAAGTCTGTCATTTTCCAAGAGAAGCATATGGAGTCAGCTCATGCCCTTTTAGAAAAGCCTCTTTTCTTATAACTTCATACAAATAAGCATTTTAGAAAAAATTATATTCGAAGAATTTCTATTTGTTAGAATTTATTCATAGAGCTCCTTGCATTTTTTTTCAGTAAGTTTGTGTAACTTTGTCAATAAATCTTACTCGGTAGTAAAATGTATTTATAGAACACGCTTTTGTGACATTGAGCATAAGCGTTGCCTGTTCATTTCAACGACACAGTTCTTATTTGACGTACGCTGTTGCTTAATTTGAGAAAAATATATTATTACTAAGAGGAACATGTATCAAGATTTTATAACCTGTTGTTTCATGTCAACGTATTTTACTTGGTTAAACAGTTTTGTAAGCTCGTTTTCAGGCTTTACAGGAGATCAGTGCAATACTGATATCAACGAATGCCACATTAGTCATCCGTGTGCAAACGGGGGCACCTGTGTCAATCAACCAGGCTATTTCACATGTACGTGTCCAAGTGGATGGACTGGTGTAACATGTAACACCGACGTAGACGAATGCTCACTGGGTACCTGTCTTAACGCACGTAACTGTACAAACAAACCAGGAACATTCAGTTGTGTCTGCGAGCATGGTTTCCATGGGAAAACGTGTCAGGACATCAACGAATGCACCAGTAGCCCGTGTACGAATGGCGCCACGTGTTTGAACACTTACGGAAGCTACAGTTGCAAATGTAAACCTGGTTTTAACGGTACTAACTGTGAAACAGACATTGACGAGTGTAGTGAAAACGTAAGTTTGCAAAAAGAAATATCTTATTTTACATGCTTGTGAACGAGAAGTCGTTTATTTGGTTTATTTATTTGATCAATCATTTTAAAGGTATACTCATATAATCCCTTTCTAAATGCAAGTCATTGGCCCAAATTAAAAAGTCATGTTGTTTACCACAAACTGTTCCTAAAGAGTGTTTTTTATGTTTAAAACTTTTGATCATTGGCATGATTTTCACATTAATTTAGTCTTCTAAAAGAATAAAACTCAAAACATGGTTACACTGACTACAATATATTTGGCTTTTCTGCAGTGCAATGTCTATGTTATCAGATAAAATTAAACTTTAATTTTTATTGACATATTACGCCGCTGATTTTTTAATTATTCCACGTTAATTTGCAAACTGTATTTCTATTCATACATTTATACTATGATGATATGTAAGGAGGAGAAATCCGACTCTGTCAAACTGACTTGGATCCTTCCAGGTATGCGGTGTTCACACCACGAATTGCTCGAACACACCCGGGACATTTGCATGTCATTGTCAAACAGGTTGGGAGGGTCAACTCTGCAATCAAGACATAAATGAGTGCATAAAATGTGTACACATGACAGCATGCATCAACATCCCAGGTAGCTACAATTGCACATGTCGAGATGGCTGGAGAGGAAACAACTGCGACCGTGAAATAGACGAATGTAACGAGTTATCACCATGTAAGAATGGGGCTACGTGTATAAACTCAAAGGGGAGCTATAGGTGTACCTGTCCTTCCGTTTGGACTGGTCGCACATGTTCAACTGACCTGGACGAATGTGATCTAAATAGTCCGTGTAAACAAGGGGGTAAATGCAACAACATGGCTGGAGGTTACAACTGTACTTGTCTACATGGATGGGATGGAAACAACTGTGATCACGATATTGATGAATGTATCGACTTGGCACCATGTAAGAATGGAGGTACATGTATTAACCATAGGGGGAGCTATAGCTGCATATGCCCTTCTGGTTGGACGGGTCATACATGTTCAACAGATGTAGACGAATGCTCTCTTTATAGTCCGTGTAAACACGGGGGTAAATGTAACAATTTTCCTGGGGGTTATAACTGCACATGCAAGGCTGGTTGGGAAGGCGTTAAATGTGAAACTGATATAAATGAATGCGGCACACATGGCCAATCATCACCGTGCCTACATGGAGGATCATGTAGTAACACACAGGGGAACTTTACATGTCTATGTTCTTCACACTGGAAGGGACGTTTGTGTAAAGAAGATGTAAACGAATGTGAAAGAAATCCTTGTGAAAATAGCGGCTTATGCAAAAACACAAATGGAAACTACTCATGTGAATGTACCAAAGGATGGTCCGGATTCAACTGTTCTGATGACATCGACGAATACAATGCAAATCCTTGTGCTAATGGTGGAAAATGTCAGAATACAAATGGAAATTTCTCATGTAAATGTGCCAATGGGTGGTCCGGATTCAACTGTTCTGATGACATTGATGAATGCAATTCTACTCCCTGTGCAAATGGTGGTAAATGCCTTAACACAAATGGAAACTTCTCATGTGAATGTGCCAATGGGTGGTCAGGATTCAACTGTTCGGATGACATTGACGAATGCAATGCAAATCCCTGTGCCAATGGTGGAAAGTGCCAGAATACGAAGGGAAATTTCTCATGTGAATGTGCCAATGGGTGGTCCGGATTCAACTGTTCTAACGACATCAATGAATGCATTTCAATTCCCTGTGCTAATGGTGGTAAATGCAAGAACACAAATGGGAACTTTTCTTGTGTTTGTTCCAAAGGATGGTCAGGATTCAACTGTTCTGATGACATTGATGAATGCAATTCTACTCCCTGTGCAAATGGTGGTAAATGCAAGAACACAAATGGAAATTTCTCATGTGAATGTGCCAATGGGTGGTCTGGATTCAACTGTTCTGATGACATTGATGAATGCAAATCTACTCCCTGTGCAAATGGTGGTAAATGCAAGAACACAAATGGAAACTTCTCATGTGAATGCACCAATGGATGGTCCGGATTCAACTGTTCTGATGACATTGACGAATGCATTGCAAATCCTTGTGCCAATGGCGGAAAATGCCAGAATACAAATGGAAATTTCTCATGTGAATGTGCCAATGGGTGGTCTGGATTCAACTGTTCTGATGACATTGATGCATGCAATTCTACTCCCTGTGCAAATGGTGGTAAATGCCTTAACACAAATGGAAACTTCTCATGTGAATGCACCAACGGATGGTCAGGATTCAACTGTTCTGATGACATTGACGAATGCATTGCAAATCCTTGTGCCAATGGTGGGAAATGCCAGAATACAAATGGAAATTTCTCATGTAAATGTGCCAATGGGTGGTCCGGATTCAACTGTTCTAATGACATCAATGAATGCAATTTTAGTCCCTGTGCAAATGGTGGTAAATGTCGGAATACACAAGGAAACTTCTCATGTGAATGCACCAAAGGATGGTCCGGATTCAACTGTTCTGATGACATCGATGAATGCAATTCAACTCCGTGTGCAAATAGTGGAAAATGTCAGAATACATATGGTAACTTCTTATGCGACTGTACCAATGGATGGTCGGGGTTAAACTGTTCTGATGATATTGATGAATGCAAATCACGACCCTGTGCTAATGGTGGTAGATGCCAGAACACAAATGGAAACTTCTCATGTGAATGTACTAATGGATGGTCCGGATTCAACTGTTCTAACGACATCGATGAATGTAATTCAAGTCCCTGTTCTAATGGTGGTAAATGCCAGAATACAAATGGAAACTTCTCATGTAAATGTTCTAATGGATGGTCAGGATTCAACTGTTCTAACGACATTGATGAATGTAATTCAAGTCCCTGTTCTAATGGTGGTAAATGCCAGAATACAAATGGAAACTTCTCATGTGAATGTACGAATGGATGGTCAGGATTAAACTGTTCTGATGACATCGATGAATGCAGAGCCAATCCTTGTGCCAATGGTGGTAAATGCCAGAATACAAACGGAATCTTCTTATGCATTTGTCCCAATGGATGGACGGGGTTTGGTTGTGAAACACAGGCTCAAACATCAAAAGTTCCTTCCAAAGCCTTTAGTTCGGTAGAAATCGTACAGACTACTCCAGATTTGACTTCGAGTCCTTACAATACAACACGAACTGCATTTGTTTCAACATCAAACGAATCGACTTTAACGACAACTCAAAGTGACCAAATTACATCCGAGTATGAACGATCTACAACGAAGATGGAGCAAGAAACAACATTCCCTAATGGCTTCTCTACTACAGGTGATACTTTGTCAACAAAACAAAAAGAAGAATCACGTCCTACAATTACAACAACAACGCTCATAAATTCGACATACAATATAACGATGCCAGCAACACTAAAAATGCGAACGAACTCGGCAGTAGCACAAGGTTCTTCTAGTGCACGAGAACTTGAATCAACCACACCAGACAATCAATCTGCCTTTACACAAGCTCGAATGGAATCAGCTACTCCATTGCCTTATTCAACTACACCAAAGAGTCAATCCACCTTTACAGAAACAGACATGCCATCCACTAACTACACAACACCGGAAAATATGTCTGGCTCTACACAAGATCCTATGCCTTCTAACTCTTTCAAGACAACCACACCGATGATTAAGTCTAATCTAACAGAAACTGATGTTCCCACAACAATTGTTGATCTTAAATCAAACACAGCAGAGAGCCTATATGGATTAACGGAAGCACATGTTCCAACAAAACCTGGTGGGCTTGGATCAACCACACCAGATAATTATTCTGGATTATTAGACACAACTATACCAACAACAAGTGCTGATCTTAGATCTTCCACAGCAGAGGCTCAATCAGGTTTAACAAAATCACGCGTTACAACAACAACTGTCGATCTTCAATCAACCAAACCGGAGAAACAGACTGGCCACGCATTTGCTACACCAACAACTTTGATTAATAAGCAGGCGAGCACTATACCTCTCAGCCACGTCCAACAAGCAAGTATTACTTCACCAAAGACAGCACAACTACAGTACAATTCTGCAACAACAAACCGTGTGAAAAGCACAGTTTCTGATTCCCATGCTTTTCAGACGCATTCGAAAGCAACACAGACATTGGAAAATAAATACTCAACTGATAGACCTGTATTACAAACGCAGAAAATTACACCATTGATAAGTGTGATATCGACAACATCGCAACCGTCTGTTCTGGTGTCCGGATGTAAGTATTGGTTTCCATTTTACTGTTAATACTAAGTACTTACATTGTTTATCGCCTGGTGATAATATGCGTTAATGATAATCGTTGGTATAAAGGCACTTTCTTGGCCATCGCTATATACGACATTGAGACACCAAAGTCAGATCAATATCATTTTATAACTGATTCAGAAGCGGAATTGGAAATGTCGTCATAATGCCTTATAAATCATCGCATTTGCGAACTAGAAGTATTATGAGTCGGCAGTTTGTGTCTTGCCTATCTGATCGTTTTATGATACAAACACACGATTCTTTAACAAGTTTGATATGCGCTTAATCTGTGAACTTATTGGTTTTGCGCTGAACCGTTGAATACTTTCTTGTTTATGTAGTATGGTCGTTTCGACCTAGATATACAGCAAAGAGAATTGAATATGATAAATTCATGTTCGCATAACTAATAAATGGATTCCTACTCTGTTTCAGATAAATATTCTCTGAGTTTTAAAACAGACATTAAGCCATACGATAAAGATGTCATAGTCAACGCCATTAAAACCGTTTTGAAGGATGGTCAATGTAAGGCTGATGTTGACTTGACAGTTGTGTGGCCTTCAAACGGAAAGTCAGTATTGTTTTTGATACATTATAACCATTGTTTAGTATTTAATTTTAACCATTGATTAAATACTAAAAACTCACATTTTATTGAACAGTCAAAATATAACCTTCAGTTTAAAACACACGTTTTTCTTTACGGATCCAGGGTACTGTAAAACGGGTTTTTATTGTTATTTAATGATGTTTGCGGTGTTTTCCTTAGTGTTTCCGGTTTATCACGTTGGTCAATCCGTGTATTAGTGTTATTGTTATTTCCTCGCCAGTACTGCAAATAGTTCTTTTAAAGATAGATATCTTATTTATCACATAACTCCGATGCAAATCACACAAGAAAATGGTGTTTCATGAAGCACAGACAAGTAGATTATTTTCTAGAAACTGCATTGTATCGTAATGTACAGCAGGTGGTATCTAATTTTCGTGGTGGCATGTTCTCAATTAATTTTGGAGTCATGACGTTAATGATCATTTCGCAATATTTGGGTTTGAATGTCGTTACTGTCCAACTAAGGCAGCTTCTAATTGCACTAAAAATATCATTGAAAGTTTGGTGTTCAATTATTTATGAAAGAAATATGTTTCTTTTTTATTTTCAAGTAGCGGGAATTCGTTTCAATTTTCTGCGTCATGTGGTGGGAGTTTATTAACCGGAAATGAAATTCGGGAGGCGTTCGAGGCTCTATCTCCAGAACGACTGAAATCACTGTTTCCATTAGAACTGGCGGAAAAGGCCGAACAAAAGGTAAGGAATGCATCATTTTGAATAAAAAAAATCAGCCTGTTTTGTACGAGATTTGTCCTCATTTACCATATTAAGTTGTTTGAATTGTTTTGGAGTTGTTCGGTATTTCATTCAGGAAACGGCGTCATGGATTCATGCCCATTGTATTCTTTCAAAATCACATATTGCTTCCCAACAAAAACGATATAAATTATTATGTTATTAAGGAGAGGGACTCAATAACCTTATAGCTTCCGTCCCAATCCTATTGTAAAAACATTTTACAATAAAATATGTTTAAACTAACATAAATTAAACTCATTAGTAGTGATACACAAAACATGATGCCGTATAACATTTACCAGACGTCGAAAATAAGACTAACTGAGCCAGTTGGCGAATATTAAGAGTAACAAGTATACTATAAATATCAAACATAATTTTTTGAAGGGCATATCTTTAGAGAAATTACATCGCCTTAAGATTATGAACTTATGTTGCATGATGAATAGTTCATTGATATATCTCATGTATGACTTAATATCAGTATCAATACTTTCAATTCTAGCGTACGCAATCTTTTCTAGTTGCGAAAAAGTCTTAGAGGTCCATCTTTCCCAGTGACATTATTTGCATTTGCTAGGAATATCCGTTAAAGTAACTTCAAAGTGTTTTTCGTTGGGATTCATTATATCCAAAGTTATCAATTTTCAACACTATTTGGTCAAATGGAATAAAGAGTTTAGGTCTACGTTATTTAGTATATCAAGTATACGTATAACTTCCGTCTAAAGTCATCGTTATGTATGACATATTGTTTTATAGTCCTGGATAGCTGGTCACGCGACTGCTGTAGCTGGCGCTGGTGTGGCGGCCTTAGTTGTTGCCGTGGCAGTTATCATCGGGATACAATGTTTCAGGTTGGTATTATGATGGTTAAATGAAAACGGTGTACTTGATTATTGGTATTATCATACCAGGTTCTTTGTGTTAATAGGGAGTTGTTTAAGTTACAAAATACAGCTTAGCCAAGGGCAGTTTAATCTATGGTATCAGCCAAGGAAACGACGGGGTTTAGGTTTATTTGGCGGATACAAGCAGCCAGCTTTACATGTAGATCTTGTAAAGCGATTTCACGTAGCCACAATATCTCAGGGATTGGTATCTCAGATTGTATGAGATAAGCATGTCACGGAAAAGTCTCTGATATTCAGGGAGGTTTTATGGCAGATGAAATGTTCAGTACTTATTGGGTTTCTTTATACACAAACCCTCCTGATAATATTTTGAATTAAACGACATGAAGCGATCGTATGAAGTTGAAATCCGAACGAAAAATCTTAACAGAAAAGTTTGCTCATGCATAGTTTGCTTACCATGATCAACTGTTTCTATTGGCACGAGCTGCTAAATAAGAATTTTTCGTCCACAACAGGTTTACATCGTCAAGACAAACTTAAAACTATGTTGAACCGGAAAAAGCTCGGAAGACATTTTAAAACACTATTGTTTGAGAAAGAAATTGATATTGGCACGATGATTATTCCTATTTTCAAATATTATGTCGTAACCTGTGGATTTATAATGATATGACAAATACACCGCACATGCTTGACAAATTTTCCATTTTTAGAAAGAAGCGACTACAAAAGGTAGATGCTGCGATCTCCAGCGCTGCTACTGAGTATGGATCCGTTGAGTTAGAAATTACAACGACAGCCGTTGCGACAGTTAATCCAATGTATAGCGGATTCAACAACGAAAAGGAGGATCCTGGCAATGAAGAAACGATGGACTACCACTGTTAATCTGCCCTCGCGAATACAGACGCTAGTTGGTGATCTTGTGACAGACAAAATATACCGAGTTCATTGGCATTGCAACAATTGCATGAATGTGTGAATTGTGAATTGAAACAGACACTGCAAAAAATACGTTTTATACATACGATTTAGTGACAAAAGGAGATGCTCGCTTATCTTGCGTCAATGAACATTTTGTCATAACGTAAAGAACGTCGCATCAGTTGACTAACACCAACATTTCCTTTGCCTTTTATTTCGGTTTATAAGGGAGATAATTGATGAAAGCTTATCTGTGTAAATTTCAAGCGTACTTATATTTAGATTGAGGATCTATGCCGTTTTCACTAATATTTCGGTTAAAGCATGACGGTCAGCACATGTATCCATTCTCCAGGCATTACCTCGCCAATACCACATGTTTTAGGGACCTAGAGTAGGAAGGGGGCTTGACGGAATATAAATTTCCATACGAGGGGTTTTGACTTAAGAGGCTTGAACAGACCTCATGGACAGCTTAATCTTTGGTCTTCCTCCATCATTGTGTACAGGCCATTAGAATACACTATTAAAATATTTTGATGCGATGTAAACCCATATAAATGCTACATGTTATACTCCTATTTGTTCAAGAAAACCCAGCTATTGTCAGAACGGGCGGGGACATAAAATATCTACTTCAATCAGACTGTTGCATTCATTTGTGTGATTTTCCAAAGAAATAAATGTTTTTACACAGTTTTGATTTCCTTTCAAATTCAAATACAAAACTGATGTTTGGAAATAGTTCATTGCAAAGTAAGTACTTAAGAAATTTCAAAGCATTTTCAGATATATTTTCAAGCAAATTGCAATTAAAGTGTATTAATACAATTAAAAACAATATAAAAGGGCTCAAAGAAGCGTCTCAAGAATAAGTAAACTCGACAACAATTTTACTTTTGTCGCAATGGTTCAAACCTAACATCACAAAAAGAACATGATTTGTCAAATTCTATCAAGAAAGTAGGAACCTGTTTAAAATACATTTATTTGTATCCTTTTATATGTACATCTTCATGAGATAGAAACCCTTGCCTATGTTGATTTAGAATTGTCGTCGTTATCAGCCTTATCTCAGTCGTATTGCTGCATTCGGCGCGCACAACTTTGTTCATGGTTCTCCCTTATAAAACGATATATTGCGTTAGTTAATTCAGGGAAATATCTTGAGATAAAGTCCCAAAATCTTATTACTAATAGCACTTTATTGACGTCTGGATTTATAAAGGTGGCGTGTACTTATATATCTGCCAACTCGGGGAAAACCCCAGAGTGATCAGTCAACATTAACGATGTATATAGGTGACAAACGTTTTATTACCGTTCTACTTACCGTAAAGCATTATACGTTAAATGCTTGACGTGACCAGATGGTGTTGTTTTACTCGCTGTGTGTGTTTGTATGGGTGTTTGGGTGTGTCAGCGGAGTCCCCCGGGACACGGTGGCCATGACCGACGGGGAGTTAATGGCGCTTGTGGAATCTGCTCTCGCCTCGGCCCAAATCCAGAAACAAGAACAGAAAAACTTGGATACTGTCATGTTACAGAAAGGTAAACGTGGTTACTGTCATGTTACAGAAAGGTAAACGTGGTGCTTTACTTATATATATACTGTTATATCTGGGTAAGTCTAAAATATGATATTTGCGGCATTTTTTGCAATATGTTTTGCCAGTGTTCAGAAATGTGTTGATTTCAATTTAATAGCATATAAACTATGGTCATATGCTTCTTTATTTTCCTCAGTAATGAAAATCAACATATAAACAAAGAAAATGGCAAAGATGACAATAAAATTTTCAACACGATTGCAATTAGTTCATTAAACACACCCTCAAACCCTTTTATTCCCATTCAGTCAATAAGTTGGATATGGACGTGTATATCATAAATTCTGGTTCTCTGATGTAAATAATTACCCTACTCTCTTCCCCACCCACCCAGGTTATGATGAGACGCCGGCAAGCACCAGTCAGAGCACATGGTCCGCCATGAGTCAGCTGAGCAATATATTTCTCTTCCTGAAGAACGGATCCGCTGCCCAGTGTGATAACGCCTTCCTCGTCACGCGATCCACACTCTACCTCGCTAATAGGTACGGATATGTTCATTAACTCTATACCATGGCCTCGTATGGGTACGTTCGTCTCACTTCTCATCTAAACACACGTGTGTACAATTGCCTTACTACTAATGTATTCAAGTAAGCACTCTGGTTTGGCGCATGGTCAACAAAGAAACCGGATTTTCTTACTAGAGTCTTAGCTAGAATACAGATTTCCCAAATTTGAAACCACGGATAGCTCAGTATTCGCTGTAATGTTTAACGAAGTCATTGCGATGCAGCAATAAACTAATTGCTTATATTGGAAACAATTGGCAAGATTCTTTAGTTACATAATATCGAGAAGATATCAGGGGCACAAAATATGCAGTTATGTCTTTGTATTGTCAATCTTTCACATAAAAGTCGCTTGCAATGATTTAGAACTCAAATCTATTTTCAATTCCACAGTCTCCAGACCAGCCCTGTGAACGTTTTCACGAATCCGCGAATAGCGTATGCTTGGCTTAAGGTGTTCGGGCAGTTCTGCAGCCCAAGAGTGGCTAGCTGTCCAATCGGCACGCTTGGGTATCGAACTATCGACGGGAGCTGTAACAACAAACTCCACCCCACCTGGGGCATGGCGAATCGACCGGAGAAACGGTACCTACCACCAGCGTATGGTGACGGTATGTACATTGGTTTGATGGTTTATCTTACGATATCGTCATACTTTCCCCCTCTGAGGTTCAGCTTATTATACCGGAAGTGCAAGATTTAAAATGAGATATTGGCTTTGATCCGAACTGACATTATAGACTAAAAAGCTCCTATAAATCACTATGTAAAGGCGTCTGTTGAACTTACGGCTAAAATCTCACCATTGAAAGGCATCTGGTTGATTTATAGCTGTACCCTCACCATGTAGAGCCAAAATCAAGGCATCTGTTGAACTTTTGAATTAAAGCTCCCCGCATGTATTCGATTGTTGGACTTATGGATGAGAGGTTACCGCTCAAAAGCATATGTAATACGAACTAATGGCTGAAAGCTCAACTCGTTTAGGCACGTGTAACATTTATGGCTAAAGGGTCATCGCGACAAATCATCTGTAACATTTGTGGCTGATAGTTGGCCGTTTTAAAGCGTGTATTGAACTTATGGATGAAAGCTAGCCATGTTAAAGCATCTGTTGAACTTATTGATGAAAGCTAACCGTGTTAAGGCGTGTAATGAACTTATGTATGAAAGCTAGCCATGTTAAAGCATCTGTTGAACTTATGGATGAAAGCTAGCCGTGTTAAGGCGTGTAATGAACTTATGTATGAAAGCTAGCCATGTTAAAGCATCTGTTGAACTTATGGATGAAAGCTAGCCGTGTTAAGGCATCTGTTGAACTAATGGATGAAAGCAAGTCGTTTTAAGGCATCTGTTAAAGTTATGGGTGAAAACTGACCGTGTTAAGGCATCTGTTGAAGTTATAGGTGAAAGCTAGCCGTGTTAAGGCATCTGTTGAACTTAATGGATGAAAGCAAGTCGTGTTAAGGCATCTGTTGAACTTATGGGTGAAAGCCAGTCATGTAAGGACTCTGTTGAACTTATGGATGAAAGCTGGTCGTGATAAGGCATCTGCTGAATTTATGGATGAAAGCTGGCCGTGTTAAAGCACCTGTTGAACTTACGGCTGGAAGCTCAAATCGTTTAGGCATTTTGTTAAATTTATGGCTTATCTGTTCAATGTGTGGCTGAAAGCTGGCCGTGTTAAAGCTTCTACTGATCTTATGGCTGAAGGTTGGCCGTGTTAATGCATTTGCTGAATTTATGACTGAAAGCTGGTCGTGTTAAGGCATATATTGATCTTATCGATAAAAGCTCAACTTGTTTAGGCATTTGTTGAACTTATGGATCAAAGCTAGTCTTGTTAAGGCATGTGTTGAATTTATGGATGAAAACTAGCCAAGTTAAAGCATCTGTTATACTTATGGATGTTAAGACAATCTCGCCGTATATGGGCATTTGTTAAACCCTCAAATACCTTTATATTTACTCACTTTATTGTATCTCTAGTAACTCCAACCGATCCCTTTACAGGTGTAAACAGTCCCCGTACCCTGGACCGCAATGGGTTCCCCCTGCCAAGCCCCCGGGCCGTCAGTAATGTGATCCATAACGCCGTAGTGAGTGACCTCACGGACTCGGGAGATAGCGTGATGGTCATGCAGTTCGGACAGCTCATTGACCACGACTTCGCCGATACGCCCATGCTGAAAGGTAAGTCTTGTATACATAACCACCACATGCACTGAGTATTCATCAATGAAAGGATTCGAACTTGCGACCCTTGAAAACATACCGAGGCCAAAGTTTTACTTAAGATCTGTGTTCCCTAAAAGTTTATTGGAACATTATGAATACGTTTTTCGTTCGGGAGCAGCATGTACTATTCCTAGATAATGAACTAGTCTTTTACTATCTATGTACTGGCATAGTATACACGATGAAAACGGTTGGGGAATACTGATTCGTCAAAACGTTTTAAAGTGTCTCCTGCCACAAGGACCTTTATTGTTGTCTACGTTAAGGGAAGTGTTAAACGTTGCCGTACGTCACAAAAAGACGTCGTTAGGGGGCGTGACGAGGTCGACGTGGTTATAGATAGACGTAATTGCGTACAAATCATTATGGTAATTAATATCAATATACGTCAAAACACTGGCGATAATATGATACATCTCATGCACCTACGTTGTGTACATGGCAGTTTTATTCTAGCCCATGCTTCTGTCTCATTATTTCCTTATCTGATTATCAATTACGTGCATGTATTCACCCATTTATTTATATTCGTGTATAAAGTACACTTTTGAGTGGATTTACACAAAAATCCAAAACTTCTCTTGCTCAAAAGCTCTTGAAACATGAAATCGTTCATACTTTTACAAACTCTCCTTCGATTGTACAATCCTTTTACACGTAGATTTCTCGCAATGGTGAATGTAAGATCAGCATTCAACCTGCTTCCCCACATGCCCTATTAATTGTACAAAATTGTCAAACTCGACTTCAATCTTCTCAACAGGTTTCCAACATGACATCATTAGTAACAGTAGACGACAAAATGTGACATAATAAGTGCATTTTCTTCGTTATACTGGGTACTATCCGTTGTGAAGTTGTTCCTTTAGAAACCTACTCATTTAGACATGGTGGTTTCTAAAGCATGCGAAGCCATGTGCTTCAATGTGAGCTATTATGAAGTAATGGCTTCAATAGCTGTTGTAGTTTCAAGTTCTGGTTTCAAGGTTTTCACGAGGCTTACATGTCTTTCCCTCTGATGAATATATTCAGTAGTAGAAGGGTTATATTGGTCCAAATTCGAATGTACAGACACATTGACAATGTGCATGGTAACATAGGGAATGTGTACGGAGACACAGGACATTGTACGGACATATGGGAAATGTGTGCAGACACAAGGATGTGTTAAGGAACACTTACAAAATGTGTAGGGACACACAAGAAACATGTTAGGTCACATAAAAAATTGAACATACACATAGAATATCTCTACCGACTCATAAAAAGTGTGCACGGACACATAGAAAATGTAAAAGGACACATGGAAAACGTATCAGCGCAGTTGAACCCATATCATATGTTCTAGTACTCATTGATAAGCAACCAGCATTTATCTATTCATTCAAACTCCTATTGTGTTGCTTCCACAGGTAAAGATGGTGCCACATTAGAATGCTGTAGAATACCAAAGGCCACAGCAATTCGAAGGTAAAATGGTGTATTTAGATGTCACTTTCATTCACTTTCTCAGTACTAATTTGAAACTATTTAGGTCAAAACTATCAAAACTGATATGCATGGATAGTGCCTTCAACAATGGAACAATTTTGTAATGTGACACGTCATTGGAAGCATATCGGAGTGACAATTTCAAAGATAAGTTACTTGGCACTATTGCTTATCTCAATATAGAAATACGAGGGAATATTGCTTTGGACTAACGCAAAGTTTTAGCATATAATGTTAGTTAAAACAATTCCGTGAAGCATATGTTTAAAGAAATGCATACTCCTGTCAGAGCCTGTTTTGAATTCAAGTTGCAAAATGAAATAAAAATATTTCAAAACGTATCGCGATGGCATAACTTTCTTTAAATTTGCACAAATCTCCATTTTGAAGTAAAACCGCAAATCGAAACAAATTCATCAAACCTGTATCATAAATCAAGATATCGAATGCGCTATTTCAAAACGGGTTGTGGTTGATTTGAAATACACTTCTGTCATCGTGACGCGTTTTGAAATCATTTATTTCATTGAGCAACTTTATTTCAAAACGGGTTGTGACAATGCCCTTTCGTATTTTCAGACATGCGTGTTTTCCGATCCCTATCCCACCGAATGACGAGCGATTTAGAACCTCTTGTATGAACTTTGCGCGGTCTGCTGACGGCATCGCCGACGATTGCTCATTAGGTACGGGCCACGGAATTTAACCCTTATAGTGCTAGAATCGACCCCGTGCTAATGCAAACAGGCTAGATCCAGGCCAGCCGCCAAGTAACCTGAGTATTGTTCCTCATTAGAATAAACGCAGATGTTTAATGTTTAGGAAAGCAGACGAAACAATAATCTTTTTTTTTTTTAGAAAATTCTATGGGTTAATAGAAAGGGATGTTATATTCTTTAGTTAGGTAAATATAAGCATGTTCTATTAATTTTAACGGACATTGCCAACAACTGAGTTGAGCTATTTATTCTTGGAACCTGTACTAAATGCTTACTTAAGGATACTTAATGAATCCTTCTGACACAGGTCCTCTTCGTCCGAGTCCCACCTTTCTTCATTATTCACCTGCCTTCCGATTCCACTAATCGTACTTTTGTTGTTATATAGCATATTTTGGTTTGATCAGAATATCTAGTCTACTTGTGAATGTGTTGATATTAGCACAGGCTACAGAATATGGGAGATTATGTCATATATTGGTTGTTCTAACTGTACAGCTTTGTTTTCTTAGATCCAGCCTTGGTTTATGTTCGTAAAGTTTGTTTCTGGTTTCCTCTTAGTGAGTCTTGAACCGAGAAAACTTCCCTCCATTTAATGAAATGTGTCATCTCTGATTCATACCAACCGCTTGGCCGATCTGGAAAAGCAAATCCAATTCTTCTTTGTTTATAACTATAATTTCGCATCTCCTTTGTCATCATGAATGAATTCTTGCATTTTAGCTAAACAGAGACGGTAAAGTTTACTGGTCTCATTTTGAAATGTTTACGAAATATGCAATTCATCATAATCCATTAAAAATATGTAAATAGCACCGTCAACGGCGCACGTATATGGGAGAGATATCGTCCTCGCGTCAGATCGTACATACTATCCAAGGTCATACGAGGACGAGTGTATTGAATCCAAAGAATGCTGGGTAACTTTCTAAAAAATAGATTTGTGTGTCGTCTGCTTTTAAAAACCTTGAATATCTGCTCTATTTTGATGAGAAAAGATATTCAAAGTAGCAAACGGAATATACAATATACTTTGCGGCTGGCTTGAATCGTACATGTTTGCATAGGAATTTAGTCGAATCTGGCACTATAAGGGTTAATCTTCTCGAACCAACACAGTGTCCCTGAGGTAAAGTAGCAGACTCGTATGTTAGATATTCCGGGTTCGATCCTCATCGTGCTATACTAAAGACCCTATAGAATGTTCTAATTGACTCATGCACAGTTTGACACTCTTGTTTAATTGGAGAGAATATTGCGTATTGAAAAGCTAGTTTCCGGTAAAAGGAATATGGAAGTACTAATTTGGATTCAGTTACTAATAAACTATCTTACCGTTGTTTCTAAAACTAAAGACTTAAGAAGACGTTAAACACCAACATTACCATCATACATGTAGTGTAGAATATATATCATTAAGGTGAGCTATAGGACCATTCTACATACCTGTCAAGATAGTAGGGACTATTTCATCTTACCTTATATCAGGGTGAAAATCATTGGTTTACGTTTTCATTATTCAGTTTTCTCTTCAGGTGAGCGAAACCAACTAAACCAGTTATCCTCATACATTGACGCCACTTTTCTCTATGGGTCCGACAAGAAAACGGAAGAGGTCATTCGTGAATTTTGGGGAGGTATGCCGTGCCTGAATGAAAGATTACTGAATTCACAAACATTTTGAATATAGTCAATCATGTTTTAATGGGCTAGCTTTAACAGTAATCTATCATGATGTTATTTTTAGACATAACGCAAGTCATCCAGAGAGCTCATATTAGAGCTTTCTTTATGGCTGTTGTTCGTGTTAAGACCGTTGTTGTCTTATATATCCAATTCTTCTTACGTCCAAAAATAATCATTTCTAAAGTCTTAGTAATACTTCCAACGGCCAAGATACTATAATTTCTGTCATTTCAAACTGCAATAATGAGAAAGAGTTCGCGGAAGAGGAATACAGATGATCATATTTCAAACTTTGTATTCCGATGATACATGAAATTTACTCAAGAAGGTTTGAAATTAAATATAATGTAAATGAAAGTAACAATTGTTCATCTAACTCAAATTTAAAATAGGTAGCCATTATATCATTCTTGTATTTTAATTACGACAGTTGTTTGTGGTGGATGAGTAGTTAACTAATCCTGTCATTCTCCTTGCAACAGGAAGATTGCTAATGACAAAAGACGGATTCTTCACCGAGCACGAAAAGCCAAATAACTGTATTAAAGAAGCCAATGGACATTACTGCATGAAAGCGGGTACGTATATATATGCATTTGCAAAGCAACAATTATCAAAAGTGAATTGCATACCTTATTGCTCAGATACGAACCAAGATTTGATTACAATTCTGGCTGATTTGTTGGCGTTACCGTCATCAATGTTATTACGAGGAAATGGAAGACAAAGAGGTTTTATGTTGTCGATCTGAATATCATTCGCTTAAATCTTTAAACATATGGTCTGAGAAGATGTTTTATTTGAATCAAAAGCATATTTCGCAATTTGTAATGGCATTAGTTAAGCTAATTTTCAACATGTTTGTCGTGAAGCAATTGAGACCAAGCAAGAAAGATTAGGGCAAATTTTAACGCAACGACCAAAGTACCTCTTCGATACAATGCCACTTTTCTCTGTAATACCTACTAAGGTTAGTAACGATTGTCACAACAACACTTAATAATTCACCATATTGTGTACAGGAGACAGACGTATCCATATCACACCAACACTGACATCAACAATCATCATGTTCCTACGCCAACACAATCTCCTGGCCGACAAACTCTCGAAAATAAACCCACATTGGACGGACGAACAGCTGTACCAAACAACAAGGAAAATCATCATCGCCATAACACAACATATCACGTACCGGGAATATCTTCCATCCATTCTGGATCCGACAATAATGAACCTCTACGGACTGAATGGTCCGGCGCATGGATACGACACCACATATGACGTCACAGTTGACGCAACACTCGCGAATTCCTTCGCTGCTGCCGCCTTCCGGTTCGGGCATTCACAGGTGCCCAACTTTATACAGATGGTTGATTCATATCACCAGGTCCTTGCTAAAAATCTATCGGAAACATTGAACCGACCTAAAATGGTAGGTTATTTTAAATTTTTACTTTCTTCATTAGATATTCAATTGTCTGCAGAAGTACCAAAATCATAATGTCAAGACTTACTAATTAGTTTAGCAAATCATGTGAATGCCTTCTTTGTATATACCGTCATGTAAATTGTTTTATAATGAGCAAAAAAGCCTATTATCGCAGTTCGTCAGAAGTACTTGACTTATAATAGTTTGTTCTGAGCCATAAACATGAACCACTTACTTTTCCTGTCATAGAAACATTTCGAGGGTTAAATACAAATCTTAAGTAATATAAGTGATTCGTGTTTATGAAGCACTTACTTAATTATTGCATTGAACCTTCGACATGTTTCTTTGACAAGAAAAAGATATGACAAATTCTTTTTGTCTAGGTTTATGGTGTGAACGGACGTGGATATCACGACCTTAATCGATGGCTGTCGTTTGGTATGGGCGTTAAATCAGACAGATTCTTGGAAAACTCCGTGAGGAATGACCTTCTCCTAGACCCCCATGGAAACTCATTCGATCTAGCATCGCTAAACATACAGGTATAGTTGGTATATGATCAAAAGTTGTGGTCTGAAGATCAAACTATCCATATCTACAGTGTGTAAAAAACATTTCCTGTCTGTCATGCTGAAGATGTATGACGCTATAGACCCAATCTTAGAGACCTGTATGAGAGAAAATGGTGAACATGGTGAACAAATTACTAAATGACCATCTCATTGCAAACCCTTCGTTATGAAGGCGGGTGGTTGATTCATTAACTGTGTCTTCGTTCTAGAATGAATTAAATGAATAATCCCACAGATTGAACTCTGATTATCGAACGCCTTATATCTCTTTGACAAATCAAGATCAATTATGATTGATCATGTTCAAGCGTTAAAATCTATATACATGTACGAATAAATATATTCGAAGACCAATTATGCATGTCAAGTGCATGTTTGATAACCTTAACAACTAGAACCATATGTATTTACCTGTTCATTTTCTTTATCTAACAGCGTGGGCGTGACCACGGGCTTCCCGGGTACAGCGCCTGGCGACAATGGTTGAAACTACCCATAGCCTACCGATTCATGCCTGGACCAGGGGGCTTTACAGATATAGACCAAGGTGTGGTTGCCCAACTCGCAACCCTCTATGAGTAAGTTTGATGAACGCTTGTGCTTGGTCTAGACATATAACGGTTTCTATATTGCCGCAGACTATGATTAATATTTAAACTACGTTTACAGGGTTCCTATGAATGTAAGACAACATGGATGAATAGGCTGCTGCCATTCTTCTATTGTAGATTGGAAGACATGTCGACAATCATTTTCAGTTTGTTTCTGACAAACGACATTCAAAAATCAGTTTCACAAAAAATATCTTGCAAGATGGGTTGCAACTTATGTTTTAAAGAATCATGTTTGTTTCAACTTCGCCCTTCTCTACTCAGAAATGGAGCTATCTATCGTGTTTTCTTTTCGTAATTGTCCAAGTTGTCATCGGTCTTAGTGTATTTGGTTGATTAAACGATAGTATTCCAAAATGTCAATGCTTTTAGTATATGTGTATAAAGTTGTCTTTGATCCTAGTGCCTTTGAACTGTCAAACGGTATAGTTGTCATTGATTTAAGTGGTATTTGTATGGTCAAACGCTCTCAACATTAATTTTCTGCCTGTATCACAGCCATCCAGACGACGTGGACCTGTTTTCTGGCGGGCTAGCAGAGCGCCATCTACCGGGCGCCTCGGTCGGGCCAACGTTTGCTGGTATCCTCGCTCAGCAGTTTAAAGACCTCAAAACCGGGGACCGGTTCTGGTACGAAAACAACTTCCCAGAGTCTGGATTTACATTAGGTAATGACTTTTGTATTTTGTTACCATTGAAATATGGATTGGTGTACATATATAGGAACTGTCTATTTTTTTTCTCGGCTATACCTTTTACTACATTTTCCATATATGTAATATATCTTTACTTTTACCAAAACTTTTACCTGCTTTAGTAGTGGCTAGTCTTGGTTTCTTGTGCACCGTCAAAGAGATGCCAAGATTGACATTTTAACGTAGCAGTTTTGATCTAGAAATATCAACAAAATAAGGTTCGGGGATATTGTTTGCTCTGATAAACCTTTGCAGGGAAATCCTTGCTAGGTCATCTTCGCTGCCATACTATAGAGGTGACTAAATTCAAAGGATCCATTGTATCATTTATTTTGTACAACCAATCAAAGACCAACTTCATATACGTGTATACATGTACTTATTTTATATCATACCTTACCTTTAAGAACAAGCTTAATGCACTGGCATTAAGCGTGGTAATGACATAGTTATCGCTTTGAAATATCTTCGATTCGTTCGAATAACTTCTTTTTTTAGTTTTCTTCTATACTCTGAAAGATTTATCCAAATTATTAAAGTTTAAAATTTCGCAATGTCTTTATTGTTCTATTTTCAGACCAATTAAACTCCATTAAACATTTTACGCTGTCCCGTATGGCCTGCAATACAGTCGATATGCAATACATCCAGCGAAATATGTTTAAAGTACCTGGCAAGTTGTAAGTATATTGAATAACAATTAATTTAAACTACTCTATTTCGCGTCAATTGTTACGGAATCGGCGGTAGTATTCGCGGTGTTTTATTTGCTTAAAGTTGTCTGAGAAATTATGTATCTCTGCAAGTCCGAATGTCGTGCGTGACGGACTTTTTTCTCGCGCAACAAGAAGCAAATATGAACCCCGCAGAAGATACTGCACCATTATATTCCTTTTATCAATCCATTTATTTTATCAACAATACGTACAATATTGTTCATTAACATTAATTTTTTTTAAATAAACAGTAGGACAAAAATATGTTTTGTTATATTTATTAACAGCGGTTGAATATATTACGAAATAATTTAGTCACGCCCATGCCGTCTTTTGCTCGCATAGTTATACGGATTTATTTCCGCCATGTGTGATTTGATTTGCTTGAAAAGTTTATGCATGCGCCAAATTAATCACTGGTAAATGATAATCTGATTTATTTGACAGCAACGAAGCCGTGAACTGCATCACTATTCCCGACATCGATATCACCTTGTGGAAGGATGTGAGAAGCCGCTATTAACTATAGCCATAAACAAGTACGTTTTTACTTTCAATTGTTTTGTTTCATTACCACGTCAAACCATAGGCGTAGGAGCAGGGGGGGCCAGGGGGGCCCGGCCCCCCAATATCCAGACTGGGGGGCCAGAGTATACTTTGGCCCCCCCAATATTCACAGTGGCAAATGAAGATATTTGTATAGAAAAATGAAAGAAACGAAATTTAACAGCAGAATAAAAATAAATGTGTATTTTTGTGCTCTATGTAATACCAATTCGCCTTTTGTTACGAACAATAACCAAAATCTTTTTGACGTCCTCATCGCAAATGGCAATCTGAACACATCGGGTTTATCCAATGAAAACTCAGCTCGCTAAAATACCCGGGAAGTTTTAATCAACGGAAACAGTGGTGTAAAACATGTTCTTTAAAAGGTGTCAGACTCTACATTATCTTCAATTGTTAAGTTGAGCTTAGTTGGATCCGTGGCTGTGACAGTCTGGTCGCTGCCACTTTTTATTTAGTTCAATACAATTGATTTCCGCGTGAGATCGAGACCTGGCATATCCTTTTCTTTTTTTTTTTTATTAAAGATACATGTTTTCATGCGCTTTCTTTTAATTCTTATAATGTTATTGAATTTGTACATGCATGAAAAGTCATGAAAAAGTTTAGGAACATTTATTCTTAGACCGGTCCTCATCTGAAGTTGGCCCCTAATGTTGAAAACGCTCCTACGCCTATGCGTCAAACATGCTTCCCTTACAAAGAGATCTTACCACGTGATGGGGAAATGAAGCGGCAGTTGTGTTCATTACTCTATCAAGGTCTGGAGTTCCCTCCCTTACTACTACGTTCTGGGTAATCTTAGAGAAAACGACAGGGAAAAGGAATAATATTTGTCACAGATAACATATATACATAGTAAATGCCACCAAGCAATGTATAAGCATAAACGTATCCAGAGGCATGTTCGTCCAAACAAACGCAATTTCAATAAGTGTGCCTTTATTTTCTATTTATCTCCTTTGCAGTTATCGCCATTAATAACATTTATTTCTCTTTACAGCGAGGTTTGAGATTTTGCAGACTCACAGAAAAGGCAGTTGCGACGATTTCCAATTCGAATTCTCTGGACAAATTGAAAATTACATCACCATCCGGATCCGTCTGTATGGACAGCACGTGAACGCTGAATGTGGATTTGTAAAGGTCGCAAAGTGGACGGGATTTGAACCGACGACCAGAGGGCGACCAAAAGCTGGCGCTCCATGCCTGAACCGCTGTCCTCCAGACCACATAAAGCGGTCTTTGAAGGCAGTGTTTCCCTCGACCAACAGTCTAGACTTTAATCTTTTACCAAAACACGTCCTTGGATTTTGTGAGTGAACTGCTGACGAATAAGTAAAGTGTTGCTTGGATTAAGATAGCTGTATAAGCATCATTTCTTGCTCATTCAGATGTTTCAAATGTCATCTGATATTTTTCGTCGATTATGAAAAAAAAAAACATGCTGCGTAAAATACTTCGTTATCATTTCACATTATCACCAATTATTCATTTTCAAATAATACATTACATTCATATCTGTGAAATACTGCTTTTTATGTTGTTCTTTCTTTATTTTGATTATTATCATTTAGTTACAGTAAATCTAATTACAACAGTATCACCGTAATACTAGTATCCGTATAGTTTTGTGTTCGTTTATTTACTCATATGCCTGATTTAATTGTGTGTTTCATTCTCATCACCTTTCCCAACTTTTATTTCATTATGCGCTGGTGCTGGAACCGACCTCATGCTTATCCAAACAGGTTAGATCCAGATAAGCCTTAAAGTAAATTGGCGGCTGGCCTGTAATCTAACCAGTTTGCTACTTTGATTATCTTTCCTCAACAAAATCGAGCAGATATTTTCGAAAGCAGACGACACAAAAATCTATCTTTAGAAACTGCTCAGCATTCTAAGGGTTAAATGAGACAAAAGTGAATATCTCGTTATTGTTGAATAAAGAACCAAACATACTTAATTTAAGGACTGTATCTATTACTCAAATATGTGGATATTCTTAGAAAAATATCTCGAACTTGTTTTCATACATCATATCATGCTTCATACAGTGTGTGTCCTCTATCGTAGTCCTATGATACCCCCCCCCCCCCTTTCATCGTACTGCTGCGACAAGAGGATGAATTGCTAGCTATGAGGAGTTTCTCCTTTTGTTGTGGTCGTTTCTACTCACTGTCACAATGAAAGTGCAGTTTTACAAATTTCATAATTTTTCCTTTGTCTTTATCTAATCCTTTATTTGTATTATCGCTTTGGCCCAGTCACAAATTACAGGGTATCCCCAAGGCCTGTTTTAAAAGCGCAGTAGGGCGGGCCCATCCCCTTAATTTCAAAATAAGCACTCCCAAGCGCCTTCATTGGTACAAATATGCTTCAAATTTGTACACGGCACCTTAGATTGATCCCGCATATACTTATTCCTGACAGTGTTTGATACATTTTAGTTTTAAAACAATACTGTGTGTCTTTCAATTCCAAACTACACCTGAATTCCCACCAATTTTGAATACATAGGGCCTGTTTAAAAAGAAATGAACAGAAGGAATGTGTACCCCCTCCCCACTCCCGCATCAAGCAACCTAGCGACTGAAAAAAGAACTCAGGAAGACCTTGAATCCCATATGGTAATAATGAACCAGAACCTTTGAGATGTGGTTTCGAATAATAGAATGATATAGTGATATCCTAAAAGAGTAGCTATTATAGACCAGGCGCATATCTTAAAGGGAAAGAACCTATCTATGGTCAACCAGAAATCGATCAAGCAACCGGCATAAGTCAGTCGGCGACTATCCCAAATCAAAACTGGACACTGGACATATGCCTATTTATTGTGGGAAAACTTGGACCTCGAACTCAAGACTCACTAGACGTCTACAGGTCTGTGCACTGACGAAATCACTTTCGGGTGTTTCTCGTATTTTAAATCCAGCAGGTGTGTAGCTTGACTGAAATGAAAGTGTGGACACGCCAATCTAGCCCTGGGGTCACAAACGAAGCATGTAGCCGCCCCAAAAAAAAAGTAGTTTCATACTATATAGTTGGGCGGAAGAAGTAAAGATCTACCGTCAATCAATACATGTACTAAAATACTCAAGACTGAGTTATGAGCATTAGGTTTATTATTGTTTGTCTCTAAAATGTTTACTTCTTGTGTACTGGTGGACCTATGGTCTTATGTACATATCAATTAAGTATCTATCTATCTATCATTAATTTAATAGGAAGACAAGTCAACGCCGTCGACTGCTTGGTCCTGATATTCAAACAGGGGCGATAACACCTTTTCAATGTACTTGTATTTATTATATAATAAGAAAGAATCAGAAAGGGTTGTCGGTGATCGTTCTTTGCTTAAAATCTAAACTGATAAATATGTTGCATAAAATATGATATGCAATCTGCTTCATGAATGCAATTTTCCATAGAACATGGCAACAGAATCGATTTGAGGAAAAGGTAGTTTATCCTTTTCTAAAATATAATTCCTTTCGGCTCGGTCGTCCATAAATGCATGACGGGAATACATATCCACCAATCAAAACACACGATACTGCGGGAATTTTGAATCGACGGGCGATTTATTTTTGAATGGAGCCAAGTAAACAATAAACCAACACAAATACATATTGGAGCGGCTAAAGATGGATCCAAGGTATATATTTACTGTCGATTATCATCCCAAGTTGACGCTTTATACACAAAAGGTCACCCAGTGCTATTCATTCAAAGAAAAGCCCATCTTCAGCAAAATTTCTTGTACGTAATGTCCGTTGTTTTCAGACCGTCTTCGTTGAATATGATTTTAAAGGGCACGGTTAGATTTTCATTAGGGGCATGAGTTGGAGTCGCCTTGCGTTGATAGCTAACTCGTAGTAAATAAAATCATCTGTCATGATTGATGAGCTTTAGTTTACTTGGATGCAAATCGGCCCTTAGAACTGAAGTTCGATTTCCAATTTCCGTGATTAAGTGTTTTAGGATAACAGGAGAAGAAAATCGCTGAACTGCATACCACACATATACCTCAACGTTTAACATCACCTTTTTTAATTGTGCAAACTGGAGGCCTTTTTTTCATGTCTTCGGGAAAATTGCATCTCAATTTAGACAATCGGTAGGTGGGCCTAGTCAACCATGTTTACTCTGTCAGACAGTCTGTAAAGCAAGTGATTATTGCAAGATCATTTTCATACATTAGTTATAGCAATTGTGTTGATAAGTTAGGATGTCAATACAGGCGACAATGGTAGAGTGTTTGTCATTTGTATGAGGGTCCCATGTTCAAATTCATGTCAGGAACACAGGGAGAAATATCATGATAGACCTTTATTAACACTATATATACACAAGGGAAACAACTTCAAAGAGAAACCAGTTCTGACATTCCACGCTTATCAGTCCGTAATTTTTTATACGATCGCTAGTCTGTCAATTCTCTATATGTCCCGCATAGCCAAATGATTTCTACGTCCAACGATACCTCTCTCAATAGGATCGGTCCAGTCAACCCCGAGAAATCTGCGACAACACGCAATATTTTTTTCGAATTTTGTTAATTGGGAATAGATCGTTGAGAACAGAACCAACCGATGTTTCGGCACTAAACCACCTCAATGAACGTTATTTCAGCAAACTTGTGGGCGACAGTGGTACAGTGGTAGAGCGTCGGGCTACTGTACCGAAGGTCCCGGGTTCGAATCCCCGTTAGGCGAGGTGAGAATTGCCGGGACTAGCCCTCAAACCGGCGCGATTACTGGTGTATTCTCCAGGAAGCAGTCATCGAGAGTGACTCGATGGGCTATAAAGCCTCCTTCACAATCGATGTAAAACAAATTGGAAAAACAAACAAACAAACAAACAAAACTTTACCAGCATACGAAAAAACAACTATTGATAGGGATCCAAACTAAAAATTCTAACCTGCACACTATGTTCAACATATATCCAACAATTATCCTTTACTACACTCCCATTTTGCTCGTCTACTCCATTTTGTCAATTTATACAACAATCTTTGAATATTCATCATTCATTTGAACAAAGCGATATGATTGGTTTAAATTTAACATGTCGACATACAGCATGGTTCCACGCTTTTTGAATGGTACTATGCGCCGTTTATACTTACTTGTTTAAAATTACATAAAGATGGAAACCAGCCTAACTAACCTTCAACCTTACACATTAAGCCAATCAGAGAGCTTGAAAGATATTGTACCATAACAAGATAGAGTAGAGACTAGAGAGATGTGAGGATGGTGGAAGATAATTCTAAATACATGTTGTGTATTGTGTACAGGTTAGAATTTTTAGTTTGGATCCTTACCAATAGTTGTTTTTAAAGTGCCGGTAAAGTGTTATCATTGAAATAATGTTCATTGAGGTGATTTAGTGCCGAAACATCGGCTGGTTCTATTCTCAACGATCTATTCCCAATTAACAAAATTCGAAAAAAATATTGCGTGTTGTCGCAGATTTCTCGGGGTTGACTGGACCGATCCTATTGAGAGAGGTATCGTTGGACGTAGAAATCATTTGGCTATGCGGGACATATAGAGAATTGACAGACTAGCGATCGTATAAAGTATTACGGACTGATAAGCGTGGAATGTCAGAACTGGTTTCTCTTTGAAGTTGTTTCCCTTGTGTATATATAGTGTTAATAAAGGTCTATTATGATATTTCTCCCTGTGGTCAGGAATGGGTGAAAATTGCCAAGACTAACCTACAAAATGGCACAATAACTCATGCAGAATTCAGGAAGCAGTCATTGAGAGAGACTTTGATAGGCTTAATAAAGCTTCCTTCATAATCATTATCAATGTAAAACAAACAAACAACTATATCTTTTGGCTTTCATTAGACTGGCCATGGAAGTTTTTATTTTACACTCTTTCTTATCTAATTTGTTTTACATCGATTGTGTGGAAGGAAGTTTGAAACTTATAAAATTCACTTTGGATGACCACTTCTTGAAACCGAAGGAGTTACTTGGGTCAATTTGTCAGTTAGTCCTGGCAATTTTCACAGCACTTGATGGGGATCACACCTGGGATCCTCGGAACAAGAGGCCAACTTGCTACCTCTGCTTCAATGTCATCCTTTTGTTTTAAGAATAATTATGACAGCAGCAAATGCTTGAGGTAGCCTAAGTATTTAATGAGGTGAAGTATGTGTTGTCTTTGGTGTGAGCAAAACCAGTGGTCTTATTTGATCAACATTTGTATTATAAAGTTATTATGAACTAATGACTAGTTGCAGTTAATTGTTCTTCATAAAGGTCTTTAAATGGTAATCTTTTTACTTTCCAAGCTATTCATTTCCCTCAACATACACTGTGCAAAATTATAATTTAATAGTTAAAAGCATTGAGGTTTATAGCACAGCCAGTTTGCTCATAACAACTGATTTTCCCTCAAAGAGACATGATTTTGAATTATTCCCATTGTGTAAAAAAAAATCAGTTTAATAGTGATGTAGAAGGTGTGAAGGGTTGTGATGGTGCTTTGCAAAGATTTTGAATTGCTGCATAACTGTATTATTCAATAAACAGCAAGATGTGTAATTCTCCCTTACTTGAATGTAATTGATATTTTATTTTCAGTGGTAAGTTAATGGATTCCTTGGAGAACGCAATGAAGAACTTGCATCAAATTTGGGATAGGATTGGCATAGGAAGGAGTGCAAAAGAAGAAAGAAGTTCAGCTGTTTTTCGGCATCTAAAGGTTTGTAATATCATGGTACAATATCATTGATCCAAATTGAATTTGGAGATCATGGTACAATATCATTGATCCAAATTGAATTTGGACTAGAACAAAAAGATGGAAAAGGATATATGAATACTATGAAAAGCTACTAAAAGGTTTCTTTTCGGTGTCTATGTTTTGATAGAGGACCAATAGCATTTACCTCAAAAAGTAAATGCTGCTAAAGAGTTACATGCTCAGGGTCATAGCTTACTTTTACTAGTTCAGCCTGCCATTGAATAAAGTTATCTGACACAGTTTGTTTGACCTGTGGCAGTGTAGTCAGAGGCTTGAGAGAAAAGAAATACTCTGTGTAGTACTTTATAGGGTATGCCAGGAACTTGGATAAATGCACTAGTCAGCTGTGATATCATCTAGATACTGTTAAAACAGGAAAAATCCTATCCAACCAAATATTTGTCTTGGTTACAAAATCACAATTTGTTAAAATTAATAGAATAAACCATTATAACAATTTCCTTTGTCAAAGTGGTTTGTTTCCATGTGAAAGTGATTGGATCAGTTTTTCTCAGATATTGTTCAGCAGTCAGAAAATGCCTTAGATATTAATGTAACCAATAAATGGATGATTAATAATGCTTTCTGTATGATCGATTACAATGTCAACATAGTTTATGTATCTTTTTTTCCAGGAACTATTGGATGAAATGGTTAGAGAAGAGGAGTTATTAGAAAAACAGATTGAACAGAAAATTGAGTGCCATACAGAGGAAATTGAAACGCTTACAAAAGAAATGGGATTGCCTCATTATAAGGTCTGCTCATACGTGTACTTTACAAACCAGCACACTTTTTATACACCAAAATGAGCTTGCAAATATATTAATTAGGTAAGGTAGTAGGGGGATATTTCAGTGATGAGACTTTAATATTCATCTAAATAGTAGAACTATCTTATTTCTCCTTTCCAATCAACATTTTTAAAAACCGTTTTCATCAGATTTGTAAAAATGTGTTGGTAATGATAAAATTGGATTCTTCTGATTGTCTGATATTAAGCTATATAAGTGTGGGTTTTCCTTTATCAGTAGCAGGGGGGAGATTTAAGGAAAAATTCTATAATGCATTTAACTCATTCTTTACAACTGTTTCTTGCCTTTTCTTTCATATGCCTTTTTAATCAAATAAAAGATCTAAAGCAATGATACAACACTTACACATTCAAGTTTCAGAGTTTTTAAGTTTCCAAGCTCACTTCATTTGGTTTCTGCAATACTATTTACTGATTGAAGTCTTGTGTACAGTTGAGTATTTTGCTGCAACCATACAATAACCTTTTTTTGTAATCAACACTCGGGGAAATCTAGAGTATTGTTTATGAAAACAGCATAAAACAACCTTTTATGCCACAAAATTAGCGCAAAGCTAAAACTACTGCTTTTAATTTGAAACGGTCCCCTGACTGAGACAGATAAATAATGTACTTTTCATTACTTTTTTAGATCCCAACTGGTCAGGCCATTCTTCACCTAGAAAAAGAGTTAAGAGGAAAAGCGGAGACCTTGAGGGCAGAGAAGAAAGAAAGAATGAAGATTCTTAGTAAGCTTCACCAAGAGGACCAGGATTTGTGTGACGCCATGTGCATGACTCCATACTACATTCCATCAGGAAGTACGCCCACAGGCGAACAGCTAGAGAAGTTGAAGGACCATGTCAAATCTTTGGCAAAAGAAAAGGTAAAAAATAGATTTAATTAGGCATTAACCCTTAAAGTGTTGGAATCGACTTCATGCTTATGTGAACAGGTTGGATCCAGGCCAGCCGCCAATAAATTGGTGACTGGCAGTGATCTAACCTGCTTGCTTTTCTGAGTATATTTACTCATCAAATTAAGCAGATATTGAAAGTTTTGAAGAGCAGATGACATAGAACTCTATTTTTTAGAAAATTACCCAGCATTCTAAGGGTTAATGTGTGACTTATTGTTGTCTGTAGTAAACCACGGAGGAGTTTTATGTACATATCTCAATGTTAACCATTGAGTGACAGTTTTATTAGTTGTAGGACAAGCTGACCATTGCTGAAAATTGTCAGATGGAATAACTTTAAATTTCCAACTGCCAAAGTCATGTTTCTTGATGCAGTGGTGTCTTAGTAAAAGTTTCAGTAATATTCTCATGTCAAAGGAGGAATTTCAAGCTTACCAATACTGTGTGAATATTTCTACAATGAATTCTGATTTACTTGAGGAAAAGCCTTATTTTGTTCAATATTGTATTTATTGTCCTATGCAATCAAGTGTGATAAAGGATGCTTTAAAACATTTTGTTGTTGATATAGAACAAGAGAACAAAATGAAGGATTACAATGCATGTTGTGTGATTATTGGTTTTTCAATTAAAGCATTATGTAAATGGCAGACATCAAAAGAGTGAATGCTTCATATATACATCTTATACTTCTTTTTATGTTAACAGGAAAAGAGGTTTGAAACATTTATTAAACAGAAGAAAGAGATAACTGACTTGATGTTGCTGATGGAGCGATCTCCTGAAACATCGTTTGAGAAGGAGGTTGTGAGTGAAGAAGAAAATACATTTACACTATCAATAGACAATATGCATGCATTAGATGCTCTTCTTGCAGAGGTAAGATCTTATTTTGTGTTCCAACTTTATCCTTGATTGTTTATAAAAGATAGAATTCTAATTTTTGGCAAAGTTGCTTACAAACAACTATTGTGTTTCTAAGCATTTTTCAGGAGTCATGGTGTAATCTTTTAAATTTATGATTTGTAAGAGAATTTACTCAGAGTTTATCCATTTCACTTTTTTTAGACAACTAACTGTTTCTTTCACAAGGGGTTTCGTTCTAATTTGTAGTAGTAAGGTAATTTGTAATAATAGGCAGGGTATGGGGGATCTTATCAGTATATTAAGCATAAAACTGAGCAAACTTGCTGGGGTTTCTGGTCAAAGTAGTTGAGGGAAATCCCCGTCTCATGATGGAACCTCTGCATAGAGTTTCTTTTTTATAAAACTAGTGTCAAAATCCTATTCTTATGATAAAGACCTACTGAACACACTCTATTTAGGTCCCATTGATGATATAGATTTTATTTTACTTGAGGGGGACATTGATTTTGTCTAATTGATAATTATTTTTGATTGACAGCTTTTATCCAGTAAAACACAACTTGAAGTGACAGTAGAACAGCTGTGGACACGTCTACACACCCTTTGGGAAAGGTTGGAATATCCACAGGCCAAACAAGACAGGTTTACAGAAGGAAAAGAAGGTTTTAAGAGTTCAGTGATTGAAGCTGTAAGTACAATTTTTCATTATCCAGGGTTTGTTATCTTGGTATGTAGAGTTTGGATAATTGAATGTCTCCACAATAAATGTCAAGATGATGTGAGTTTCTGAAAATCATCCCATGGGATGGCTATTTTGTTCTTATGGCAAATGATGCTATGCTCATAATGTTTAAATAACGAAAGGAACATCTTACATTGTCTCATAACACTCGTTTGAAATATAACAAATAAATTCACTTTCAAACTTTTCACCATTTTCCCTTTCTCTAGTGAACAAGATTAATATACAGACATATTCAAAGGAAATTGAGTCATTACTTCTACACCCTATTCCCTTTCAGCATTGTCAAGTGAGAATTATATGCTATGGCAGAATATATTTATCTTTTCAGCGATTCTTTCCTTCATTTTGGGAATGGGTCTGGTACCAGACATATTGGGAAAAAAGCACGGCTCTTTCTCTTTAAAAATTGGGAAATTCACAGGAATAACTGAACTCAAACATAAGCTTTATTGGGAAATTGAGGAAAATTCCCTCGTTTTACGGTACCAAACGTTACTGCTTTTGTTTATATACTCAGAAATCAATGAAAAACATTGAAAGAAAAATACTTTCTTTGATCTTTATCCAGCTTCAACAAGAGATAGAGAAATGTGAAGCCCAGAAGTTGGCCAACATGCAGAGGTTTGTGGAGGGGCTTAGAAAAGAGTTGGACGAGTGGTGGGATAAATGTTACTACAGTGCACAACAAAGAAGTGAATTCAAGCAATACAATTCAAGTAAGCCTTTTTGGTTACATTTACTGTATGTCTTTGGGAGGTAAGATAAGGAAAGGTCAACATTTTATTTTTACTTATCTGACAAATCTTCATTTAAGTTATTTAACCAAATCATCTCTTCAAGTGCCAGTCTTTGCATAACAAGTTATTATATTATGAATATTGTCCTTTGAAAACAATACATAGTTATTTATTATCATTCACTCACTCATTAGAAATTATCTATTATTCACTCAAAACAAATTGTTTATTTATAATGATTCACTCATTAGAAATCTCATCCTTTTTCATAAACTCAGACATTGTAACCTGTAAAGTTTCCAACAATTTTTTATCCACATCATTATTGTGTGTGTAAAATGACCGTTGCTGTTGATGGACCTTAAGACCACATTATTCATATATCTCTTCATGTTTTTTCTCATTAATTTCGGGGCTTGTTTTGAACAAATTCACCCGAAATAAAGCAGAAAGGAGTTCCATTACAAAATTATTTATCCTTTTAAGCAGGGGTGGCAAATCCTATTTCGATTTACTTGTCCAACCTTGACAATATGGATAATGCCATCCCTGTTTAAAGCAATCTAGAGATGTAAAGTTTAAACATATTTATTTTATATAGATTGTGAAAAAAGTTCTTACAACTTAATCATTCTGGGTTCTGCTTCTTGGATACATAACCAGTACTTGTGCCTTAATGTGGATAAGATAAAGATGGTAAGGCAGATCCCGCTACTCACGGGATTCGGACCCTCGTGTCCTGTGGCTGACGCACTATCCCTGGACCACTGTCCTTCATTTAAATGAAGTAAGCTAAGTCCGATGACACTTGCTGGTGTCTATTTTTTTAATTGGAAAATATCAAATGAATGTTTTGTTTTGTTTTAGATTGTTACACAGAGGACTTGCTTAACAAACATGAAACAGAAGTATCCTATATTAAAGAGTTCTATGAGAACCACAAACACATTCTGGACCTGGTTGCAAAGAGGGAAGTCCTGTTTCATAAAATGATTGAATTTGAGGTATGATGCGTTCCCAAAATCTCATTGAGGTTCATTTATATGTTTTAAGACTCTTATCAATGTACTTCATAGACCTTTTGGTTCACAGAAAGGCAATTAAGAGAGTTACCATTAACAATCATTAATTCATTGATAACTAATTTTTTATACTTTATGTACAGCCAAACTTATTTTTCAATTAATCTAGGAAAGTGAAAAGAGTAACAGAACGTTTAAATGGATTTTTTAAAAATAATCTGATGCATAAAAATCATTAAGCCATTCTTCTGAATGATGTTTAATTCCTTGGCTAAATAGCCATTATCAAAAATTTCAATATTTGTTATGGTAAGTCATAGATCTTATGGCATTAAATAAATTTCATACCAGTGTCGATGTTTTTTCATGTCTATCCTGTATATAAGGTTACATATACTCTAGATTCATTTTGCAATAAATTGTCACTTCAGTATTTGTATAAATAAATAATAAATAAAAAGTTTTCCGAAAATTTGAAAAGTAAAGTGCAATTTGCCCTTTTCATTTTCTTTACTTTGCTGACTTTTAGTTCAGGAAAGAAGGCTTAGCAAAGCGAAAGTTGAATTACCAGATTGCAAAATAAATTGTCTACTCTATTTGTGCGCACACTTTTGTGCACACACTTTATTTTTCAGAAAAAAGCCAATGACCCAAATAGGTTTTTTGCAGACAGAGGAGGAAAACTTTTATTGGAGGAAAAAGAGAGGAAAGCTCTGATGAAACAATTGCCTAAGGTAACAGTCTATGACCTTTCTCATGTCACTCAAAGAATGATTTCTAAAGGACGGTTCTGAACATAATTTAAAAAAAAATGGAAAATAAAAAAGGAGGGTTTATAGTAATTTACTCATTATTACCTTTGTGAAGAATAGAAAACATTTTGGCAGTATTTCTCAGTAGTTTTGATATCAAACGCATTCAGGCGTTTCAGACTTCTAAGTAGTTCAATGTTCAATGCAAGACTATAGTGAGTTTATCACAAATCTGAAGCAGTTACTATAGTATTGCATTGAACCCTAATGTGGTTTTACGTTTTCCAGGTTGAGCAAATGGTAACGGATGAAATCACGAGCTGGGAAAGTGAACATGGTCGCCCATTCTTAGTAAATGGGATGTCTTTCTTGGCATACATAAAGAAAACCTGGACTGATTTTGAGGAGGAAAAAATAAGGGAAAAAGAAGAACGGGTAAGTTGGAATGTGAACAAGAGTTCATTTTAAGAACTTATAATCTGTTCATGGTAGTGTTTATTTGTGACATAGTTTAAAAGTCTTACTAAGATGGAACTAACAATAAATTGCATTTTCCATTCTTAAATTAACTTCCAAAGTGTTTGATAAATGTTAGGTGCTTGGTACACATTTTCTATTGTCTACTTAAAAGTGATATCAAGAATTGTTATACGCATGCTGTAACCTCAGTTTAGCAGGGCCAAATGTAGTATCAAAGGATAATCTTAAACTGAAAATAACATGTTGAGATGTCAAAAGTCAATAATGAAGGTAAATAGAAACCAGGGTCTTCCCCAGCCCCGTAAAGCGCCGCGGCTCCGCTGCGCTTGACTTACAAAAACAGCACTCCCGCGGCGCCTTAGCTGACTCCCGCGGCGCTCTAAATGTGTCCGCAGCGCTTTAAATTGACCCCAAATGGAGTTAACGTCAATGGCAGTATATTCTAGATAAACCGCCAGTCTATAAAGTAGTAACTAACAGCTGATAAAAAAGTCGATAGGCGTTTACACACTCGGTTTATGACGTCGTCATAGGTACAGACATGAGCGTGTGTATTGGCGTTATGGCACGTGCTTTGTCCTAAAAGGAAAGATCTATGATGGGTGTTAAAAGATCGCACTTGGAGTGAGAAATAGACTTTACTTAATTGACATGGCTTCTGTCACTTTCTATGATACTATAGACGGGAGTTTTATGTGAAAACACCTGATTCAGACATCCATCTCCACATCGCCGATTTCCTTGGTTTGTCATGGTAAGTTATTAGACAAACTAATATGACGTGATCGGGAAATATTGAGAAAGTTTTGCATCCGGCAATATCTTTCTTCACATCGAATTATTTTGACCGGGTAAGTTATAAAATTCAGTTCCTCGGCAACTTAGTTTCACTATAAATATGCCCAAAACCGGTTTTGTAGTATCTGTATACATAAACTGCTGAGATGAAATGATCATCTGGTGGGCTCAGGCATAACGTAATTTTTCAAACGTCAAAATACTTGTTAAGCTCAATGTGACAAATACACCAAGTGAACCTGAGCAAGCTCCTCATTTCTGGAATTTCTTACGAACAATTTTATAATATGAGGACTATGTGTTAAGTGCCTCTTGTATGCAAAAATGTCTACAGGTATTGACACTGCAGCTATAGTCATGTTCACTTTGTTAAACAATGAACAAACAAGTGGTTAAGGTGAAGGAATTGTAACTTGGAGTTTTGGTTTGATCCTTCAGGCAAGACATGAAAGAGCCCTAGTCTCGTACTGTGAATCCCAGGAAACCCGTATACAATACATAAAATACTGTTGACAGAGAGTCAAATGTTGCATACAAAATAATAATTTGTGACACCATGATTATCTATGAACTTGTCTTTTTTTAATGAATAGACTAGTGAGAAATAATTTAACAAATTCCTAGTGATGCCCCATTGTAAAAGGCATTTCGGGTAGACATGCAGATTGCTATGTATTTGGCTAGTCATGACTATGTTACCTGACATGAAAAGACGCAAGCACAAAGAAGCAAAAAGACTTTGACCAGCCTCCAGACATAGGAATCCTGTATCAAAGTTCAAATAAGCTTGATCCTCCAAGCCGTATGGCTGCCTTCAGGAATCTTCACTGGTTGATGAAGAAAACTCACTCAAACCATTAGTTGCATGCCACTTATGGATTTGTGTGAGTTGTTTAAAAAGAACATTTCTGTTTAAGTAAGGCTGTAATAATAGTACTGATGGAGAATTTTCACTTGCAAGCCATCAGGTGATATTCGATAAAGGATAAAAACTGGCTGCAATACTCAATACTTAAATAATATACATGTAGTATGGTGTTATGGTTCTTTAGAATTAACAACTGACATGAAGTAACACAGGATGTCAGAAAAAAAAGTTGTTATAAACTTTAACGAAGGAAAACATCTAGCTTGTCATGGAATCATTCTTAATTTTGTAAAATAGTTGGATGCTTCTATGATTGATCTAGTTTTTCATAATTTTGTTTTGCTTTGCACCTATGAAAACACTATTCATTTTAATGTAGTCTTCTTGCAACCTTCACAGTACTCTGACATGAAGAATACGATAAATAATAAATCATGTTTGTGATTTAATTTATATGTCAACAAAGATCTATGCTGAATGGGGACAATGGTTCTCGAGAGCCCATACGCTCTTTGCTATGAGAATCACATTGGTACTCAATATTGACCAGATGGATACATGTCCTTGAATAAATCTATTAAATGTGAGGGGGAGGCTGTGACACCAATTGGACATATTTTGTTTAAATGGGATGTTGCTCAACACTTCTATATACTTCTGATTCAAGATGTGTCTGAAAGATAATAATAATAGAGGTTCACATTTTCATTTCAGACTGTTAAAGGGATTCATCATTCATGTCCTCTAGACTTACAGAATTTCCAATTTAAAAAAGCTCAGGATGAATGGTTCAAAGCAAAACCAATGAGAAGTAGAGTATTCAAAATAGAAATGCACATTGAAGTACTGTATATGGAGTTTTGAAAATTTAATTTTGTAGACTATCACTCATTTTTTTTGTCTAGCAAATGTGTTGATTTAAATATATTATGGGACACTTTCTTTTGTCTTTTATTTTCACAACATACCTTAAAACTCACCATTTTGGTACACATATATAAAAAAAATTGAAAAGGCAGGGGGATGACCCCCTCCCTTGACCCTCCCCCATCCTCCCCAGTGCCTGAAACAAATCCTGGGGAAGACCCTGGAAACATTTAGATACAAATAAAGCAGTGTGTTTTGGAGCTAGTTCTCAAGTGTCAATGGTTTAGGTCATAAGGTTTTAATTCTGTTATTTACCTTTACAGCACAAAGCGAAGACAAAATTGATGAAAGAAGAAATTGTTTTTGGAAGCAAACCGAGTACCCCTGTCAAGCGCCGTATTCAGCCACATACGCCAAATGCAACACAAAAATTTAGAAAGGTAAAAAGGCTATTTGACTTTGTCAACTTATTTTTTGTAGGATGTTCACTTGTAAATGTCTATATTGCAGCTTTTTTTAGACATAATCAATCAATATGTAGATTTATTTTATGTCTGATTTTATCCTTTTGAGTTATGTTAAGCCATATTCATCTTGATTATGATCTTAGTGTTGATTAATTAGTTGTGGCTTATTTCTGAGATATTTTAGCACTTATAATTTGGATCAATAAAATCGAATGTCTTATGATTCATAAGACTTCTACTTGTTTGATTTTTTTTTAATAAATTGAATGTGTGATGAAATGATAAAATAGTTGATAGTACACTTTGGTTTTTGAGGGAGAAGTCATTTTTTAAATTCCGGCTTTAGATACTTTTTTTTATTTTGAAGAAATATTTATTCACATGATGGTTTGATAAAGAGAAATTAAAACTCTTATTGATGTAAACAATGAAATCTCAATAAGCAAAGAACAAACCATGGTTGAATATTGAAACGAAATTCTCTATTTTTTCTTGACAAATATGCAATATTGTAAAAGGGAAATAAGTAAGTTGTTTACTTTTGTTGATGAGTTTAGATAGACCAGGATGGGGGAAGCACATTGAGGGTGTATGCAGGGGTAAACAATCTTTGTCTTATATCACTAGTACACTGTTGACTCAACTCTCTTCTTTACAGAAACACCCTCACACATTTATTCCAGATGCAGAAAACAATTACAATTTCATTCCTTCATAGTTTTCTTTCATTTGGCTACTTTGAGTTAATAAACTAGACTTTTCATAGAGATATTGTTAAAGGTTTATCAACCACTGAATGGACAAGTGTTTTAGTTCTTCAGCTTGTGTTGTTTGAACTTTTGTATGTGTCAATATTAGATTTATTTTTAACCTCATTTATAATTTTGCAAAAGAGCAAGGTATTTCCACAATAAAACAAAGTATGCTATTTTTGAAATAGTACTTAATTGACACTTGATCAAAACCAAATGGGAGCCATCACAAACTTCTTAACATATCTATATTATTTGTTCACTTCTTTTCATATCGGGTGAGTGTATTTTATAAAGCATTGAGTTGAGTCCTTTATTTCTTTCATGTCTAAGCACGAAATCTCTAACTATACAACTTTAGTATTGAATCTGCATGTAAACTTTTCAGGTCTTCTAAGTAGAGTAGGTCTGTTTATATTTGAGATGCCAACTATTTTTGTTCCTTTCATCCCAAACTGAAATGTATAAACTTTTCTTACAGCAAGTATCTTTTTTTCTCTCTAGGCGATGAATTAAAGCTTGAATAATCATCCATGCTAAATGACCTTAGCTGTTTTAACACTTAGCACTGATACTTTGGTTCTCAGTTTCAATGTTTTTAAAACAAATTACCTTTCTTAGGAATACTATATGATTTGACAGAAGTTAAGATATAGACTGGGCACACTGATCATATGTCAAAGTCTCAGATACCTTCAAATACTTGTTAAGTTCTTTAGTTGCTCTCTCACGATTGCAATAAAAAGCCTACCTCCTTTCCTTCTTTCTAGATATATTACAGTGTAAAACATATTTCTAGAAAAAATGTCTATGGTTATTTTGGAGGCATATGTTTTTATTTATTTATTTTTTTGGTATGATTGAACTTTAACTTGTACTAAAGCTCATTTGAATAACATTTTAAGCTATTAAAATCAAAACAGACACCCGAGATGCAAAAAGTTTTATAACACAGTTCAATATTTGTTAAACTAACAAAATAAGTTATTAGATTTTGCAGGATATGACTGGTTGATTTTATTTTAGGTTCAAAAACAGAATTATTTATTGTGTAAAAAAAATTCCATGCATCTAACAAAACGGCCAGATGAATGAAAAACATCAAAATTTAAGAATTGTTACTTTGAACCAAACTTTTATTATTTTATTTTTTGGACAGGTCACAACTTTTGTATTGTTGTACCAATTATATTTTTTGTCATGATTACCAGAAGGAAATGTTTCTAAGACTGTTCTAATACAACTTCTTCAATAATATAACCTTGATATATTTGATGTTGCACATTAATTTAGAACTACATATAAAATATAAAAAGAACTACAAATTTCTTAGTTTTTGCGAACATGTATTTTAGTCTGACTTTTGTACTTTTCAATTGGTCATATATTCACAGATGAATGAGTCAAAAACACCATCCTCCACCAGTAAAATTCCTCATTCCTCGCTCTATGTATCACCATACAAAAAGGTGCCGAATTCTACAAGCAAGGTACCCCAGGCCAGTAAAGTCATGTCTTCAACCAGCAAACTAGTAAGTAGAGTGTCTTCTTTTATAAATGGATGGAACAAAGTTTGTTCTTGTATTAAAAGTTATTTTAAGATGTTCACTGCTTATTTGCTCTATATTTGAGGCAGGACATACACCTTACTTGATTGTAAGTTTGTCTTGCTCTCTTTGCTAACAACCTTTCTTAGGGTGATTAAAAGACCTTGGCATACATAACGAAAACCTGGACAATATCTTGTATTAGTTCTTATGAAGTTTGATGGGATGCCTAAATGTCTTTCCTACTTCTGAAAGATGTTTGTTCTAGGCCCCTGTTATAAAATGAAAAAAAGCCTCGCATGTTTATTAAGTTAAGGAGATAAAAGATATAAGCTTGATGTTTGAAATTAATCTTTCGAATTAATTCTCCTTTTTTAACAGTAGATTTGAAGGTTACAAATACATGTATTATCTAAATCCATTTATTTTATCCTCAAGCAAAAAGTAATACCAGGATGTTTGTTTTCACTTCAAGACGTTGCTGATTTTCTGTACATACAGTTTATTTAAATATTCTTTCAGGCCCCAGGCTCTAGGAACAGACGAAGATCTAATCGTTTGGCAAGAAAGATTCTCGGAGATCGTAATGAGGGTACAAATGAGTCTATATTCAGTCAAACCACAGTAAGCAGTGACCATTTAGGCGTAGGTGGGAACGCCTCGGTGGCATCAACAGGATCATACCAAGAATTTGCTGTGTGTACTTCATATTTGTCACCATTCATTGCACATTAGATTTTTATCACCTGTTTCCCTTCACTAAAATTTACTTCTTGATGATTAGTTTTCAAAGCTCTTGATCTAACCATTTGTTTTGTGTGAGTGTTAAGGATGGCAAAAGTAGAGGTAGCTTGAAAGTTGCCAAGTTTAGTTGCAAAACAACCAGAATTTGATGTCTTTGTTTAAGCTATTGATAAGCTTTTAGGGCTGGTCAAGGAACTGGTCAGCTTTGGTCAAGAGGAAAAAGATTGATGGAAATGCTTTTGAAAAATGTTCATATATATATAATGTTATGCTTAACAGAAAGAGCTTCTTATTCTAAATTGATAAAAATTAAATTGATGACAGTTAATAATTCTCCTTCTGTCATATAACTTCTCTAAAAAGTGTTCACTGCACATGGATATTAAGTAGGATAGGGGCTGGACTGTTCTCTAACATTGTTAAAAATTTAACATAGATTTGGTATTGATATTGCAGTGTTTAGAAATTTTACTTCGAACAACATTTATCAAATGCCAAATTTTAATTTAGCTTTGTGTTACAATTTTGAAATGCATACACATCATGCTTTGGTGCTTCTTACTAATTAAGGAAGACATTTCATTGAAAATGGCTGCAAAGATCTCCTTTTGAAACAGAAATCTGCAGAGCCTATGGTATCTTTCTTATAATGCTAGAAAAACCTATTATTCATGCTCTGTGGAATAGGTTGAAGTATTTTGTTGTAAGGATGAAAGGCGAACTAATTGTTATTTTGATTTTTAAGGAACATGTGAAGCGAGGCCCATATGATAAAAATTCCACCCTGCTGTCTTCTGGCTTAGGAAATCTATAAATAAACGCTGTAAGGAACTTTTAATCATGTGCACCCTAGTACTAATAGCTAATTTAACCAATTACCCAAACCATAAGATCTTAAGTGAATTTAATGGGAACATTTCCTTAGTTGATAGAGCCTCAAAAGCTTTTCTCTTTTTTAATTAAATTACAGTTGAAGACATTTAAAACCAATCTTATGAGTATCAAAAAGTAGCCATAAGACAACTTCATTGGTAGGCTTTTTTTTTTTCTTTCTTTTTTTTTAATCAATATAATTGACAGTTAATTTGTAATTCATATGTTCGCCTTATGTTCAAATGTTAAATTGCAATGGTTCCTTTTCATGAAAGAATTTTGTCCATCATTTAAGACCTTTTTTTTTTTGTCAGTCATGACATATCATTGCTGTCTTTTGATGCTTGAAATCTGAAAATTATTTGTAATGTGTCCTTTGTTGTATTTGAAAAACATTTCAAAAAGAATTGTCCACTTCATAAGTTTGAATTTCAGTTTTACATTTTTATTTTCATATGAGCAAATGGGTTTTTAACTTCTGCATGCAACTTTGAAAATGTCTTTTGAAATTAAACGTATGTTTTGTAATTGATTGTTCTGAGTTGATTGACAACTTTCTCATTAAAACATACTCAAACTCTTTGCGGCAGGCTTTAAAAAAAGATACCATAATTTCCTTTAAAAAAGTAAACCATTGTTATCATTTTAGAAAGGCGCTGGAGAAACTGTCAGTTCTGTATATTAACCTGTTTTCAAGATATGTGTAGGAGTTATTGCAAAGTGTTTTGGACATTCTTTTTTCATTGTTGCATGTTTTACTGACTGACTTGGCATGATGTTCCCACCACCGTTTTGATGGTCTCTCTCACTGTTGTCTTATTTATCGTATTTACTCACACAGACCCTGTACCTTGTTCCTTTATGGATTTACTTGAGTGAAGAATCGATTCAATAGGGTTCTGAATAGTCAATGTGCCCATAGAAGAATGTCTTGAAATTTTGGATGGGATTTTGTTGGGGCAATTTTAAGATTTCACAAAACAATCACACAAATCTTTTATGTAGGACTTTTTGAGCGAGTAAATACGGTAAAATGTATTATCTATCAAAAATGTACTAACTCCTACCCCCGTTTCTGATAGGTTTTAATATACATGTTGCAGATGCATGTACATCATGGCCGAAAATACAGAAAGGCTTATCCTTACTTTTTGATATTGTTTTGTGAACGTGAATAGTGATAAAATTTAGAACAAGCATGTCGATTGTTCTGTGCATCAAAGTTATATTCATTCACTCTGAAAAGTGAATGACTTAAAACATTGTGTGTTTTTACTGTTTGATTATACTTTGTCTCCTTCAGATTTGTCTAAAACATTCATCATTTAGGGGATTTTCTAACCTTTATTTTAACCTTTCTTCTAAATTATGTTTTTTGTATTGAATGTACAGGAAACAGCTATCAAATCATGTAACTATTTGATATTTATTAGATTGTAAATTTAAAACAAATCTTAGCAAGATTTATTTGAAACATGTGACATTCCTGAGTTGTCCTCTTTAGTTAATAAGGATATTTTTGGAAGGCAAAGTAAACTCTGGTCCACCTTAAAACCACATGCAGAAGACACCTCATTTTAAGGGGAACAAAAAACAACATGATTCAAAGAATAACAAAAATGTTCTGAAGGCTAATGGAATGATAATGTGAATAACTTTGATGACATAAAAGCATTTATATAGGAAGACTTGTACCACTTTGATGGTTTTAACTTTTATTGAATTAATGCTTTATGATAGGTAAAGATGGCTCATTTATACTTGAATAAAATGGGAATTATTTTCGGTTTTGGTAATAGGAAGGTTTGAAAGCAAATAGTACCAGTGATGTAAACTCTAATTTTTTTTTTTATCATGATCATGTTTATTTTTATTTATTTGAAAGAAAAGATGGAAGAATAACCTGGTGCTTTTATTTGTTTTTCAGGTGGGTTTGAATCCCTCAGCCCGACCATATTGCCGAAGCTCTATAGCTCCCCCGCCACAAAGTCCCCGTTTAAATAGAGACCTGCACAGATTGTGAACCAAAGACAATTCAAAATATAGTGAAATTAAAACATCTACAGATCGCAGGAAAAAACCTGATCATTCTGTCTCTCTCTTGTAGCTAAACATAAATAAGTTGACAAAAACGTTGTTGATAGGACAAGTCACAGCTTAACCCTTTACCAAACACCAGTTTGCAGACGACATTTCAAAATGTGATTAAATTGAAATACAATCTTCTGATAGGGGAAAACAGTGTTGGAGAAGGTAAACAAGCAATTTCTCCTTTTCCCACACTGTTTCCCAGAGTCTGCAACAAACTGGTCAAATGTTATTGTTTGGTAATGGGTTAATACAGGATGTCAGTCATGACCAAAGATTCTGTTGGAGCTTTCTACATCACTGACATCCTGTATTATGATAACATAAGATTCTTTAGCCTTGTATTTATTGATTTGGGATGGTTGCTTAAACTAGTTTGATTCTTCTTGAGTAGAATTAGAGACAGATTGTGATATGTTGACTGGCAGAGTTAGTGATCAGGATAAAATATTGTTATTTGAAGACTTATTCTGATTCAAGAAAAGATTTCCATGGAAGAGTTTTATCCCGCCACAACCTCTATCTGTTGCAGACATCTTACACTTCTCAATTGTTAATAGCTTTAATAGCATACTAGTATTCTGAAACAGATGTTTTGAAAACATTCCTAAAAGTACATATATTTTTCATTATAAGAACTTTCTGCTTCAGTCAAAGTGTTAAGCTTTGTTAAAAAAAAAAAGTCAAACCCCTTAGAGATTGGAGAGAGGAATTTCGTTATTTGTTCTTCCAATACTGCACATTTATCCTTCTCTTGGGCATTTATGGTGTATAGGAGTTTCTGTCATAGGACAGTAACAGCTAATTTAGAAATTGTACTACTACCTTCTCAGAAATTTAATAAAATCCATTTATATTTATTTTAAAAGCGAGTGGGATTCGTATACATGAGATCGTTTTAAATGAAATAAGCAACATAGCTGCCGATCTGATTCTATTTATAATGTATGTTTATTTGATATGAAATTCATGTATAGAGCTACTTTAAACCCAGATTTTAGGAAAGGGTCATTTTTCTAGAAAGAAGGGAATTGGTTTTATTTATGGTGTATATAGTGAATAGGTGGAATTTACCTGTAATTGAATGACTGTAAGGACTGTGAAAGAAAGAGGTGTCTTCATAACAGAAGTGCTGAAGATATTAGTATTTTTAATTATTCAACTCCTTTAATGAAAATGACTTGCAGCCTAGCTACAAGAACATCAGAGAGAATTACGTCATAAAAATTTGCATTGCTCAACTATCACTCCAAATTTAAGTGAATTATTCTTGAAATCTCCGAAGCAAAAATGCTAATTCATCTCGCATGTGACATGTTGGTAGAATAATCTTTTCAGGTGGTCATGTCAGTGTTCTTGTCTTGTTCTTCATGATAGATGATTTTTTTTCATCCTCTCTATTCGATATACACTTGTAATTCATTGTACCTATAGCAGAAAATATCAGAAACCACAGTGACAAAATGAGAAATTTCTCTAAATGAGCCATTTCTACTTAGGTTGCACTGGTTCCTACCTAGTATCATTACATTCTGAAAACTTAATTCTTTACTGCTGTCTTATTTGCAAGGGTTTTCATACTATGCATTAATTTAGGCTTGTTATATTTTAATGAACTAATAAGTAACTGAAAATTGACTGCATTTCCCTCTAACTTTACCTCCACTGACGTTCTAGGAATGGTACTTCTGTCGCCCTGTGCTTTGTATATATTTATGTATATTATGTTGGTGTAAATAGTGTATCTTTTTACTTAGCCTTGCAATCCTTTTGCTATTATAACCATCGCTTGTTTTGAAGAATGGCATTGGTTGCAACCCAAACTTCTTAACTACCTTGTTAAAATGCAGAACTGTATATCGATGTGGGATCTACCCAAAGAAATTGTGTTTTATCTAATGAAGTCAGTTCATGGTAAGAAAACAAAAGCTGTGGTATTGGTTATGATACAGGAAATGCTGTGATAAAGGTGATTTTTTTTTTTTTTTTTCAAAATAATGTGAAACAACAATATAGACATTCAACAGTAGCAAGTTAGATGTGTTTGTACTGTTTTGTATATGCAATGTTAAAACTCATTTGTGAATGTTGTCTTCATGTTTAATGTTCTTTCTATCTCTCTTCGTTAATTTTCTATGGTGGTTTTGTATCCCTACTGAAAGATAACAAAGTAACACTATTAGATTTTTTAACTCAATTTTATAAATTTATTAATAAGCTTTCACCCAGTTGGAACAAACAGCTTTAGAAACCATTATGAGTAAAAAGAGAAACTGCAGAATGAGCAATTTTTCTTAAGTCACACTCCTTTAATCACTATGATTTCAATATAATTTAGAGAATTAATTTTATATTGATATTTAATCACTTCCATCAGTTTAGTATTTTGTATGCCAGTGCTGTCTGTTATGGAATATAGGGCTGCTTTTAATAATAGTCCATTATTTTTTCTCTGAAAAGTAGAATTATACTGTCACAGAATTAGGGTGTACATTTGTATTTGCAGTTTAATAATACAACACACTCATGGTAATAGAGAAGCAAGTTGCCTTAATTGACGAATGGTTGTTTGGTCATTGTAGTTATAGAGGTATCTATGGCAATAGATATTTTTTTATTTTAATTTATCAGCTTTTACTTTGAATTTCTATTTAAGATAAGATCTTGTCAAATGATGGCACAAATGTTTATTAGGACAAATAATCCCCCTTCTCAGACAGATAACACTTGTTTCCCTTATTTTAACTCATTTTAGTACAAATTCAGACTAAGTTACAAATTAACACGGGGGAGATATATAAACCCAATTTGAAAAAAAGGTAAACTGTATGCATTGAGCAGTTTTCCCTTGGTTCACAATGGGTTTTGTGCCATTTGTCTTTGAATTCAGGCTTTGACAATTGATGAGTGGAATAATCTACTGCATTGGTAAATTGTTCATTAGGACGGTCTCTTCTTTATCTTTTTACAAGGAAGATGCACAGAAGAGTGTACTGAGTGAAAAGAAAGATTTCCATCTATTTTCAAACTTGTAAAAATGTGCTTCTGTCACTGTATATGATATTGTTACAACGCAATAATGTTATCTTAAGTCATATTATGAATAAATTTTAATCCCATTTATCAGTAGTTATTTTTTTCTCATGTAGGAAATGATATTTGTTCTGTTATGTTTTGGCATAAAGACTGGCTTTCATGTATAGCACATATTTGATATATAGTGCTTTGTCCATATTCATCCAGTTTCTTTGTATGTTTACATCATTTATTCAGAATACAAAATGTAAGGTGCGAGAGCAAACTAATAGGATTTTCTCGTTATATGAATTTCTATTTTTCACAATTATTTTAAAGAATTATGGTAAAGATAAGGAGGCTCCTCAGCTGAGTGGTTAGAGTCCTTTCAAATCTTTATATCACCAGCCCCGCTAGACGTACCTTCAAATAACAGTGGAGGCATTTTGGTTCTCTTGCAAAGTCTCAAGATTGACCTATAGTGCCTAAGGTTACTAAACCCTTTCCCAAATAAAAAAATAACGACATTTGACCACTTTGTTGCAGACGACTTTGAAAAACATTGTGTGAAAAGGAAATTGCTCGTAATGAGCAATTTTTTCTTTTCCACAATGTTTTCTGCCCTATCAGAAGATTATTTTCCAATTTCATCACATTTTGAAATGTCGTCTGCAAACTCTTTCGATATGGGACAGTCGAAAATTTGTTATTTGGGAAAGTGTTAAGGCATTGAAGAGAAAAAAAAGAGTAGTATCTGCTCATTCTGAGTAACTTCTCTTTAAACTGTTTACCAACGCCAAGTTTTCAACTGTCCAAAATTGAAAGAGTTTGCAGGCGACATTTCAAATTTATGATGAAACTGAAAAATAATCTTCTGAAAGGTCAGAAAACATTGTTGGAAGAGTAAAAATAGCTTGTTACATGCATTTTTTCCTCTCACAATGTTTTCTAGAGTGGTCTGCAACAAAGTGGTTAAATGTGGTTATTGTTTGGTAAAGGGTTAATGAAAGATATCTCCATTGCCAGATATCTGCTGTAGATATAAGGCAGCTATGGAAGGGCTTCTCTTCATGAATAGAAGACTTGGTGGAATAATAGTGTGTTGATGTAGTTATTTGTACACAAATATATTCACTGTATGGGCATTATAATTTACATGTAGGAGTATTTCTGCAATTATTTAATCTCCTCAGAATTAATCATGTTGAATAATTTACCAAACTGGTAGACTATATGGCCTGGACACACTTGACATAATTAAGATAATGTCTGCATATTTTAATATGTTGCTTCATTGTCACTTATTCAAACTATAAATACTGTTCTTGTGAGTATGACAAAGAATTGTGGGAGAACATAATTGTGAAACTTTATTAATATTTTTACATTTGATCTATGTCATTTCAGGTTTTAACCTCTTTGGTGCTTTTTATGGTTTTGAAGCAAATACAGAATTTGAGAAGAAAATGGAGTTGTTTCTGTATCAAGTTTCCCAAGACTACCAGTGTCAAAGTCCTTTAACTCTGTGACAATCAATTACTATTTCAAGAAGATGCAGATGTCAGTTTGAGTTGCAAGATAAAAATAATTATGCATATGAAAGAAAAATCCTACGAAAAATGGGAACATTTTCAAACAATCTTATTCCTTTTTGAACAACATCATCTCTCAGAAATTTGCTTTAAATCTTTTTCATAATGGTATCTTTTGGTGTTGTCTCCCTAATTCATTTAATCTCACTTTGCTAAAGAAACTTATAAGACAAAAGAATAAAAATGCTCTCCATTGGATTCTACACAATATCATAATGTAAATGGTATTTTCCCACATTATAGCTGTCATAAATTGTTACTTACAATAAAAATGAGTCAAATTTTCATTCTCGCATTAACAAATACATGTCATGTAGACAGAAAATTAAGTCCACACATTAATTAATTGATCTTTTTCATCTTCGCCTTTGTTATGGGTGATGAAAATTTGACATCCAACATAATTACTAAGTCAAAAAGGTGGACCACAGTTGGAAAATTCATTGTGGCCATAACCAACATCAAAATTAATGAAGTCATTGCAACATGATGGGCTCAGATTTTGTCTATACACATAGAGGGTTTAATGCAAGACCATAGGAAGTGCCTCACAAACATGAAGGGCTCACATGTCTTGCATTGAACCCTCAAATTGTTATCACAGCCAAAGTATCATACATAGAAAATTATGCAGGACCGGATGGGAAAATTAACATGCTTGTGAATTTTAATTGAAAAACCTTTGAAAGAGACGTACAACTCAAACAGATTAAGATGATTGTCATAACAAGATCCCCAAACTTTTCTACAATAACCACTCCCTTTTGTAAGGCCAAACAAGTAAGTGTAGCACATTTAAGCACTAGGGACAGAAAGGCTAGAAGAGCCTTTTTTTCAGATATTGTGCAGAAGCCAATGTGCCAAAAATATTAATAATTAAATTGATATGGAGTAATTTATCCTCTGTCATAGTGGTTTATGAAGTGACCTGCAGCAGATTAATAAAACGTCTACGAGTATTGGCTTAACCCTAGTAGAGCTGAAACCAGCTCCATGCTTATATGAATAAATAAATGGCAGCTGGCCTGTGATCTAACCTGTTCCTACTCAAACAGAGTATGTTTCTTTACATAAACAACGCAGATATAAGGTTTTGGAAAGAAGGCAACACAAAAATCTATTCTCAGAAAACACCGAGCATTATAAAGGTTAAAGACACTCTTAGTCTGGAACATGACCCATGAATGGAAGTAAAGGGATATGGATTTTCATGAGAGGCAGTCTCCCGACTGACTTACGGAATGCCGATGGTTCTACCCACCTTGACCAGCCCTTGTGGGCAGTTGAGTATGGGGTCTTCCTCCATCATTAAGAGTCGGGCATCGCTACATAACTGAAATAATGTTGATGTGATGTAAAACCCATATGAAAAAAAAAAAAAAATGAATGGAAATGTCTCAACAAGCATTTATTTGAAACCATAATTGCATTCATTTACACTTAAATTGTGAAAGTAGAATAATTGAGAATTAACTTGAAAGTACTTTAGATTTCCTTTTACAGAGATGAAATGTTCACAGTCATGATGTTTTTAAGATTGAATACGATTGTCAGCTGAGAAACATTGGGAACCAACAAAACCGGAGTTCTCCATTTTGAATGTTCATGCTGTTAATATTGGATAAATGACAGTATGTGTTGCACATGATTTTTCAAACCAGGTGACTGTAACTGGGATTTAAACCAACACAAAAAGGGACAATGTGATTTTGAGTTGTGCATTCCAACTTCTAGGTCACAGGAGCCTCTTAAATGCTAACGTATACAGCACTAAAGTATTGCTCAAAACTGGTATATTTCTGGATGTATGTGTTAAAAAGAACTATCTAAATCATAACAAAGAGTTGTTTGGAATTAAAATTTTTAATCAAAACATAATAATACGAAATAATTCCATCTTCTTAAACATTCATGTGGTGGTCCATTCCATCTTCCTCACCAACTTATGAATGCATCCTCCACTCGGCTGGCATTTTTTCTACCATGTGTAATCTGAAAAAGAAGCTACATTATAATACTCATCAATTCACTTAATAGGTTTTTGCACCTATAATGCAAATCATCGACTTTTGCTTGATGATAATGGTGTATGATGGGAACTTGTATATTATGAAGAAAAGCGATCCTGCAGCCTTTTCAAAATCAAGCCTCAAAAAGAAACATTGTTTACTTTTGGTCACTAATTGACACTGAGCCAAAATCTGCAATAACAAATGAATGAAATGTCTTGTCACAAAAGCCTTCCTTTACCTTTGACTTTAATCCGATTGTATGGTGTTTAACGCCACATCAACATTTTTTCAGTTTTGTAATTGTTTTCCTAGATCCACCAGTACCAGGCCAGGGCAGTGAAGTGACTTGCATAAGGTCACTTCCACGAAATTGACTTTACCTAAAATTAATGTTAAAACACTTATCAACAGAAATTGAACACTGTGCAACTTGGGGTTTACTTTGTTACATTGTAAACATTCATCACTATTTCATTATATTGACAGATTTCTCTTGAATATAATCTTTGTTACTACAATAATCAAAGTGATACATGTATGAAATTTCGGAGGCTAAGCCAGTTGACATATCTAACTTATATTTCAGTATAAAATTTAAAAACTGTTAACAAAAGTCAATTTCTCATTACTTTCATAAGACAATAGCACCTACCATACTTTGACGAATTACCAGAACATGTTTTCACATATCATGGCACATTCTCTGTAACATATATGGCAATTTGAAAAACGTCTGAAAAACATTAGATCTATGCATTGAGAATAGATTTACATTTGATTTATAACATATTATTTGATAACATAAGATTTCTCATACTTGACAATTTGAGATATCCAATATAACTTGACCTTCTCCAGTGATAATATTTGGCCCTAAAAATCTCATAAAATTTCCCAAAAACTCATTGCTTTTATTTATTTTTATAACTTTTCTATAGAAAAAAGCCCATTGATTTTTTGGTAAAAAAACTCATTGATTTAATTTAGCAAAAAATCACTGCTTCTCACAGATTCAACACTACATCAAATGATTAATTTGAAAACTTTCCTACTTCGACAGTTTGAGGTGATAATTCATACTCGAACATTTGCAAATGTGATACATACTTTGCAATTTGAGGAAGGAAATGCATACTTGGCAATTTGAGCTGGCAATACACACCTTACAATTTGAGAATGCATACATAATTTGCAATTTGAGATGGACAAACATAATTTGCAATTTGAGATGGCCATACACACTTGAAAATTTGAGATGGCAATACACATGACGATTTGAGATGTTACAGATTTGACAATTTGAGATGGCCATACAAACTTGACAATTTGAGATGGCTATACACTTGATAATTTGAGATAGGAATTCACACTTGACAATTTGAGATGGCAATACCCTTAACGATTTGAGATGGCAATACAAACTTTACAATTTGAGATGAAAATAAACTTGACGATTTGAGAAAGCAATATACTTGACAATTAGAGATGGCAATACACAGTTGACAATTTGAGATCATTCTTGCTTAATTAATATAATTTCTCTATTAAAGCTTCCTCATCAATTGATTTGTTATGAAATTAAATACTTAATTTTAATCATAAGCCATACTAAATGTCATTTTTTACAGACATGTAAGATGATGGTTCTTATTTTCTAAATAAATCCTTATGAACCAAACTCTTGGGCTGATTCTTGACAATTTGAGATCAGCTTGGACGGGATACAAATAAAAAACCAAACAAGAACTTGACATATTTGGAAGGTTGAGACTTTCGAGGTATTTGTGGGTCCTGAAGAGGACCCGATAGGAAAGAAAGAAGATAGAGTGTCTGTAAAGAGGAGGTCGAAGAGTCGACAAGAACCCTGGTATGTTGTGATGAGGTCGGATGAAACAATTCTGGTGCTGCTACACTGCTACTCACAAGTCTGTACACATGATGATTTTTATATATTATAGAATGAAACTCTGCTTTATCACATGATTGCTGATGTTAAATGTCCAAACATCCCAGATCTTTGAGACCATCAAGTCAGAGCTCAGCAATAACTCTCCTTTAGCACGGTTATATATGTATATAAGCCAGTTTTGTTGCCCTAACAACACATTAAACACATGAACAATGAATCACAGACGTGCCCGTGGCTGGGCGAGATCATAGAACATTGGTCAGTCTATCAGTGGACGAGTCTTGATGCATGCAAGTGTGCCTTTGTTATCTTCATATGGTTATCATGATGTAGCATGAAGAACTTCTGATGATGAACTTTGAAAGACGAGTCAGATAACACTTCTTAATGCTTGCAAGTCTGCACACACACATTTACACTGGAACACCACTTTCACATGAGAGAAAACTTTTACAATTCATTCCATATGCACGCCTTCAATGTAATCGCTAACAATGGTTATTAGATAACCAATTTAAGCTAACCAGTCTTGTTGTTGTTCCAGTGTTGGATATACTTGGATAAGTATGTTTGAACTTTCCAATTCCGCTGATGGATGATGACGGTCCCTGATTGGTTTTGGTCTCCAAATGATCTGTATCATTCCCTGATTTGTTTCACTGACAGCAAATTATCTAAACAGTTCAAATGCACAAACGATGGCCACATGATAATGGTTTCATTCTTAAGGAACCAGCTTCACTATGTTCTTTGAGTTCTTTGACCAAAAGCTCACTACACAGCTGTAAAAAATGCTGCCAGAATTTAACATATTGTCTCTATTGATCACATATTAAACCGTAACACTGTTAAATGTATAGCGTAAGTGATCACAGATTGAATCTTAACACATTATGTAAGCATAGAACACACTCTCATAATTCAAAAAAAAAAAAAAAAATCATTTGATCCTTAAAAAAATAGTCTCCAGCATCCTCAGCCTGTCATTTATCTAGTGGTTCACATTGTAAACTGAACGATAAGATAGCTCATTCTTTATATCCATAGAAAATGAAATTTTTATCATTCAGATCAAAATCATAAAATGTTGAGTCATTTATATTTATTTGGAGCTTGTTTTGGCTTGAGTAGCTGGGGACAAAAAAAATTATATCCATCTTTTCTCTATCACAAATTTCCTTTTTTCTATCCATGTACTGTAGTATCTTGTATTATTCCTGATCTTTTTAACCAAACATATCAAGCAAAATTCATACCTCTACTACACTACATGGAATTGAGTAATAGATGTACATAGAAAATAATGAAAAATTGCTTCCTAAAATGTAATTTGTTTCATATGAAGAAAAAATTAGTAATAAGACAAAAATTATTTAAGATGCAACCCTTGTACCAAATGGATCTTTGTTCCTTCTTAATAAAAGTGAATAAGTAATTCAAACTCTTGAAGAAGTTGTTGCTTAACTTCAAACTATTTAGACATTCAAGGCATTGTGAAAGATTAAAGATGGATTTAACAACATACAATATGCAGAGCTAAAGATAGAGGCAGCAAGCTGACATACCACAGTTACCTTACCAGCTTCATCCCAAACCCGAGTCTTTGTGTCATTCTTGATAATTCAAAAAATTAATTGAACAAACAAAACACGATCTAGAAATTAAAACATTGGAAATAACTGGTTTAAACTAACAACAGTCAGGTGACATCTATTCCGTATAGCAGAAAAACTGGGTTTAAAAATCATTCTAAAGATCAAACATTTGCTCATGACAAGCTATGCCTCATCTCTAAAATATTTTTAAAATGAGGCTGCTTCTAGGAGAAACAAATTCATCTGCATTCTCATATGGATGAACAGTTAGTTATAAGAAACTCCGTTATTATCAATAGCTCTGCACTATCTGTAGAAACAACAACCTTACAAACATGTGTTGCTTATACAAACTCAGGACCAATGCCCTATTATTCATTGAGCAGTAACAAGAGGCAAACATGGCATATATGAGGTATTGAATGCTTCAAGATCATCATTACAAAAAGGTTTCTGTCAAAAGCTCTTACGATACACACAAATATGTATTTGGCTTACTTGTTCCACCAAATATGTTTTTATAGAAAAATGTCTTTAAAAATAAAAAGCCCCCCCCCTTTAGTATCTTAGTTTTCATCACTATGCAATGCCATTTTTACTCTTCAGTTACATTTCAACAGGTCATGAAGTTTATTCAAATTTATCTTAACTTGTACAATTTAAACATTCATTATCAACAAACAAAATGCAATGAAGACTAGCCAATTAGTTCAATCCTTGAATATATCAAAATCAGTGTATTGTCATCAGCATGTTTGAACATTGGGATTGACACGATTTTCAAAATATATCATCAATGATACACTTAAGTCAACCATAACCCATTGCGTCATATTCAGTATAAACACAAAAAACAGCATACACATTTCTTAAGCATTGAAGAAAAGATAAAAAAAAGAAACATCCCTAAATGAGCATGTCTCTCCTTATCTTTCTTTGTTTTGACTACTTTCATTGCAACAGGGTTACTACTCCATAGCTTATGGTTGTTGATTGCTAATTTTTCATATTTGCTTCAGTAACATAACTCATTACAAAAATAATGCTCAACAATCACCACAAAGATAACTCTAGGAGCACTTCATGATAAAGAGTTGTGAATAATGTAGATCAAGTTAAATTGCTGAATCCAAATATACCAATAACATCTCATGTTAAAACATCACTTTCAAATACATAGATTCTCTATGAACAGACTAATAGCTGTATAAAATAATTGCATAGCAAAACATTGCTGGTACAATTTTTCTATACATTTTTGTAAGTCTGTCCACAGCGCTAGTCACACATTGCAAAAAAAAAATGACAAAACAGACAGAAGTTTCAAGAATTTATGCACAATTAAAACTGTTTCAAAGCATTAACCAAATCTTTACTTGAATGGTTCACACTCTCCCCTTCACAAAAACATACATGACATGTGCATTAATAGCAAACCATATCCTTTGCAATAGTTATATTATATAAAAGAGACCGTGTTTGCAGTTTGCTTTGACAACCAAGGAAAGCTACTTACTAAAAAAAACTTTTAAGATGAAAAATAGTTCTAGATGGCAATCAAAATAAGAATTTTCGAATTGATGGAAACAAAAATGGAAAGAAAAACTTTTTTTTATGCTAGTCAGATATAAATTAAGGCAAAAGAGATCATTAAAATGTTTCATTTCTGTCCTATAACAGATACACACTCATGTAGAGTTCTGTGCAAACAAATGGAGCTTTTCCAAAATGAAAATAGTTCATGGTTGCACATAACACTCCAGTTTAACATACACATTAGTCTTTTAGACAAAGAGGACATAACAATCCAAAAGCCTCTATTTGAAACAAATATGACAACTCTGTTAACATTTCTTTGTGCAATAATTCAAGAAACTTCTATCATTAATATATGGTTAATGACAATAAAACTTTCAGCACAATTCAATTAATACACTATTGATTTAAACCATGTCTTTTTTATTCCTATACATTCTAAGTATCTTTCTGTGGCTAGATTCAAGTAAGTTTTTACACAATAAGCACCTTTGTATCTTGGTTTTAAGATAATCAGACCAATAAAGAGGAATGTTCAATATTTTTTTTTTAAGGTAATGTAAAGGTTATGTTACATCATTCTATTAATATATTTGTTGGTTATTTTAATGACCTTTTCAACCATGAAGTTTCAAACATACAAGTACATTTCTATACCGATACTTTTGAGCAGAATAAAAGCTGACTTCATGTTTAGGTATGAAATATGTCCCTGTACAAATGCAATTATGGAATCAAAGGTCATTACTTTTTTTTAAATATATTTTTTTTTCCATTTACTTGTGTATTGATAACATATTTGTGCTTGCCTTTTTTTCTATTATGGCACAGTGGTCTTTAACAGTCAAACAGTTTATTCCATCTTGCCGTATCCAGAGATTAAAAAGCAAAATAATCAATATATAAGGTAAAAATTTCGACAAGACAATAGTTAAGAATCAATACAAGCACACAATTCAAATGTACAAAACCATCCATATTCATGGAAAAGTCCATTTTACAATTCAAACCTAACACCTTAGCACAGAACTTTTTAAGTTCATCATCATTTTTACAAATATACTTTTTACAGCTAGTCTTAACAATAGAATATCACATATCAAAACATGCATTCCCATTGGTGTACTTATACCTACTTATAAATGCACCAGTCTAAAAACAGAGTTTCATTAAAACATTAAAAAAATAAACATAAAAAATATTTGTATAAACAAATATTTCGCAATTCTTCTGTACAAACATATTGCACATTGTGATTGCTAGAATATCACTCTGGCAGCATCAGAAAAGTTATGAACAATCAATATCTACAATACACAGAGAACAAAATGAAAAAATGACCTCATCACAAGATACCAGAAAGAAATGCTTGAATATGAAACATACACAGCTACCTTCAACCAACACCTTTTAACACAGTAGTAGAACAATTGTTTAAAAAGAATCTCTTTTTTAAAAGAAAAAAAGCTACCTGCTCCTTAAACAACATTTCATTAAATGTCCAAATGTGGTATTATTCATTGATACCATTTAATTTTAGTTCCACTTTGCAGGTGATTTCTATTTTTTGCAGCGAAGGTTTTTGGTAGTGTGTCACCCTTTCCCTTTAGTACACAATTGCATTGAACTTAAAAAAATATCAGAGAAGATGATCTATAATAAACTTAACTATCATTCTTCTTCTGTTCACATTTTCTTATTAATATGCTTTATAAATCTTAGGTAGACTCATTGATAAAGGGGAAAGGGTCTATGGGACAAGTCAGGGTAGATATAGATCATCAAAGAGAGCGAGTTTGGCCCCAAGTACTGATAACATCATAATAATGTCTTAAGATATAGTATTAAAAATAAGGATCAAGTTTCCGCCACTTAGCAACAATTCACCAAAGTGTCTTTTTTAGCACAAAGTGATCAAGAACAAAATTAAGAAAATTCTTTTTTTTAGATTATAATTACCATCACAAAAAAAATAATTGAAAGAAAACATCGTTTTTAAAAGGTTTATCTAAAAAAGAAAATGTAGTGCGAAAAAAGAATCTACCATAACTTGTCCTTTGCAATGACTGAATGTTAGAAAGAGAGAAAGTTTTTAAGTGATTACATGGTACATACTAACACAAAAAAATGAAATGATAATGAATATAACATAACTCATGAAATCTGTAATGAAGTGACATGCCATACATAATACTGATTCATGAGCAATGTTTAAACAAAATGATTTATGACTAAAAGTTGGAATGAAGTTTTGGATTTTAAAATCTTTTGCCTAGCAGGCTGCAACTTTCAGCATCATCTTTATTTGACTGGACATGTTGTCACAGGCTACAGGTTCCAACACAGCACCAAATGTCATCCAATGGGTTGGTGGTTTGGGCAGTGAGTCTGGTGATGGAGGCTCACTGAACTTGGCTCCTGCATACGCATTACCCTGTGGAGATGGTGACCGTGACAATGTTGTATAGGCTTCTCTTGGAATGGGCGAAAAACCTGGCATTTTCAGAACAAGTTCACCCCTTGAATTAATTGGACTTGTTCTGAAAAATAAAATGTGATGAACCATAGTTGGCTAATGTGTATGTTTTGCCGCAGAACACTTCACATTGAAATAAATGGCCCTTTTCAGATATTACCATCCAAATTGCCCAGTCCCGAATCCCAACGGCTGATCACAATTGATAGCATTTGTAAAATCAACAATTTATCTTCGTAATATCCAAATTAATGTTTACTTTTTCATAAAGAACAATTAAGGATCTTTTGATTCCCTAATTGTATAATCTGAATACCTGGAAAGAATAAAAGATATCTTCTGATTTAAAAATGAAAGAAAATGCTAATTGAAATACATTACAGGTAAACCATGCCAAATATCCAAGAATTTGCTTAGGATTGTCTCTATTACTTGCAACTGTTCATTTGCTGCGTGTCGTAATGTACTCACCAACATGAGCTTGTTCAAATGTGTGTTCTTAAATAACTAAGAAAAAAAAATATACATAAAATCATAACTAAAGAGCGAACCAGAAGTTCGTGAAATACACTAATTGTTTGTCCATATTTAGACCTGATTAATGCTTCAATTTTTGAAATACATAGAATGACGGCTTCGGCCATTTTTTGAAAAACAAAATAGTTCATAAAGATACAAAGGTCTCGTAATTACCTATCATCACATTGCCTGGGAGATGGTGTCCCTCTGGAACTTGATCCGCTGCTGTTGTAGCGCGGTCTTCTCGTTCCTTTCCTTCCTTCTCTGTTCTTCATGTTTCCTGACCAAGTCATAATGAATCGTGACGTCACAAGGTTGTTCACAAAGTCCTGAACAAAACGAGATCTTTAAATCTTATCTTTGATAAGATTGAAGTTTAAAAGCGGAACAATGTTCTGCTTTTCCCCCAAGTTCGACGAAAGAACCTTTCTAGGTGAATAAATATTCTAGTCAGTTCTACTAAATGACGGAATGACTTCCTTCAGCTCTTTGTCCAATCTGTCAATGATTTTGTTATCAATTTTCTTCAACTGTAGACTTTCTTTCCTGTATCCAAACTGTTCTTCCATAGGTTTGATAGTTTGATTTTAGTTTATCAACAACCAGCCAAATATTTATGAAGTTATACTGCCAAATTTCATGAATATTTTCTCGAAGCCTTTTTCGTCTCCTTCTCCGATCTTCGCACTATTTATCTCTCAAACAAAACACTGAGAGCGCACCAATTAGCGTGAAGCGTATTGTCACATGACATAAATAACCAATGGAAGTCGGTTTATTTTAAGATCTTAATGGTGCTGCATAAGTTTCTAAAAATACCTTACAAAGTATAGATGGATTTTTTTGAATTTCACAATAAAATCTGATGTACGTATACAAAAAGAAAAGCTTTAAGCATTGAATCGGAAATGATGACACCGAACCACACAAAAAGATAATCACAAAACAATGCAATATTGACAGAATACGGAAATGACGTCATAACAGGAAACGGGGGAATCCTTTTTGCAAAATGGAAATGAAGGCAGAAAAGAAAATCAATTTCTAGTTTTATTGGCATCTTGATTTTCTTACTTCCAACACTTGCTTTTACAAACAAAACAGAACTAGTTTACCAATCCTGTGTTTTATGACATACTCATATGATAATTTCAACGGTAAGTGATCATTTTTGTGCGTGAAGAGGTTACCCGACCCCTCTCGCGTTAAGAAACTGTTTAAGGGTTCACTTACATTCAATGCGTCTTACCCTCAAACCAGAGACATAGATAACAGAGATTGGCAACTCCTTCTTTACCTATAGCCGGTTTCTGCGATATCTCGCATGACGCGTTATTTAGCGAGACCTTTCGAGATCTGTCTATCGACCCTATTTTGAACTAAACGCGAAATAGGCAACACACATTTATGCGTGTTTTAAGTCATAATTAAATCATTTTCTTACCGAATTTACTATATTGTTATTGTTAGAAAGTTTCTCCATCCAACAAGACCGATCAGCAAGCGATTTTCAAAGGAATAAACATGGCAAACTGCGACAAACTTGATTGAATTGTTCGCAATTTCGTGGTTTTGTGCGATAAACGTGATAATTGAGTAGTTTTAGATTCAAACAGTTCTAAAGGAGGGTTTTTCAAACATTTCCAATTGAAGTCCATTTTAAAGAAAGGGTTTGTTTTTCTACATTTCCAAACTTTCAGTTTGATATTCCTTGTCATTTAGAAGTTATTCCGTACTGAATATGTCCCTTTTACGACCCTAATGAGTTTAACCATCTTGATTTACAAGCAAAAATTAACAAAGTTGTGCACAGTAAAACTAAAAAACTATGCACTGGATCATATCATACTTGACATTTTCCTGAAGTGTTATTTTTGTTTTATGGTTGCCCGCATTTTTATAGTAATCTTCGCTTCCATAACGAAGTTATGCCAGGTTTACTTAACCACACAAGCATGATCATGATTTCGGCCATTTTATTTTCAACCAAAATATTTCATACTTGTACACAGTAAAATGTTTTAATGGAGGTTTATTCAAACATTTCTGATTTATGTCCACTTTAATGGGTTAATATGATTTTGTCGATTTCCAAATTTTCAGTCTGATATTATTTGTCATTTAAAAGTTATTGCGTACTAAATATATTCCATTTACTACCTTAATGAGTTCAGCCATCTTGATTTCCAACCAAAAATTAACAAAGTTATGCACAGTAAAACTAAATAACTATGCACTGGATCATATCATACTTGACATTTTCCTGAAGTGTTATTTTTGTTTTATGGTTGCCCGCATTTTTTAAGTAATCTTCGCTTCCATAACGAAGTTATACCAGGTTTACTAAACCACACAAGCATGATCGTGATTTCGGCCATTTTATTTTCAACCAAAATATTTCATACTTGTACAAAGTAAAATGTTTTAATGGAGGTTTATTCAAACATTTCTGATTCATGTCCACTTTAATGGGATAATATGATTTTGTCGATTTCCAAATTTTCAGTTTGATATTCTTTGTCATTTAGAAGTTATTGCGTACTCAATATTCCCCATTTACCACCTTAATGAGTTAAGCCATCTCGATTTCCAACCAAAAATTTCAAAAGTTGCAGCAAGTAAAACTAAAAGACTATGCACTGGATCATATCATACTTGACATTTTCCTGAAGTGTTATTTTTGTTTTATGGTTGCCCGCATTTTTATAGTAATCTTCGCTTCCATAACGAAGTTATACCAGGTTTACTGAACCACACACGCATGATCATAATTTTGGCCATTTTATTTTCAACCAAAATATTTCATACTTGTACAAAGTAAAATGTTTTAACAGAGGATTATTCAAAGAGTTTTTATTTATGTCCACTTTAATGGGATAATATGATTTTGTTGATTACCAAATTTTCAGTCTGATATTCTTTGTCATTTAGAAGTTATTGCGTACTAAATATGTCCTATTTACTACCTTAATGAGTTCAGCCATCTTGATTTCCAACCAAAATATAACAAAGTTGTAGCAAGTAAAACTAAAAAAATATGCACTGGATCATATCATACTTGACATTTTCCTGAAGTGTTATTTTTGTTTTATGGTTACCCGCTTTTTTATGGTGATTGTTGTGTTTATAACGAAGTTATACCAGGTTTGCTTTACCACACAAGCATAATCATGATTTCAGCCATTTTATTTTCAATCAAAATCTTTCATTTTTGCATCAATTAAAACTTAAATTGTGTGACTTGGATTTTATCAAACGTGTTATTACTAAAAAGGTCTGAATGAGTTTGAATTGATCCCATATTAAATGCTGACTAAGTTCTATAGTTTCCCATATTTTCAAAGTGATATTCCTTTGTAAGAAGAAGAAAATCCATTAAAACAATGGACAAAAGAGAATGGATAGATCTTCTTAATCAAAAACACCACGATATTTCCTTTTTCGTCATACTTCTTCTTAATTCCGATCGCTTGCAAATATGTCAAGTGAAATGTGTCATTTGAAGAACGAAGGGTGATAGAGTCAATCACGGTAGTGGACAATACAGGCTATGATTGTAAATTGCCACCCCATAAAATATGTAGTTTGATGCAAAGACCTAATAATAAACTTTATTAGGTCTTTGTTTGATGTCATAAAACCTTTTGATGCTAGGGCGATTACACAATAAGTGTGTGGCGCTAACCCTGTGTCCACTCTCTGACACCTCATTCAAATTTAATGACCTAAAGATCCCGAAAACAAAATAGGGAGGATTTGTTCTGTTGAAAGCGTCTGTCTGGTTTTAAAAGTAGTGTGCTTTGACTTAATTTCTCGTTGAGAAATGATAATTAAAACGAAGGTGCAAGACACACTATTTGCTGTAGCTTAACATTCAAAAAGCTCACATTTCTTTTTTCTAAAATCATTTCGGTCAGCAGCATGATAAGACCAGACCCATACGCGTTTAAGAATAATTATGCACTTATTGATTTGCAATCAATATTAGAGGAATCTGCGGTAAAAGGTATTGAAAAACTTTGCACGTCAGTTTTTTCTTACGTGTCCTTTCGTTTACTAAAACCACTTTTACAAAAATTCTCATCAATTGCATTTTAACATCATAAAATACTTTTAATTTTCTTAAATTGAAACATTTGTCTTGAAATAATGTCATGATGAAAAATGTGTTTTGTTTTGACAAAATGAGCACTGTTAACAGTTTTACGACACAAAATAAAATAAATGAAACGAAATGAAGTGAGAAAGCAATCTTTTAATATTGACGAAAACTATCACGTCTTAGTGGAAAGTTCATGCTTTGGTTATTAACTGCCACTGAATAGAGTCACTTGATTTATTACAAAATATTATTCAAACCTTTGCTTGAAAGACATTGTCGTTATAAGTACAATTCTGAATTGCATGGTAATGAAGCCTGTCATTGAAAAAGAAGGCCTACTGGAACTTTTTGTTTTGTTTTTAACATAAAATCAATTTAATAAAATGAAAATAAAACAAAATTTCAAGAAAATGTTTTAGATAACCAATCAGATAACCAAAACATAGCTATTTTACTGTAATAAAGAAGTATCAATTTCGCTTGACATTTCCTGTGGCAACGGATAAACAGGTACGCAATTTCCTTATCTCGCAGAACCTCGCGGCACGCGAGAGTTTGGCGATAATTCCGGAGTTGCCAATCTCTGTTATCTATGTCTCTGCTCAAACTAACCGCTATAACTATCGAAAGTCGTCTTTATTTGGTCAGTATGCATGTCTACTACCTTTTGTATCTGTTTCCTATTTATCAAAGGGTTTATGAGGGCAAAAGGATATGGTTCAACACTAACACCCTACCCTCATCTTCCCAGAACGTGGGTTAACTCGGCCTGGGGTTATTTCAGACTGGGATGGCATGATTGTCTTAGCCCGGCCTGCTATTCTAGTAGCCCAGCATCTAAGAAGTTTAAATAACACTGTTTGTTCTAGAAGTAATGTTACTACCGTGTCCTGTTTGGGTGGCAACCAGATAGCAGCCACAAGACGTTACAACATCGTATCTATGTTTGTTCTGACATTATCAAGGCACTTGAAACGGTTCTGCGGTGGTCTTATGGTTACCTCGGGGACTAGAGACTGGTCATTCTTGGTTTGATCCTCGAAGTCAACCACTTATTTCACCGTGAAGTGTCCTTGGGCAAGACACATATCCTAGCCTAGTGCTGGTTGGAAACCAGGGAACATGTACTATAATATTCAAAAATGAGTGCTTAAATTGACAGGAAGAAAAAACGCCAATATTAGATAACATGTTAACAGCACCAACATATTTAAAAGTTCTACATTCATTAAGTAAATTTAGTAATCAGCTTAGTCGTAGTATTACAATCCTGCAGCATTTTAAAAGTCCAATCATGCTTTGTATTGGTCACAGTTATGAAAGGAGATGAGAAGTGTATCAATTATCTTAGTTTCTGTAACTTAATGGATCTTTATCTAATGTTATATTATTTGTAGAATACATTTTATTTTAAAAGGATTACTTTGTTGATCTGTGAGAATCCTTTCAAGCAAACTTCCCTAGTAATTTGATAAATTCATCTCTGAGACCAGGATCAGTTGGCTTGACCAAGTTAACCCAAGGCTGATTTAACACACATGCTAAGTTGGAATTGGGCAGAGTAAACCTTACAACATCTCACCACCAGCTTCATAATGACTGCAACAGCATGATAATTTGACAATTAGAATATTGACAATTAAAAACAAACTAGCTGTTAAAGAACTGTAAAACTAGATAAAATGAGTCAAAAATTATAGAACTACATGTTAAAGAATAGCGAAACATCACATTTTCATGACGATCTTAAAATGCCCGCATTATTTATTATCAAGGTTTCAAAGTGCTATTTTCACAAATTTGTATCACTCAATTTGCCTTAATTGTTTACATGTGGTTCATGCCTGAAAATAACGATGACTGCCCCGAAGGACAAGTGGTGGTCACCCTATTAGAAAAGTCACTTGATACATACAAAAATACTGATATGCATCCAACACAACAATACGAATATTCAAAACTGAAACTGAAAATCAATTTGGCTGGTGCTTGACATTAAGGAAATTTATCCAAAAAATCCTCGTTTTATGGTTTATCAAATTTTATGGTCTTAACTCTTTTAAAAGCATCATATAAACTCTATTCTGGAACTTAAAAGTATAAATGGTATGGATCAGAGGGATGAAAAAATATATATCAGATATACCTGGTACTCCGAGAGCCCCAGTTGGACCAAACTGAACACTTTCAAGTTTTTTTTGTCTAGTGCTGTTTGTCTAGTATTTCTTGTTATTTTCTTTCAGACATTATTCCACAACCATGCCAATTGCGTCGCCCCAAAGTGACGCCCAACTTCTTCAATTGATTTTACAATCCAAACCTCATGAGTTGGGTGGAGCCCTTCCACAGTCTCAGCTTGTTGCCAACTACAGCAGCGAGGGTGGAGCTTGCGGCACTGACCTCGGTCACATTGCATCTGGTGCGGCAGGCCCCAAGGATGAAGAGGATGACTCCCAGCAACACTTCAGCACACACAGTCCACCAATCATCAATCTGAGCCCAAATCTGAGTCCTACAAATGAGAACCAGAGAACTTCCCCATTCTATGATCTGAGGGAGAGTACACGCAGGAGAGGGTGGCATGGTATGTACTGCTTGGCTTTCTTACCTTTTTGTATGAGCCCATTACCAAACTATAACGACATTTGGCCAGTTTGTTGCAGACGACTCTGGAAAACAATGTGGGAAAAGGAGAAACTGCTCTTGACGAGCAATTTCTCCTTTTCCCACAATGTTGTCTACCCTATCAGAGGATAACTTTCCAATTTCATCACATTTTGAAATGTGGTCTGCAAATTCTTTCAACAGTAGAAAAATTCGGCGTTTGGTAAAGGGTTAATAGACAGCATATAACTATTGATCTCCAAGGGTTTGTAAGTTGATGATAATGAACTTGATCATAGGTCAAATAAACTGATCAGAGGCATGCTTTATTTCAAGAGCAATAGCATGAATTCTTGTTCGTCAGCTTTCATGACATCTGTCGAGGCATAATAATTTTGATGATTATTCACAGTGGACTAGTCTTCATGGTAAATGATAAATAACAGATCTTCAGATGATTTTAAGGGCAAGATATATATCATCCATTGAAAATTTAAGGGGTGTGTTGCAACCTCAAATAGACGACAAAGGAGAAGCAATATCGGTAGTACTTGTAAGAAATTAGCACATTCTTTGAGAGTGCCGAGTTACTAAATAGTTATGAAAGATCAATTAGCATACCTTGTAAAACATTTTTTAACCTCTATTTACCTCTTATTTGAAAATATTCAAAAATATTCAACATTGTTACTTGAATCACCATGTTGTTTTGCCTCCCTAATGCTTTGTTCTAATGGGAGAGTTTCTAAGAGCAGTGATTTTTTTTATATTTTTTTTCAATTTGGAATCGGTCCGGTACCTGACGAATTGTGGAAAATCACAGCATTTTTCTCTATAATTGGGATTTTTTTAGAAATAACAAGATTCAAACAAGTTTTTTTTGGACATTTGGAAAGATAGTTGTTTGATTTGGAATGGGTCTGTTTTACGGTACCAATCAATAATTAAAGAAATGACTGAAGGGTCTGTAAAGAAATGACTTATTTTCAACAGGCAAAGGTCATGCCTGTGTGTGATTGAGATCAAAGTCACAAAAAATTACTGAATCTAATATCTATTTATATATGTTCTTTATTAAATATAGATGTGAGGGAGATCCTCTGATTGTTGGGGGGGAAATATTTTGAAACCCTTGTTTTAATTTATACATTCCTCCTCTCTGTATATGTTATTGATGATGTCATCTGATCTTCTATATTGGGGTTCATAATTTATAAATCCTACCTCTGTAAACCATATGATTTACTATTTTAAGACTGACCCTTATTTGAGCCTTGGTATAGATATATTTCCTTAATTTAGTAGTAATCAGCTTGCATTAATGTCTGTTCAGAAATTGAATATGATCAGGGCTTTTTTCCTTGAATTGGGAAGAGGCCCAAGTCTGATAAATTTGGGAAATTTTATTGCTTAAATTGCTGAAGAGGGTAGTGTAAAAGCTGGTATGACTCTGAATTTTTGTGGAAAATCTGCATGATTTAAAAGACATTTCAAATTGGGAAGGTGCCTTTTATGGGCTTCTGTTATATAATGTAAAAAAGCCCTGATGATTTTAAGTAAAGCACATATTTGACAACTTTTGCTTTACTTACTATAAATATGAATCAAAACGCATTTGTATGCATATCTGGTCATTTTTAATATCTTATATGTGAAAAAATCCATACTTTCTGGGCTACTGAAGAAGTTTGGAATTCAGAAAACACCTCCCACATACCGGTAGACCTCTGCGATGTTTTGATTTTGGTAATTGACGATCTAGTAGAAAATATAGGAAACTAATACCACAAAGCGAATAAAATATTGCTTATAAATTTAAAGACGTTCCTCTTTGTATATAAATACTTAGCTTTTTATATTAAATAGAAAATGTAAAGTTTCATTTTCTATAGTGTAGACTGCTGCTTTCCTTATTGAGTTATGAATTCCTTTATTTGAGAGAAAAGGTCATTTGAATCAAACAGAGAAAATCATCAAACCCTTGTACAGTCTCTTCTTCTAAAAGATTGTACAATTTCTCCGTCATTTTGAATGTTTTCAAAAACTGTCTATTCAAAGTGTAGTTTAAGCCTTTTTCAATACCAATGTTAGTATTTTGGGTATCAAAGGGATATGCCTTGTCACTGATATAACACAATTTTTTTCTGAAAGAATAGGTGTATGGAAAGAAATCAAATGTTTTGGGGGAATATGTTGATGAAAACGAAGCAACATCTTTTCTGGGGAAATACTTTTGTTGCATACGAAAATGTATGATTTTAAACCTTGAAGTGCTGGAACCAACTTCATGCTTATGCAAACAGGTTAGATCCAGGCCAGCCGCCAAGTAAATTGGCAGCTGGCCTGTGATCAAACCTGTTTGCAACTCTGGGTATCTTTCCTCATCAAAATTAAGTAGATATTTAAGGTTTTTGAAAGCAGATGACACAAAAATCTATATTGGATACTTATTCAGCACTATAAGGGTTAAGAAGAGTAAAGTAAGCAATAAGGAAACTGCCTATAGAAATTAATGTGTGCTCTTCCCTCATTGTTTAATAACTCTTTATTAACCATGACCTATCAATGAGCTTGCATTCATACTCTTAAAGGTATCCTTGAAATGGAAAAAAAATATATATAAGTGAACATAATAAGTTTGCGAAGGATTTTACAACACTCTTCCAAAACAATTGAAAACAGCTTTGAAATTAATAGTACCAATAGAAAATGATAAAAAGAAGACATATTTTTGTCTGGATGAAAACATAAAACTACTGTGATAAAAGAATTGGCTGCTAACATTAGGCTCTGTCTCTATCGAGTTTGTTTCCCCATTATTTTTAGCATCATAAACGACTTGCTTTGTTTGATGAGAAGGGTTGATTTTACAGAGTCTGACCAATCAATACCTTTTGATAAGCCTCCAGCAGTATTGGTTAAGCAGCATCCAATACCACATTGCTCCAGATAAAGATATTCCTCTCTTATCGAACTTAGTGATTTCTTCTTTATAACATATATTGTTGGTACTCATTAAGACTTAATGTGTATTGAGTGCAAGGAGCAACGAAAGACAGAATTTGAAAAATGCCACAACTTTCTTGAACTAATTTTTTCTAATTGGAAACCATTATTACGAAAGGATAAATGGCTTATAAGGAGCAATTTGTTCTTTCACAGTGGTTTTCAAAGTCATCTGTATGCAGGGCTTTTTTAACATTATACAAAACAGGCCTATAAAAAGCACCTATCCAATTGGACATTTCTTTAAAAGCATAATGTTTCCCAAAATGTCCAGCAATTAAACTTGATAATTTCTCCCAAATTTAACAAATTTAAAGGAAATAAAGACCATGTTATGGGGTATGGTAAAAGCATGGTAGTGGTGAATAAAGGCTCAACCTTCCATTAGCTATTGGCTATTTTTATTCTTCTCTAAACATGAAAAAATACTGAAAAGAACCAGCTAGATGTTAGATAGAAACAGATTGGCTAATAAATATATTGCTTGCTCTGGACTGTTTGTATTGATTAAAGAACCTATCTGTTGAAAAGTTACGTCCTTTGAATGAGAGGAAGGGTAAAGGAACCATGTTGACTAGAGAGGGTGTGAATACTGTTATATGGTTGCAAGTGTAGGATGGAGGCCAGCTCCCACAGCTTGGAAACACCAGAATTCCCTGCCCCAGTTTTCTTTGTGTAGCTTCGCAGTATAATTATGGCCCTGTGTTACTCGAGTGTTTGGAACAATACTCTGCATGCATATCATGGTAAAGGCTAGCTTTACACTAGGTTTCATGCATAAGGAAATCGCTGAACTTATGTAAACCTTTTGAATTTTATTGTGTCTTAAAAGATGTCATGATCATGTGCTTTTGGTACTTTGATTTTTTTTTTACAATTTAAATAAGCAACATATGAACCCATACAGGATGGTTTTAATCTTGACTCAAATGTTGAAAATGCCAGTTATACTTGTAATTTCAGTCTTTGGAAACATTCCTTGCATTTTATTTGTCTCTGAAAGCATATATTATTCAAAATTATTACCCTGGTAAAGTAAATATAGATGAGGGGATTAAGCTTGTTAAAGTTGTGATTGATAGTTAACATCCTTTCAACAATATTTTAATCCTTTATCAATAAGTGATCAGTGTCCTTATCTTGTGTTTCTTTAGCTGTGCTACACAACTTTATTTTCTAAACCACTGACATATTTCATTTAGTCATAGACATTCTTGAGAAGACTAATGTGATACTTGGTACAGAAACAGTTTTGGCAAAGAAGAATATTTTCATTAACAGAAGACCATTTGGATTCTATTCAACTTTGAGAAGAAACGTAAGCCAAATCTAGACACCAACAAGTTCAGAACTTCACCTTTGTTCTATCCCCCTGAATTCACCAAACTCCCCTTATGTAAACATTTTTACCGATTCAAATTGCAAACGCATCAAACAACAAAATATTATGGAACGTACTTTGAAGAAAATCTATTTAACCCTTTACCAAAGACCAAGTTTTCGACTGTCCCAAATTGAAAGAAAGCAGACGACATCTCAAAATTTGAGAAAATTGGAAAGTAATCTTCTGTTAGGGCAGAAAACATTGTTGATAAAGTAGAAATTGCTGGTAAGAGCAATTTTTCCTTTTCCCACAATGTTTTCCTGGGTCGTCGGCAACAAACTGGTCAAATGATGTTTCCGTTTTGTAATGGGTTAAGGGAGTTTTTATTGAGAAAGTAAAGTAAAATAAAACATTTAATAGACCTATAACATGATGGCTCTGCGAAGAAGGGTGTAGATAACAAATACCTGCCCCTTTTCTGTTCCTGTAAATGAGTTATCTAGCTTTATCATGGAGCACTGGGAACAAGCCAGTTGGAGATAGGGTTTCCTGGGCTTGTGAAGCAGGACTTGGCTGAATCAATAGTTTCCCTGTTCAGCTGTCTTCTATCTCATTTAACTATCTCATTTAACACTTATTGGTCTTAGAATGCTTGGTGATTTTCAAAAAAAAAAAGATTTTTGTGTCGTCTGCTTTCAAACCTCCTAAAAATCAGCTTAATTTTGGTGAGGAAAGATAGTCAGAGTAGCAAACAGGCGAGATCACAGGCCAGCTGCAACCTGTTTGCAGAAGTATTAAGTCGGTTCCAGCACTATAAGGGTTTACAACTCCTGGCAATACAGTTTTTGTCCGGCACCTGTTTAAATGACTTTTCTGCCTTTATTTTATGCAATTTTATTTTGAAGGAAATGTAATCATTTTTTAAAAACTAAATTTTGCAATAATGTTAATAAATCCTTCTCTGACTTACAGAGTCAAAGCAGATGGAAATGTAGTTGTAACCATATTTTTTAATGGTTTACTGCAAATGGTACAAGTAGTAGGAACTATTACTAAATTCATATATTATGAATGAACTGAATACATTTTATGAATGGAGTGATTGCTCTCATGATGAACAAAATAAATATTCTTTTGTTGCAATTTAAACTGCTGCATTTGCAATTTGGCAATGTGTGCATGTACAGGGGGATATAGCTTCCATTAAAAAGAAAATGAATTAAATGGAATTTGGTTTTTCTTAATACAAATAAATTAGAATTTCTTTTAACAGAATGCAAAGCAAATTTTACATATTGAGGGCTTAGTGCAAAGTATAGTAAGAGCTTCACACAAACATGAAGCACTTACGGCTGCCAACCAGTTTGACCGCTCAATTAACAAAAAAATATGATAGGTGGTCAAAAGTAACACCTAAGTTTCGATGGATTTTTACTTCATTGGCCCACCTTGAATTCGAAATTTGGTCTCTTATCCAAAAGTTAATGACAACTCTGCATGAAATAATATTTGGTAGAAACCACTGTAACACAAGGGAAACTCGCTCAATTTGAGTAATCTATATTATTGTCACAGTCATTCTAGAGACACCTGGTGCATGTTTGATAAAAATTAGTACTGCATTGAATCCCTGTGATGGAGTATTGGGTTAACCCTCTACCAAACAATAATGACATTTAACCACTATGTTGCAGACGACTCTGGAAAACATTGTGGTAAAAGGAGAAATTATAATTAATAAGCAATTTCTCCTTTTCTCACAATTATTTCTGCTTTATCATAAAGTTGTTTTTCAATTTCGTCAAATTCTGAAATGTCATCTGCAAACTCTTTCAATATGGGACAGATGAAAATTTGGCGTTTGGTAAAGAGCTAAATTTGCCTCAAGAGAACTTGAGAGGGGTTTGCTGATATCAAGCCGACTGTTGATAATTTATTCAGGCCCATGTGTACACAGCTGTAAGGAATACACACACCGCGAGATTTACACAGTCCCGACATCCAGAAAGATTGGCAAGGCCGTCTGGGTTTCAATTTGAAATCCAAGTTTTCGCCAAATGGCTTTTTACAGCATGATTGGGTTGGGCATAATGCAGAATTATAGAACCCTGCCAAATTGCTTATATGAAGCCTTTTCACTGTTTAACTTGGGCGTGATTTGCAGATCCCCCTTACTTCAAATTCGGAACATTTTTGTTTGTAAAAGTTTGTTACCAGTACAATTTGTCAGCAGGTGAACAGTATTACTTGAAAGTATGACACTTGGCAATAACCGAACAAATTTCCTTGTTAACATTTTGAGTTATTTGAGATAAATTCAAAACTGTTTGATATGATATTTCCTGCAGGTAAAGGTGTATTGTTTTCATAAAAGGTTAATTACCAAAACTCTAATAAAGCACTCCATGTTTAAATAAGTCTCATAAATTTGAAATTGTTTATTAACCTATTACCACACAATAACTACATTTAAAAACTTTGTTGCTGATGACTCTGAAAACATTGTGGGAAAATGAGAAATTGCTCGTAACGAGCAATTTTTTCTTTTCCCTCAATGTTTTCTGCCCTCTTAGAAGATTATTTTCCAATTTCATCACATTTTGTAATGGCGTCTGCAAACTCTTTCAATTTGGGACCGTGGCATTTGGTAAAGGGTTAAGATGGCTCATTTGCAAATCCTAAATTACCTTTGAAAATGTTATGACTATGTACAGTAAAATGAAGAGAATAATATTTTACTCTTTGGGTTTTTCAGTCTGCACAGAAATATTGTTTCTACAACAAATTTCTCCATAATGGAGACATTTTCTTAGTTAGATGATGGAATTTTGCAGCATACAAAAATATATTTTGCCAATCGAAAATTTATAAATACGGCTCTGATTTTAGGATGATATTAAACTTCATAAAGTTTTGTTTGAATGTTTTATTTTTATCAGAGGACTTCATTTGTTCAAAACTAAAATTAGTATGAAAATAAGGCATATATTTTTTTTCTTCAAATTTTAGTATAATCATACATACAGCCCTTTTTAGCTCACCTTGTGCTCAAGGTGAGCTTTTGGGATCGCACAATGCCCATCGTGCATCGTGCGCCGTCAACAATTTCTTTAAACAGCTTCTCCTCCTAAACCATTGAGCCAATCTTAACCAAACTTCACAGGAATGTCCGTTGGGTGATGCTCTTCAAAAAAATTGATTCCATGCAGAACTTTGGTTGCCATGGCATGAAAAAGGGGGAATTTCTGCAATTTTTAAAAAATCTTCTTGTCTGAAACCACTGGTCAGAATTCAAAATAATTTCACAGGAATGTTCTTTGGGGACCTCTTTTCAAAAGTTATTCAAAGAATTTTGATATCTCGAAAAACATGGCTTTACAAACATCTTTTTTTTTTTTCAAACTTCTGGGCCAATTTCAATGAGATATCATGTGAAGCATCCCTAGTTGGAGGGGAGAAAGATTTGTCAAAAAAATTAGTCATGTGACCAAAATGGCTGCCATGCCCATATTTGGTAAAAACCTTAAAAAAATCTTCTTGTCAAAAACCACTGGTCAGATTTCAAAATAATTTCACAGGAATGTTCTTTGGGGGCCTCTTTTCACAAGTTGTTCAAAGAATTTGATATCTCGAAAAAGATGCATGCCAGGCTGTGTTGAACTTTGAACGCTTTTTTGTTTTCACTATATACATGTATACTTAAATTTATAACTTTACAAACATCTTTTTTTCCAAACCTCTGGGCCAATTGCAATGAGATATCATGTGAAGCATCCCTAGTAAGAGGGGAGGAAGACTTGTCAAATATGCCCATATTTGGTAAAAACCATGAAAAAATCTTCTTATCAAAAACCACTGGTCAGATTTCAAAAAAAATTCACAGGAATGTTCTTTGGGGGCCCTTCTATAAAGATTGTTAAAAAAAAATAGATATCACGAAAAATGGCCACCAGGGTGCGTTGATCTTTAAAAGTGTTTTTGCTTTCACTATATACATGTATGGTAGATTTACAACTTAATAAAAATATTTTCTTCCCAAACGTCTTGGGAAATCAATGTCATGCTGACCATCCCTAGTTGGAAGGGAGAAAGATTTGTCAAAGCAAAATTAGTCATGTTACCAAGATAGCTGCCATGTCTATATTTGGTTATAACTCTAAGAAAAATCTTCTTGTCAGAAACCACTGATCAGATTTCAGAATTAATTCTGCAGGAATGTTCTTTTTGGGCCCTTTTAAAGATTGTTCAAAGAATTTTTATATCTAAAAAACATTGCCACCAGGGTGTGTTGAAATATGAACCTGTTTGCATTTCCGCTATGTACATGTATGGTAGAATTTTTAACAACATACATCAATATCAATTTGGATGTCCATTAATATGCCAAAATGATAACCACAAAATGGCAACAATAGATCATACTGGAAAAAAGTGCAGGCTGATCTTCGTACATACAATCTGTAAAAGTAAAACATTCAGTTTCTGCATTGTAAGAATTATGTATCATTTTAACGTCCCACATCAAGCATACAGTGCTTGTATGCCCATTAATATGCCCATATTTGGTAAAAACCATGAAAAAATCTTCTTGTCAAAAACCACTGGTCAGATTTCAAAATAATTTTACAGGAATGTTCTTTGGGGGCCCTTATATAAAGATTGTTTAAAAGGATTAGATGTCTTGAAAATTTCCACTATAAACATGTATGAATTTCTAACAAAGTACATCAATATCAATTTGGATGTCCAAATATGCCAAAATGATCGACAACCATAAAATGGCAACAATAGATCGTACTTGACAAAAGTGCAAGCTGATCTTCATACATACAATCTGTTAAAGTAAAATATTCAGTTTCTGCATTGTAAGAATTATGTTCCATTTTAATGTCCCACATCAAGCATAAAGTGTCAAACTTGTAAAATGGGAATAAAAAAAGGGTCAATGCATACAAGCACAAGAAACTCTGTGTAAAAGTTAAAGGCAATGTTTCTAACTATTCTTTCAAATGGGTGGTAATCTCAGGTGAGCGGTTTATGGGCCATTATGGCCCTCTTGTTTTGAGTTTTGTGTGTTAGTTGTGTCAATTTTGGTGAGTCATCATGAAGTATATGGGGGAAAATAATTTCTAAATAAGAGGTTTTGTTTTTACAATGGGCAAAGTTTTAATTAAACATTAGGTAGGAAGCTTAGGTCTTCTTTGTTCGTGGAATAGGAGTTTGTCCCAGCCTTTGTAAGCTGATTACTAATACCGTCAACAGACGTGGAGGGCTAAGTCACACACCATGTAAAACTTTACAGTTTCCTTTGTCCATGGGACCCTCGGAATTTCGAGTTTGTCCAAATAATTACACTTCATGATTGCAACTATTGATTGTACAACCACAGCGCTATGTTACCAGACTGTACGAGAGGGCTATTACCTATGAGTCATGTGTGCCCAATCAAAAGACCCAAGCCCCATAAAAGCCTTCCAGTGACCGAGTAAGAAAACATCAAAGTGTCACCCACATATTTTGATGTAACAACCCTTTTCCCTAGATGAAAAAAAAAATCAACTGTTTGACTGTTAAAATGCAATGGTTTGACCTTTCTCATAATTCATATTAAGTTTAGTCAGTTTAAGTTTGAAATTGCATGCAAGATTGAGGTACGTTATTTTTATCACAAATGTTTTGGGAGTTGTTCCTTTTACGAATGTGCATTTTTTTGTCTGCACAATATGAAGGGATACAAGCTGGGCTTGGCTATATTTAGAACAGGTAAACATAGGCAATCCCAGTCCGATATGCTGAATGAACAGAGAACGAAGGCCAAACTTGTGTTCAACAAGCTTGATCCGTTCAATGTACTGTGTATCAGGATATACCTTTTCCCTCATTTTTATCGCTCTGTTTGGATCAGCAGTCGACAACTTCTAGAAACAATAGAGACAAAAAAGATGAAATTCCTTGGAGAGTAAATTTTGGTTTTGTTACATAGTCGCTTGATATTTCAATTATAGAGAATGTCTTGTCACACTGTCCGTTTGTCATATATTTTTTAATATTTTTACCTGTAACAAAACCATCCATATTGATTGATGAAGGACAACAAGATGATAACCCTACTTTCGTTGGATGTCTTGGTTTGGTTTTTCCCCATAATTGTTAACTTGGGTTAACCCTTTCCCAAACAATAACGACATTTGACCACTTTGGTGCAGACAACTTTTGAAAACATTGTGAGACAAAGGAGAAATTGCTTGTGACGAGAAATTTGTCCTTTTCCCACAATGTTTTGTGCCCTATCAGAAGATTATATTCCAATTTCATCACATTTTGAAATGTCGTCTGCAACCTTTTTGAATTTGGGACAGTCGGAAATTCGTTATTTGAGAATGGGTTAATGGACCTGCAGCCAAAAGGTTTATAAACTGATGGGACTAAAGAAGTCATTGCTTTTGACAAAGTGTTTTCTCCATTTGTCAAAATGGTGTCTTCTTAATTTCACAAAGAAGATATTTTTCACAATAAAGTAATTGTTTTCATTTAATGAATGTATCCGAAGAGGGAATGGGTGATATCCTATATTGTTTGTACTGGAGTAACATTTATATATGATTATTTGAGGTATTTAATGGCAGAAAATCAAAGTGGGAAAAAAACTAATTTTGCCCAATTTCTCCTGTTTGTAACAACCTCTTTGTATTTGATTGAATTTTAAAGCAGTTATTAGAAGGCCATAACTCGAGGTTTAATACAAGACTAAAGTGAGTGCTTCCCAACCATGAAGCACTTACTATAGTCTGGTTCAGAACCCTATAAGTGTCGTCTTCAAATGCTTTCAACAAAGAATTAGTGATGAGGAAACTGCTTTGAAAAGACAAAAATTATGTGACATTGTGTTTGTAAGATAAAAAAAAGTAAGAATATTCATCATATTGGAAGGCAGTGAAAGAACTTACCTGTAATGATAGTCTGCCTATACAGTGTACTTGATAAATTCTATACTTGTGCGTAATAATGGTTTGCTGGACGACCTAGCAGCCGTTCAAACTGTTGGTGTTTATGTTGCATATTAGTGGATTTTGCAAATAGTACACAGTTTTGTGCTAAAAGCCCATATTCCATTGTACAAAGGAAGCTATTGTGTCTTGCATAGAAAGCTTTTGATCAATAGCTGTATACCAAACAACATATATTGGGTTTTGAAACTTAACATTTCCCTGAGAAAAAGGTAGAGATAGGACTGTGTTGATGAATAACAAGACCTTTGGATAATGTTTGTGTGAAACAAAGTGCATGACAGTCCATCTAAGGTCATGTTCTGATCTGTTGTTCATATAGGAATCAATTTCTTGTGGAATATTACGCAGGGAGCCAATTTATACCATTCCCTGATAAACGTGACTTCACTGAGAGATGTACATGCTTTTCTCAGGTATGTTGGTTACACCCTTGATTTATATCCCTTAACCCTTTCCCAAACCATAGCGACTTTTGACCACTTTGTTGTAGACGACTTTAGAAAACATTGTCGGAACAGGAAAAATTGCTCATAACGAGCAATTTTTTCTTTTCCCACAATGTTTTCTGCCCTATCAGAAGATTATTTTCCAGTTTCATCACATTTTGAAATTTCTTCTGTAAACTCTTTCAATTTGGGACTGTCGAAAATGTGTTGATTGGGAAAGGGTGAAAGTACTGGTAAATAGGAGCCTTCATGGCCTAGTAGTTAAATATTAATACAGAATTTTAAATAACATGTCTCTTTGGGCGGGTTCAAATATCGGCGAGGGCATTTTCATTTTCATGGGAGGTAATTTTCAGGTTGACTTTGGTAATGCGTATGCTTCTTCCTTGCTTGACCAGCCCACACTGACACTCAAGTTTGAGGTCTACCCTCATCAATTTTTTGTGTGAAGATGCATAGAAATGAATAGACGGGTCAACTTATTGATTGCCCGCCAGAATTGATGAATATTTTGATTATTCAAACTGATATGAAGACATTGAAGGAGTTGTCGGCTAAAGTACTGGGTACTCTGAAAAAGTAATTGGTTAACCTTGTACTACTGGTTAACCTATTCAAGCATAAATAACAAGTAACAGTATTTAGTCACTGGTCCTAATATATAGCAATGGCAGATGACAATAAAAGTGAATAATAATGTTTCGGTGGAAACCATTAAAGGGAAAATAGTTCATTTTGATTTGCGAGCTTTTCTTTCGTCACAATTCATATGACTACCATCTGGTACAGATTCATTTAATGATGAATAAAGGAGGAAATCAAAATAACGATTCTGGTCTTTAGAAGGAATATTTTTCAACCAATGCTTTTTTATGAAAGGGGATGTCTTTTTGGCTATGGTTAGAGTGCAAAACTTGAAATCACTTGTCGTCTCTGCATGTTGGCTTAAACGGTGTTGACAGCATTTGGAATATAATGAGAGGTATGAATGTTATGCAGATGGTTCTGCTTAGTTTGGCCAGTCTTTATTGGCAGTCAGGCTTGTGGTTTTCCTCCATTATAAGGAGCAAAGCATCTCAACATAACTGAAATAATGTTGAAACAATGTTAAACCCTTAGACTTATTGACACAATGTTAAACCCTTAGACTTATAGCTGGTTCAATGCAGGACTGCTGTAAGTGTTTTACATTTGTGAAGGACTTACTACAGTCTTGAATTTAATTGTTGCTACCATATACATCAAGAAATTAGCAAAGGGAATAAACAGCTTAACTGAACCTCTGTATACATATGGTTCAGTGCGTGGCCATAGTAATTCCTTTATTAAATAAGGAATTATAGTTATGCACTGAACTTTTGATATGCATCATCTCTAAGAGACCTTTAACGCTATAGGACAGGATATTCATTGAATGTTATTTTCAATATGTAAACTAGTGCTGTAAATGTGAATGTCCTCCATTTATATGGGCCTGAAGCAAATATTTATTCTGTTAGAGTTGAATTAATTTATACACAGACTGAATTGTTTAGCTACACCGCATAGATTCATATGCAAACAACATTTCAATTTTCTGTGTAATTAGGCATATGTGTTCCCTTAACAGAACAATCTCCTTATTTAACATTTCTGCTGCTGACATAAATATTGTGTGGGACCAATATTGTGTTGTTGATATTAAGCCATTTCCATGGGACATTGTGACTAATGTCCTGACCGAAAGTGAATGTATGCCTTAATTATTAAGAAGTAAGATACTGAAAAGAGATATTGCTTGATAAAGACAATATCTATTGTTAGCAGTGTTTCCTTATATCTTTTACTGTTGATGCCTTTAGCAAGTTGTATGGGGTAACATCTGTGAGAATGATTAGGGGCCTCAATGGCCTAGTGGTTAGATTATATGGCCCCTCTCCGTGTGGGTTCAAATCCTGAGAGGGATATGGATTTTCATGAGAGGCAGTCTGACTTACAGAATGCTGATGGTTCTACCCGCCTTGACCAGCCCTTGTGGGGTCTTCCTCCATATTAAAAAAAAAAAAAAAGAGAATGATTAATTCTTGAGTATAGATCTCGGGTTGGAAAAATTCACAGGATGCAAAAAGGGCAAAAATGTAATGAGCATTCCACATTTTCTCAATGCCATTAATCATTGATGTAATATATATTTTCATCAGCTGGCATTTTCAATTTGTTATGATCAACTTGTCCATTTGTAGTTATCGAAGATATCATTCTAAATTTGGACCACCAGGAAAGAATTGTTGTTATTAAAAAAAAAAGGTAATTCTGTTTCTAAAGCTTAGAAGAGAAAATGTACTGTTGGTTGTTGTCAATAGTATCTTTTTTTACAATGAATTTTACAGTTTATAAACATGTCTGCTGCAAATGTGTAAACTAATTGATCATTAATGGGTAGACTTTGAAAATTAAACTGAGCATTCCAATTTGTTTTCAACTAAATGATATATACAGCCAAGAACAGTTGTAAAAGTGTAAAACCTGTTTACTTATGATTGATACCATTCAAGGTTTTTACAAAAAGTTTTGTTCTTGTATTATTTCCAGATGCGCAGCGAGAAAGCCAACAACAAATGCATCACCACCAGACCTACTACCACGGAATCATCACTGATGATGTTGGTGTACACAAGGTAAAATTCATGTTCCCATATTGGATAGTTATAAGATTCAATGCAAGACTAAGCTTAGTCCTTGTTCTGAATCCTGGATTATCAACCTTTCAAGTCAGCGTGGCTCGGACAAACTCCAAGCCTTTCTTTGTACCAAATTGAAAGGGGAGGATTTCAGAGTTCAGAGGTTTGAAGATGATATGAGGACTGGGAAGATATCCCAAGGATATGATACAGGGGTGACGGAATTTGATTTTGATCTACTTGTCTGTGAATGCCAAATCTTTTTCTGCACTTGTACCCGTGATGATTTTATATCAAATTTCAGAAAATATTCACTTGTCCCTAAAGGCCTATGAACAAGCTTGGCAATATTGACAATTGATTATGCTGTCCCTTGGGTAGAAATATTTTTTAGGTAAAAAGAGCAGACCTTTTTATTTGTGATGTGTCTTATGATAAAAAAAAGATTATTCTTCTAAAGGCAGGGAGAAAAACACTAGTGCAAGCAAACAGGCAGAGTGGTGGACAGAGAGGGGGAAAGGTTCTTTTTGTTAAATGGTTTAGGAATTAGAATAACTTTGCTGTTTGGTTATGTAAGGCAAGGTTTTAATAAATGTCTTATAAAGGCATATGTAGTCTGATGGCACTAAACTTGTATTATGAAAGGAAAAGGTATTAATCCATTATGAGCAAGAACTTTTCTAAAAACATTTTTAATCACCATAATAATTATGTCAGTGATAAACTGTTTGAAATAATCTCAAGATGGGCTTTGTGTAGTTAGCAGGAGGGAAGCAGCCTGTAAGATGGCATGCACAAATACTACATAGCCCATTCTATGTGGGGAAAAAACACCCTCCTGTCATCCTATATGCTTTTCTACATAGATGTGTTATGGAATTGTTCAACACCACGATCATCAATTTTACATTCATATTGCTGCCTTTCCCAGGTCTAAAGCTGTATCAAGAAATCTCTGTTTGACTCTAATAAGTACTTAACAAAATAAAACACCAACTCTAGCATTGTACAGCGGTGGCCAAGCAATTGTCCATATTGCACAGTCTGTCCAAAATCCTTAATGTACAGTTGAAATTTTACTGAAGTATACTTTAAACCATATTACATGGACAAGTGCAGAAAAATCTTTTGCAATTACGGAGAAGTAAATCAAAATCATATTTCGTCACCCTGTTGCATTGAACCCACGGTATTACCTTTGTTTTATCTGAGATTTCATGTCAAACGACAGTTCACATCTTATTATCTAGAATGCCTATGGAGGCAAGCCATTACTACAATTATTTATTGGTCTAAAGTAATTATAAATGAAGATATAAGTTCTCACGTGCGGTCATATGTGCGTGTCATTGTGCACGTATAAGGTACTGAATTACAGAATTGACTAGGGAAGTTGAGTAGGGCTTCATATCTTCATTGTATTAGAAATAAGCAAACTTTGCAACGAAATCAACTGTTTGATAATACAAGTGAGAGTGTGTTTTATTTTATCAAGACCATCAGGCTAAATCTGAAAACAACCTTAATCAAATTGTGTGGTGCTGATCTTTTCAATTATTCCATTTGACACATTTTGGGTTACAGAGTATGAAGGATTTTGTCAGAAATGTAATTTAACAAAACCTTTTTATAAGTCAAGGGTGGGGAAATCTGATTTTTTTACTTGTCCGTAAATGCCAAATCTTCTTTTGCACTTATCTATACAATGGTTATATAGTAAATTTGAGTAAAAAAAATCATTTGTCCATGATTTTATAGACTTTTAGACAAGCTGGGTAATAAAGACAATTAGTTTTGCCACCCTTGCAAGTGTTTTCAGTATCTTTCAGATAATAATTGACTTCTTTGTAGATTTTTGCTTTTCTCTGGTTGTAAATAAGTTTAGATTGTCAGTATATGTGGAATATATCCTACAATGATGAAATGAGGACATTCAGTAAAGGGTTCTGAGGTTGTGTTTTATATGAAACAGCCTCAAGTATCTCCTTAACCCTTAAAGTGCTGGAATGGACTTCATGCTTATGTGCACAGAATAGATCCAGGCCAGCCACCAAGTAAATTGGCACTTGGCCTGTGATCTAACCTGTTTGCTTCTCTCAATGTCTTTCCTCATCAAAGTTAAGCAGATATTTAAGGTTTTGGATAGCAGACTACACACAAATCTAATTTTAGAAAATTACCCACCATTCTAAGGGTTAAGCTGAAGTTTGGAGCCGGCATGTTTGAATATTCCCACGCTGCTCTCTGTATGTCAGATGGAATAGCCTGATAATATTTTCATCTTGCCGAGAAGATAAGGTAGCCCCATAAATTATATCATTCCTATATTATTCTTTTCCTTCACATACATATGAGTGTGTATCTTTTCTCAAACCTTAAGCACATGACTCAAGAAACAATCCTGATGAGAAATTAATCAAATTAAACCAATATCAGTAAAAAAAAAATGAAAGCTTTTGGATTTAACGTTGGCCAGCTAAAAAGCTGTTTGAAGGAATGCATCATTATTAACCAAATAGAAATTGCCTTCTGGGTCCTGCGTGGTTCACATGGGGGTCTCAGGTTCAAGCTCCACCTGTACCTCTGGTATCTTGGAATGTCCATTGGCAAGACACTTTAGAGATAAGCCTAGTACATGTAAATTCACAAAAGCCGTAACATAATAATTAGTCTAAAATGGTCAACACCATGTTAAACCCCTGAAAAAAGACCTGCCATTTCATTACCAGTACCAGTATCTTGATTTGGTATTTTCTAGACTTATAAAATGATTTACATAATCCTGCTATGTGATTATTTGTTATGAGCAATATTTTTATTGGTCAGAGTTCTTTCTTGAGTCTGCTACTTCAAATATTCTGAAGATTTTCGTACCAAACAAATGCAGCTTGCTGTTGCTTTTGACATAAGGCACTTTAAAAATTCCCATATGAGGGAATTGGACAATCATTCTTTCTTTGTGTTGGTATTCTTGAAAACATGGTCCACTGCACATATGTCAAGCCACATTATTCTGATGTCACAATACTTACAGACAAAAAGAAGTCTTCAGACGATTTGGTTTAAGTCTGTGTAACAGGCAGAAGGTTTATGACTAAGTAGGGAAGATTGGGATCACAAATTCACCAAGTCATTGTTCATTGTTCAATAAGAGTAAAAAAGACAGGGAAAAAGTATTGAGAACTTCAAGCCCACTAAGTTAGCCCTTTCTTAATTAGTCCTCACTGTGTTGTAGTGGTTGCAAAAAATCCTTATAAAAACACTGTGATTGAAGGTTAAATTGCTCTAAATAAGCAATAATTATTCATCCTTATGACACAGTCGATTCTTCTAAAAGTCATGAAAACATTTTGCAAAAATGTAGAAAATAATTGTTTTAAAAGCTGATTTCCCATTTTGTCTAAAAAGTCACAAGAAAATCCTAATTTATGTGTTAGTTTGAAATGGTTTAGGGTTAGGCGGTAAATGAGAATTTATCTCTTTTGTCAGAATATTTTTAGGATTGGCAAAGGTAGAATCATTGAATCCCCCAACAAAGTTGTGTGAAGTAATTTGTAATATAGATTCAACATAGTAACTGGAGCGTGAACATTTTCTCCTTCAGTTTAAAAATTCACTTGGTAATTTCAAACCCTCTGGCGCCTGTGCCGGCTTTTCATTTATCTAGAGCATATAAAAGGTTCAGTGTATTACTGTAGTTAGTCTTTCACAAACATAAAGCACTTACTATAGTCCTGCTCCTAACCCTGGATATACATAGTTCAACCCTTTCCCAAACAATAACGATATTTGACCACTTTGTTGCAGACGACTCTTGAAAACATTTTGGGAAAAGGAGAAATTGCCCATGAATTGCAATTTTTCCTTTTCCCACAAGGTTTTCTGCTCTTTCTGAAGAATATTGTTCAATTTCATCACATTTTGAAATGTCGTCTGCAAACTCTTTCAATTTGAGACAGTCGTAAATTTGTTGTTTGGGAAAGGGATATACACATACCTCTTGTAAAGCCTGTCAAACCCAGATTGTGGAGTAGGTTTGTGGTTTCTCTACCTCTTTACTGTATAATGGGCTATTTTTATATCTCCCTCTCTCTCACTCTGAAACAGTCAGATTTTAGCCAGTAAAACATATAACGATCAGCATGTAAAGAAAATGCTAGAAGACAATGAATTCGTCAGAAACAAAACAAGAAATGCTTTTTTGACAAAGGTCATTTAGAATCGTGGTGAATATTTATTTTGTTAGTATTATAAATGAACTATTCAGACTCATTCTCAAGTTCTGGGTGTAGGGGATTTGAAATTAAATTTTATTCTTTTAAAATTCTTTTAATATGGCTTTTTGACAAGCTGGGAAGTTGTGTAGATTGTTGGTTTTGCCACCCCTGATTATTTATGTAATTTTTGAAATAGTTAGAGTAACTTTAGGCTTTTGCATGACACTATTGTCTAGCCAGGTACTGCATTATTATCTAGGAATCTTGAAAAAGTTATAAATCACCACCAGGGGTCCACCCAGAGGGGGCCCATCAGTTGATTGTACGAAGTTTTGTAAAACACACAGATCAAATCCTTTTTCATGGTTACTCATAAGAATTATATCAATGAGACATTTTAATTAAGTACCCACAATATAGGGTTTAGAGGAGAAAAAAAATGAAGGGTTCAATGCAAGACCATAGTAAGTGCTTCATAAACATGAATCACTTACTATAGTATTGCACTGAACCCTTGAATGAGACATGACAGGAAGTATCTATCAGTATCTCTGGCTACCTTGAAATTGGCTGGAAACACCAGCGTTAAACTCATTGAACAAAGAAATAAAGCCAAGAGCCTCACCTTCAGATTAGACAGGAAGTCTGCCTGTGTTCGTTCTTTTTATGGCTCAAATGACATTTTCAATAACTGTATATAAACTAAGGCAGTGTTGTTGGGAAGGCTTTTCAAATAATTTTGGCGTTTGTCACTGAACCCTTCTGCCTGGTTATGGGTGTCTTTGAAACCTCTTTTTTTATGAATATCTTGAAACATTTTATGACTGAAGGAGAATTTGCTGGCAATGTGCAAGTTTCTTTTAAAATGTTTTGATCTTTTAACAAATAAAAAATTTACAATCATGTCTTCAAATGATTTACCTTTCTATTTGCAAGGGTAATTAGAAACTCTTCACTATGAAAAAGGGTTAACTCTTTCCAAATGGCAAATTGAGGGCTCAAAGCAATACTACTGCCTCAAGTTTTTAAGGTTTTTCTAGTCTTGTATAAAACCTTCAAATGTGTGCCATTTTCAAAAATGATTGCTGATGGATAGATGAAAGTATGATTGAGCTTTTTCTAATTCATTGATGTCAACATTTTTTTCGGTAGATATGTGTATGAAATTAGGCTCTCTATAGTAAAGGTTCCATCCTGTAAATGATACATTATGAAAGAATAAGAATAACCCAAATATCAACATTTTTTTTTATTATAAAGCTTTTCTTGATTTTCTTTCAAAGTAAACCATATTTTGTCTCATTTCAACATGAAAAGCAGAGAAAAGTTGGCTTCTAAGGAGTGCAAAGTTATCGGGTAAATAGATGACGGTAAAGGGATAAAAACCCAGAGTGGGCAAATAACCCTTGAGGGTAGAGATATCGGTATTCAGGATTTGGGTCGGCTTCCTGTAATTTGGAAACAAAGAAGACTGAATGGCCATTGTAGCCTGCTGGGGTGACAGGAAGTCGGGAACCAAAGGAAGCCCACACCTTCTTACAGCCCCAAATATTGGTACAGTCCAGCTTTATCCTATACCCTTAGTTACCAGGGATGATAATTGGGCCAGGGGCCTGTCTCACAAAGGATTGTTTGATTAAAGAAAGATTTCCTCATAAAACACAGATTTCAAGTCAAAACTGAGGAAACATTTTTTTTTTTTTTTTTTAAATTACCGGTATGTCTTCGTCATACACAGAAACAGAGTTACCTTTTGGGATTCATAAGGTTCCAATCATTTTGTAAATATAGCCGTAACATTGTAACATTATGACTCTTTGTGAGACAGGCCTAGTAGAGGTCTAGATAAAAGGCACATTCTCTTAACCCTTTCCCAAACAATAACGAGATTTGACCATTTTGTTGCAGACGACTTAAGAAAACATTGTGGGAAAAGGAGAAATTGCTCGTAATGAGCAATTTTTCCTTTTCCCACAATGTTTTCTGTCCTATTGGAAGATTATTTTTTCAATTTCATCACATTTTGCAATGTCGTCTGCAAACTCTTTCAATTTAGGACAGTCGAAAATTTGTTGTTAGGGTAAGGGTTAAAGTTCTTCTTTTCTACCTCTCTTACCCTAAGATTGTTGGTACTTATTAGAATAGTCTCAACAATAGAATGGAATTGTGTTCAAGATGGGAATCTCAATAGAGGTTTGATACAGATCTATTCAAAATATTTATTTATGGAGACAGCTGTTCAACAATGATGTTTTTATTCAAGTTTAACTTGGGTTCAGAAAATTCATTTTACCAAGGAGTAATGGGACAAATTAAAATGAGGCCATGTGACCCGCTTTATTTCCCATGTGTCGCAAGCCACCAAGCCATTGCTCGTGTTCGAAAGGGAGATAGGGGTTGTAATTGAACCAGCTGTTACACATGAAATATTAAAAGTTCCTGCTTGAAGGTTTTTTCCAACAGCCATGATCAATCGGGGTTCCCTGCAAGCATCCTAGCGGCGTTGTGTATTGATTCTGGTATTTGTACTTCCCGTTTAATCTGTGCGCTCTCGTATGGGCAGCTTGTCTTCCAGCAGCCCTATAAACCGGTTAGCATTCACACAGGGAGCTTTGTAATCCTAATAAATGGAGTGAATGCAATTAGAGGACAAGAAAAAATTAAATTGATCACACGGCTGTTGGGTATTGTCTAGTTACTCCACTGGTCTGGATTGGATGGCTTATCATGGTCTTTAATACACAGTATTTCAAAATCTACTTCTATCTAAACCCTTTTTGTTGGAACTTATTTGAGTCCTCTTGGCTGATTGCCACAATATATTAAAACACCCTCTTATCATCAGCTGTTGCCAATTTGTGTTTGAAATAAAATCTGTGACTAGCATTACTTTTATTCCAGATTAGGACCTATGCCCACACAATCATAACATGTACACTGTATAAATTCATAGCAAAATCTGATCTTTATGCCAAAGACAAAACAGAGCCTCCCCTGGAATATTTTTTCATGTCGCAACCACTTTCGCAAATTGGATATTTTTGGAGCCAAATTTGAAAAATTGGAGCCAAAATAGGAGCCAATTTTAAGTGGTCAATAATAAGCCGTATTAGAGTGAAAGCTTCTTTTTATTCTTAAATCTAGTGCAGCTCATTACTGTATTATGAGTACATAGAAATTGGCAGACAGAAACAACTAATCACATCATTTTTTACATTTTATTTTACATACACTTTTTTATTACAGTACATAGCATCATTTTTTACATAACACTATAGTTGCTATTGAAAGAGATAGTTTGTTATGACAAAGCCCCTATGATTTGCATTTACTTTTCTGCCTTAATGTTGCTAAAATTGAACCAAAAGTATTTTCAGTGATGGATATAATTGAAGTTCTTAAAGCATTTCCCTTTTCATACCTTTGGAGTTTACCTTTTTTGTCACATTCTCCTTCTTTAAAATATTGCAACCGTTTGAAAAGCTGTTTGATTTTTGTGCCTTTTGGCAAAGCTCACAAAACATTGATTTTAACTTCGGATCATATCTTAACCAACTGTTCCCTATTTTCCATGAGTCTTTAAATGCTCGAGTTTTGGCAATTTTAGAAGGAGGCAAAGGAAAGTCAGAGTCTAAAGGACGTTTCAGAGCCATTTTTGCAATTGACAATGGTTCCCGAAATCAGCAAGGTTATATAGTGAATGCATCTTGGATGCAATTAAATGGTCGCAGTGTTTGAAGTGTATGCTTAATTGTAATTAATGAGCAACATATCCAAAAATATGTACGTAATTACTTACCACCGTCTTTAATTTTCAACACCCGACACTGTTTGATAATTGCCAATTCAATTTCCTATTGTCTCTGATCATGCGTTCACGCCAATCTGTCTTAATTACACACTGATTTAAGCAAAGGGTGTAAAGGCAAACACACGTGGCGTAGAAATAATTATTGCCACTGATGCATTTGTTGTTTTTATGACGGGATTAAACTTTAATCCGATTATTGACAGTCAATTGTGTACGAACTGGATTGGGTACAAACTGCGATACATACGGGTCTTTACGAGCTGGTTCCCGTGTTATACAGGTAGAAATTCTCCGATAAGAGCGGTACAGACTTAACTAGTACAGACTTGGCTATTATTTCGGGGGTCGCTTAGGCATTCGACAATTTGAAAATATGGTTTGTCGCAAACACTTTCGCAAAACCATTTTTTTTTTCTTAAATCGGCGAAATTTTTCGCAATTTGCGAAATTGGCGATCGACAGCGGAGGCCCTGCAAAAACATAGTGAAAAAAGTCATTTGCTTCATAATAGATAGGTAGAAGTTGTCGTGATTATAAGATGAAATGCTGATCGGGATCAATGTTTCCTTTCTGTTTTCCAAAGTCTTCATCAGCAGATGTGGTAAAGTAAGGTATTATGAATTGTGTAAGGGTTTTGCCATTACCCTTACAATAAGATGACTAGCATGTATACTCCAGAATTCCCACTATAATTATTTAAAAGGCACTATTGCACTAGTATTAAAGCAAATTATACTGTCTGAAATGTGTCTTTCAACAGGATGGTGTTCAATGCCATACTGTAGTAAGTGTTCAATGTTTGTGATATCAAAGCATTTGCTATAGTCTTGCATTGATACCTTGGTACTTGAGATTTTGAGATTCCATGGTGAGATCTAGCTCATCATGGTGAGATTGAGCTCACAATACAGCTACCATGCACCATCCTTGGGTTTCATTAAGGATTGTTATCAGGTAAGACATTTTGGGATTTGGTACCTAGAATACACGAGGGTGGGCTTGTGATACATTGTGTTATGTGGCTCAAAATAATATAGTTTTTAAGCAGTAATCTTAGGTTGTGTTTCGAGTACATGATGCTGAGTTGTGAATGCGACATTAAACAGGGCAGTGCATTTAGGGTGTTCATTGTGAGACTTAAGTTAATCCATCAAATACATGAAGCACTTACTATAGTATTACGAACCATCAATTTGAGATATAGTACCCCTAATCTAGTTAAAGGTAATTGTGCATAATATATCATGCAATGGTTATCTTGCATGGTTATCTTGCATGACTGTTCTAAGAGCAAGATGTTTAAGCGTATAACCATGAATGTAACCAGTGTAAAGTTTCTGGAAACAGGGTAACTGTAGGGAAATAACCAGTGTGAAGTTTCTGGAAACAGGGTTACTGTAGGAAAACAATCAGTGTAAAGTTTCTGGAAACAGGGTTACTGTAGGGAAATTACCATTGTAAAGTTTCTGGAAACAGGGTTACTGTAGGGAAATAACCAGTGTAAAGTTTCTGGAAACAGGGTTACTGTAGGGAAATAACTAGTATGCCCAGTGCCCAGATAGCATGCAGCCCAGATTGTGGTATCGGGTTTTTCATTATCCAAGCTCTGACAGCCGAGTGTGTGCTGGGGATATTTGAATCAATAGCCCGCCCCACGATAGGGATGGAGTATTGATTATTGAGGTTCGTTTAGTTAGTCCTTTCCTTCATGACGCGAAATTTAGGACGGGCTTTTCAAATGAAGCATTGATTGTCAAAATACACAAAGGTCTAATTGATTCCTATTTTGTTTGATTTATACCAAGATCTGAAGTGTTTTGTGACAAAATGAAAAATTGCTCAACATAAGCAATTTTTCAGTTCGTCACAAAATACTTTGAATGGTGGCTGATGTAAATGAGCTTGATTTCTTTGAATTCTGCAAGGCAATAGCAGGGATAGAAACGTGAGGCATGCATGCTGTGTTCCCTAGAACTCTGTAAAAGCTAATGAAAACTGAAGTCCACTCTCCTATAAGCTGATATGTGGCGGATGAATGTAACTTTAAGCTTAGAAATATTCCAAGAAAGTTTTTTGTTTGTCTCACAATAAAATCTAGATATGATAGGCAAAACCAACTGGTTGGGCAGAAATTACTTGTGTTGGAAAGTGATGATTTTGTTCATATGAACAGTTACTTCTTCTTCCGCTATAATTGTTCCAGTTACTGGCAGTTTTAGCCTTAAAACTAGATGTTGACCAAACTTTGTAAAGGATTGAGCACAAGTTCTAATTTTCTGGCATGTGTCTATATGATAATTGGTATTAATTGACCATTATGTGCTAATTACATAATTCAATTATCAGAACTTCATGTCTCTGTATATCTCAAATATGGCTGATGAGGCATTGAACACAAAAAATTCAACAAGTTCTTGTCAATAAAACTAAATAGAAATGCATCATTAACAATGATTTTTACCTTTTATATATTGACCTGGTATCTCTTATGAGCAGCCCTTATCTTACTGCATCAGATCTACTTACTCAAAGCCGCTTTAGAATAGAAATTCAAGCAATGTTTCAATGGGTGAGAAATCAGCCAAGTTTTTGTTTTCGTATTTGGTAAAGAGAGTTTATCTAAGGTTAACATTTGTTTAGTACAAGTCCTTTGTTCATCTGGGTTTCCGTTTAACATTTTTAAACAGGGCAGCCATGTTCTGTAGCAGTAACACATCCTGTTTTCTGAGATCGTAGTAATCATTTTATTTAAAAGAAAATATGATACATAACACATGCTGTGTTTATCAAATAGTTATATACACAGGTTGTAAACATTTCAACCCTCTGTCAGGATATATTTAGCTTATGATGTACAGATATTTAAGGGGAAGTGTAAAACCTTATTTTGGTTATGAACATTAGACACATTTCGAAGGTTCAATGCAATACTGATGAAAGAGCTTCATGCTTATTGTAGTCTTGAAATGAACCCACAGCTTACAGTTGAAATTAAATAATGCAAACATGACTGTTATCGTAATGCAAAATTTACTTCTGTGCAGATATACTTACAAGCTGCTACATGCATTGTACATATTGTTCTCAACTTCTTGCATGCATTATAAAAAAGACAAATGAACATCATATGAACCTGTATGAAATTGTTTCTTTTCTCGCATTTTTTTTTCTCTTTGAACATGGAAACTGATGCAAAACTGTAAGGCTTTTGTTTTGTTAAATGAAAGTGAAGAGATGGTACTGTGCTTTGGAAATTCTCCCAAAATGCACTGTAGTGTTCGATCGACAAATGTTGTTAACATGTAGCCGTAGTGTGGCTGCCATCATCCATTCTGTAAGATCAATAAAGAGTTCTGGAACTCTAGTTCAAGCTTCAGTTTGTAACAGAATAAAATCCATTTACTCTAATTTTAAATGCTTTTAATCATCCAAATTGAAGGTGTTATTTAAACAATTAACAAACGATAACAACAGTTGACCAGTTTGTTGCAGTCAACTTTGAAAACATTTTGGGAAAAGGAGAAATTGCTCTTAATGAGCGATTTCTCCTTTTCCCACAACATTTTATGCCCAATCAGAAGATTCGAAATGTCAACTGCAAACTCTTTCAATTTGGGACAATCGAAAATTTGGCGTTTGGTAAAGGATTAATTCCCAGTAACATCACAGTTATGTGGCATATTATCTGAATGGGTTGCTTCATTAAACTGTTAATTCAAAGCGTAGAATTAGACAAAAGATCAATATTTTTGAAAAGCATTTTTGTAAGATTTAACAGTTGTAGGGCATGCATTTCTGCCTTCCTCTGCTTCTGGAATAAACTTTAGAACTGTCTCATTATGTTCCAATGGAAGTATAAGGTTACTTCTCTTTCGTGTGTTGAAATATTGTAGAATATTGATGGGAATTTCAATATTTTTATGATAGAAAATAAAGCATTCATGAATAAATAAGAGCATTGACCAGTTGAATTGATTTCTCTAGACATATAGAAATTGAATTATTTCTGATCCAACATGAATTCCATACTGAATTACATGAGTGTACGGATTGCATTTTGATTGGTGAAAGTTGTTGCTCCCATGTATGTTGAAATTATTCTCAGAAAAAAACTTGCATTAAAATGAACCTTCCAGGTTGTCCTATTTAAAAAAAAAAGAGTAAATACAAAAAAGGGACAAATTCTTAACATGGTCCAACAGAGAAAGATGAAGGAAAATGCCATGAGTTTTCTTTTATGAAAAGGTATTGTGTTCATGAACAGCCATTTGACGTTTAAACATTTAAGTTAGAAAAAGAACATTTCCTTTATGATATGGTAGGTAGCAAATTTCATCTACAGCAAAGGTTGTTTCTTTAGTCCTCTGTTGGTGTGTAGGGGTGGGGGCCTCTGTGGCCTAGTGGTTAGAGTACAGAAATTGAAATCACATGGCCCATCTCTATGTGGGCTCATATCCTGGTGATAGCATTTGGATATTCATGAGAGGTACTCTCCGACTGACTTAGGAAACACCTATAGTTCTATGGTTCTACCAGCCCTTATGGGCAGTTGGGTATGGGGTCTCCCTCCATCATTTAGAGTTGGGCATCGCAACATGACTGAAGTAATGTTAATGCGATGTTAAGTCCTCAGAGCTCTGTTAAAGTGCATCAGAAAGAGTATGTGATATATTTATATTATATATGACAATTAAATGAAGGGATGGGTTAAAACCTTTGCACTGGATGACCTTTGGAAATGTTTTATAAAAAGGAGAATATCTTCAATATGAGCACACTCTCCTGTTGTCCCAGTTTACTGCTTTTGGGTTAATTGGTTATTTTAGACAAAGCAAGAAAATCTTCACGTGACTTTCCCATTCTTAAAATTCAAATTTTTTCCTTCCAGTTTGATTTATAAAATACACCTGAAATGAATTTCTTTGAAGGTGAAAAGGGTCAATTAGTGGTAACCCCTTTACCCTACCTTTGCATTTTATATGATGCTTTCCCATATAGTGATCTTTGTGAGCTATATTGATTATTTATTGAAAGTAAAAGCAGCAAATAGTTATTACTTTAGCGTATTAAATCTTTTGTCTTTTTGGACATGATGACTTGTCCAAAATAATGGTTATTTAGTGTTTCTTCAAAATAGTGAAAGTAATTGTTTTGTCAGTAATTGCTGGCATTTGCTACCTTGGAGACATGCTGTCAGCAGGTGGGGGTTGTGAGCTTGCAGCGGTAACAAGGTGCAAATCTGCCTTGAGCAAATTCAGAGAGCTCCTCCCTATCCGAACAAATAAGCAATTGCCAACCCCAACCAGAGGCCGGGTGAACTCCTCCTGCGTGAGGAGTGTTATGCTTTACGGTGCCGAGACATGGGCAGCAACAGCTGGCATTGTAGGGCGAGTACATAGAAATGACAAAGCCATGATGAGATGGATCTGCTAGGTCAAGCCTTAAGAAGAGACTTCCTACAAGACACTACTATCCCAGCTCGCCATAAGAGATACTGCAGGCATTCTCCAGTCAACCAGGCTGAGATGGCCCGGCCACGTAGAGCGCAGCTCAGGCTGGATCTCTCAGATCAGATGTCTGAACATACCATCACGTGGTCAAGGCAGACCCAAACTATCTTGGGATGACCTTGTGAAGCGAGACAGAGCATCTCTCAGGCTGGATGGTACCAACCAACAGGATCGCCAGACATGGAGAGGAAGGTTGCGCTCTCGACCAAACAAGCAGGCCTCACCCTTGCCAAAGGATTAATAAATGGCCTGTCATATCTAAAATGGATGATGATGATGATGATGAATTAGTAAATGTATAAAAGCTTATCCCTCAGGTTATTAAGTTGAAATAGAACAATTTCTTTGTGCCATTGGGAAAACCTGCTCTGTCAAAAGGAGAAATTACTCGTCCTAGTAATTGAGCAATTTTCCCATCTTCTAGATCTATTGGTTTCTTCTTCTTCAGCTGCTTTTAATTTATGTTAAGATATGTTTGTCAAATTCATAGAAGGTTCAATGCAAGACTATGGTTAGTCCTTCACAAATGTGAAGCATTTCACTACATAGATGGTTCAGCACAACACTCTAGTATTAACCCGTTACCAAACAATAACGACATTTAACCACTTTGTTGCAGTCGACTCTGGAAAACATTGTGGGGAAACGGAGAAATTGCTCGGAACAATGTTTTCTGCCCTATCAGAAGATTTTTTCCCAATTTCATCACATTTTGAAATGTCGTCTGCAAACTCTTTCAATTTGGGACGATAGAAAATTTGGTGTTTGGCAAAGGGTTAGATAAGTACCTCACAAATGTGAAGCACATACTTATAGCCTTGCACTGAACCTTCAATATAGTTTAATATCATAGATAAATAAGGGAAGGGGTTAATATCTGCCCCATGATTTATCTCCCCCATATCAGTCCCCACCCTGAAGCAGGATGGGACCCTTCGGATCAGACAGGACAGATGAATCAGTCTTGATGGTAAACACCCCGGGGCTAATCTCCCATTCCAACTTTAACCCTCTACCTCTGTAGGGCTGAATAGAACACAGCCTTTGTTAAATGAATTATTATGGTGTTAACTCTGGAAATGTTGTTTTAAAGGGAAGATTGGTAAATGTATTTTTGGCCATTACCACATTAGTTAGTTTCATTTACATTTATATATTTTGGAGAGTTATTATTTTTTTATTTTCAAAATGAAATAGCTCAATCTATATAGAATGTAAGAGGGATAAGGGACAAAAGGACCCTTGTCCTGACTCAATAGCCGGTGTGTGTGCTTGTAGTAAATAGGGGGATTGGGCATGACAAATATCGGCTCTATGCTACACTAAGCCCAGTGTATGTGGGTGTGTGTTTGGGAGAAGTGTTCTAGTTCGACAGTACACAGTCAAGCATTGACGGTGAACAAGTGAACACGGAGGTGGACTGTGGTTCATAAAACTGGATTTTAGCATATTCAGAGGATTTTTCTTTTTTTCATAGTTTGTAACAATGTGTACTCCAGAAATGGATTTTAATGAAGTGCTTTTAGTGCTCTCTCAGGTAAATTGACTTTTGTATTTTTCATGGGGGCAAAAAAAAAATCTGATGTTATTCTTAACTAAAGTTCCGTTTTTGGTGGGTGGTTTTCATACAGTCTGTAGTTAAAGGGTTTAAAAAATGATATCTTGGCGAATAGTAATAGAATATGAAAATTAATTAATTTAACATTCATACACATATGAAGAAACTTGCCATTAACAATATATGCATTTCTACCACATGATCCGCATCCCACTTTAAACATTTCTGCCCTATCTGAAGATTATTTTACAATTTTGTCAAATTTTGAAATGTTGTCTGCACTCTCTTTTCAATTTGGGACAGACGAAAATTTTGCGTTTGGTTAAGGGATAATCCAGACTTTGGACCAGTCCAGACTGCAACATACCAATTAACCCTTGGCCAGACAAACCTGTAATGATTTTTCGTCTGCTACAGTCAACCTCATAAGATATTTCCCAGACAAGAAATTACTGTTTTCCAATGACTTTTCTTGCCATTTTGATATCTCCCAGGCAAACCCAGGGCTTTTTCTTGTTATATAACAGGGGCCCCATTAAAAATTTTAGTCCAGATTTCTGGCCTTGAAGGGTATTGCTTTATTGACTGATGCGGAGCACGTTAAATGTCCATATGTTGAAAATAGCTTCATTTGCGCTTCATTATCGAGACTAGGGCCTATTTAATGTGCCAGTTGGAAAATTCTTTAAAATCATGTAATTTTGTCCCAAAATTCAAAGTTATACCAGCTTTTTGGTTTCCTAATTTCATCGATAAATCTTCCCAAATTCATTCAATGAATGTCATTTTGATGTTCATGAACAAATTATTGAATCCTTCCTGGGGTATTGCGGAGACAGGAAAGGAAGAGAAGCTTGATTCAGAAAACAAAGCCCATATATAATATGATTGTTGCAATGTTTAAATGGAGAAAACGAGTGGATTTATCTTACTTATTAACATACAAGATCTGCTCTTCACAGACTTGGGTTAGCACACATAAGAGTATAGGATGTCAGATTAGGTCAATTTTTAACCTTTAGAATGCTTGGTGATTTTCTGAAAATAGATGTTTGTGGTAGTCTGCTTTCCAAACCCTTACATATCCGCTTAATTTTGATCAGCAAAGATAGAGATTTAGAGTAGCAAACAGGTTAGATTACAGGCTAGCCGCCAATATTCTTGGTGGCTAGCCTGGATCTAACCCGTTTGCATAAGCATGAAGTCAGTTCAAGCAATATAAGTGTTAACAAGCAAAGGCTCCTCTACACAGATTTGTGTCTGCATACATGGGAAAATGATTTTGGATTAAGATACAATACCCATAATCTGCCATTTTGAAACATATACATGGGTCTGAGCTGGAATTAATGGTATAAAACCAAATAGTTCCAGTTCCGACTGGTGTTTACGGAGAACGACCAAAGTAATCAAACAAAATAAAAAGTTTCAAAATGGCAGATTATGGGTATCCTATCTTAAGTCAGTCTTGAACATGCAAAAGTGCCTCTTCACAGATTTAGGTCAACTTACATGAGAGATGACTGAATGATTTTGTTTAACTCGGTCTTCTACACATATTTGGGTGTGCATGAACGAGAAAAGATTGAATGATTTTGGATTTTAACTAAATCTTGAACATACAAAAGCCCTTTTACACATATTTGAGTGTGCATGAACGAGAGAAGATTGAACGATTTTGGATTTTAACTAAATCCTGAACCTACAAAAGCCCTTTTACACATATTTGGGTGTGCATGAACGAAAAAAGATTAAATGATTTTGGATTTTAACTAAATCTTGAACATACAAAAGCCCTTTTACGCATATTTGGATGTGCATGAACGAAAGAAGATTGAATGATTTTGGATTATAACACAATCTTGAACATATAAAAGCCTTTTTACATAGATGTTGGTCCACATGTGGTCAATTTCAAATAAACAAAAGCTGCTCTACATTAATATTTGAATCTAGATATTTTACTATTTACCACCTGCAAACGACATTTTTTTTACTTGAAGCAAACAACTTCAGAAAAGCTTCGTTATCGGTGAAAAAACCATTCAGATCTGCTGTTGCGATAAAATATGAATAGATTGAAAAATGAAAAAGCATTGTGGCAAAAGGAGAAATTGCTTGTTACAAGCAATTTGTCCTTTTGCCACAATTCTTTTTGAAAGTCTGTTGCTGCAAGACACAAAAATATAGCATTAGGTGGTATGTTAAGAGAAGAGTGAATGGTGCAGGATTGATTCAATTTCTAGCATACAAAAGCTTGCTTTACACACAGATTTAGGTCTGCATACATAATCTTGCTTGCCAACGAGTTATGAATGGATATGAGCTGAATGCTTCACTTATCTCGGCTACTTCATACACATTTTGTTGTTGCTAAGAGCAAGCCTTAGTTCTTCTGAATTATGATATATAGTCCTTTGCTTCATGCAGAACATTTGAAAACTTACCTCTGCGAAGAAATTGTTCATTAAATTCAAGATCAAGCTCATGATCATCAAGAACATGTTCATGAATGCATTCATCAATATCTTCTTGGTGTTCATGAACAAGTTCTTGAATCCTTTGCAGGGCAGGGAGGCCCATTAAAACATTAAAGGTTGAATAAAGAAACAATAAAGTTAGATAGATAGATATCTTTTATTTGACCACCACTTATGTGTATAGTCATTTTTTACAAAACATATAAACATACAATATATACTGGTCAATAATCAAAGTATAATTACATACAATTTAAATAATTTCATCTATTTCAATGTGGATGAACTATATTAATAATTAAGTAATATTATGCGTAAAAGATGTTCTCTCTTTAAAAGCAAATTTGAGATATGTTGCTAAATTTTTATCACATGATTTTAAAAGCTGTATAAATTTAATCATAATTAGAAAGGTATATACATGCAAATAGATACATGCAATGTTCGCCTTTTTTGTCATCCTTTGTATGTACTTCGTATTACTGAATTGTATATTGGGGCTCTGTTACTTCGTTACAGTACAAAACTTGATTTCACATTGTCCCTAGCTCTTTAGGTCCAAATCAAAATAGATATAGGTTTTCATGAGTACTAGTCCCTCAGCTGACATAAGGAAAGCTGATGCCTCAACCCATCTTGACTGGCCATTATGGCCCTGGGCACTAAGAACCCCCACCCCCGCCTACTATTGCAATTCACCCTTTTACTACATACAAATATTAATGAAACCCTTGTGAGCGACTATTGTAATTAAACTGAAATAATGTTGAAAGTGGTGTAAAAACCTGTATTTAAGTTACAATAGAGGAGAATTCACCTTTTAATTTATCTGGACCTATGTATGTACTTCCCAGTACTGAACTGTATATGATTATACCCTGTCGAGATGGGTCATGCAATAAAAATGTCAAGTGTAAAGTCATTTGTACTGAAGGCTGTAGGGGGCAATGGGGGTTTATGAACCTAGGATGGTATTGGTCTTTACAAAATTCTCTTCTAACAAGCTTAAAATTTACCCTTCCCACATGGCCTAGTGGTTAAGGTACAGAACTTGCAGTCACATGGCCCCTCTCCGCGTGGGTTCACATACTCGTGAGGGATATGCATTATCATGAGAGGTAGTCTCCCGACTGAATTGCGGAATGCCAATGGTTCTACCGGGCTTGACCAGCCATTATGGCCAGATGAGTATTTGGTCTTCCTCCATTTAAGAGCCCTCTCAATTCACAGAAGATGAGCATTTTTTTATACAATGCCAATAAACAGTAGAAGATTTCTTGTTTCAATTAGTAACAGATTTTTTGTTGTCAATTTCAGAGTGAGAGCCCAAGTCGGAAGAGACGGAAAACCTCGACCAGCATTATAGATCTGACAAACAATTCCCCGAGCCCTCCGCCCAACGGTTTACAGTGTGAGTCTCTGTCTGAAAATGTGCGACAGCGGCGTAGAAATCCTAGCCAGAGGCGCCCGTCAGGAGAGCGAGCACATACTCCGAGAGCTAGGAGAAGGTTCGTAGCTTTTTTAATGGATACTTTATAGATAGGCTTATAAGCCTTATAGCCAGTAATAACTTTTTATCGTTGTCAGAAAAAGAAACGGATGTGTTGGAAAGATTTTCTTGAAATATTTGAACAAAGAATTGAAGTATCAAGAGGCTTTCCTCTCTCTTTTTCCAACAATGTTATTAACACTGTTATATGTTTTAATGGGGTTTATATCCTAATGATGTCTTGTAGAGGAACAAAGAATCATGGTGCTCTGTAAGCTGTAAGCTCGTTCTTTCCTAAGGGACCTTATGGATGCGTCAAGGTTAAAAGCAGCAGCAGACTACATTTCCAAAAAAATAATAGACTTTGGGTATAAACCAAAAGCCATTGTGATAAAAGAATATATATCTAAATATTTCACTTAAATGTGTTGAAGGAGTGTTCAGAAACCACTTTGACAAAACGATAAACTACTCAAAAGGAACAATACTTTGTATTTGGACCAATGACAGACGTATTACAAATTGCAATACTAAGATAAGGATGACACTAGAAAAGGATATCGAGGGTTCAGTGCAAGACTACAGTAAGTGCTAACATGAAGCACTTACTATAGTACATGTATTGCACTGAAACCTTGATATGTTGGGTTGGTTAACATGATACATGATGAGAAAAATAAATGGACTTTTTCCCATGTTACACAGGGGTAAGTTGTCAACTGAAATTGAAGTCGTCAACATATTGCCTTTGTTTTTACCCTTCTAATTTGCATAATTAATGAGACTGGGCCAATAGCAATTACACTTGGGTAGAGGTTTTTTTTTTTCAAAGTTGATGGTAGATATAGCTTTGAAAAAACAGCAGTTTGGAATTAATGCTAATTTCCATGTATTTGGAAACATCACAATAGTAAATGAATTTGCTCACCTGGACCTGAACTCAACTTCCCATTTGGTGCACATTTCTCTTTATGTCATAATTGTTTCTTCCTTAGTATTGCATAAGAAGTGTCATTTCCCCCACTGTACACTTATTTTAAGGGTTCAGCACAATACTGTAGTAAGTGCTTTGCGTTGAACCATCACATTGGTTTTTTGCTGCTTTCAATATGGAACAACCACACAATATCGTGAGTTTGTCCTGATGAATGATTGTCTCTAGGATGAATTTCATTTTATGTCTTCAACCTTTGTTACCCTTTTCAAGAAGTGAGTATCATAAAAAACCTTTGAAAACATCCAAGGACACGGCAAAAAAATCTCGATTATGATGTTAGATTCAAAAGTCTCATGATGAGTGCTCTTATAATATGATTGTAGAATAAAAATCTAAGCATAACAGATTGTGATCACATCCTTGTGTCTGTTTACTTTACTTCCCATTTTGAGACATTAAACCTAGTTTAATATAGGTATAACAGGCTTGTCTTTGATATTGTTCGAAACAAGTGGTTGTCCAGAAAGCTTACAAACGAATGGTCACGCATGCTGCTTAAGTCAACCAGGTTTTATGTCCTTATAAAACAGCTTACTGGGCTTTTTAAGTTTTTTTGTTAAATATCACAGGCCTATAAAAGCCGCGTTCCCAATTGAAAATTTCATTAAAATCATGCTATCCTACCAAAAACTCAGTCACACCAGATTTTTAGTTTCCCAATCAACAATTTCAGTGAAAAAACGTCCCAGAATTAACTTGTCTCTTCCCAATTCTAGGAAAAAAAGCCCTGACTTATTCTATAGCAGTTCTAACATATGATAAGATATGGTAAATCACTGACAATGACAACACTGAGTATGAGGGAAAGGGTTACCCAAGGTTGTGATTGACAGCTTGACTTTGTCTTGTCAGTCGATCCCCCTAACCTAATTTCCCCTCAAGTGCAAAGATGACATCAATAGTAGGTCATATTTTTTATCAGTATGTTTTTGTGCTATAGAGCATAAAGTTAACGCATTTTCTCATTTGAAATCGAACACACAGTTTGTTGCATAGAAATTCATAATACATGCAGTAATGTCTTTTCAATATTAAATACAGACTTGGCGCAGCACAACGTGTTAGGCTTTCACTAAAGTAAGTGTCTTGGTGTTGGAAAAAGGCATCAAAAGTTGTATAAAGGAATCATGTATTTACCTGAAATTTTTCCAATGAAGCATGATCCTTTCAACAATTAAGTATTAGTAATATTTTTAATCAAAATAATTGTATGATTTTGATCATTTTATTAAGATTTTATGCTGACATATTATTTAAGAAACACTCATGACCGGCTTACCTAGTGCCATTGGTTCTAGCCTACTTCATCAGCCTTTAATAGCAGTCAAGTGTGGGTCCTCTTTCATCATCATGAGCAGGGCATTGCAATTTAACTGAAATAATGTTGATGTGATCTAAAACCCATATGAATAAGTAAAATAAAGACATTTGTTGATTATTATGAGCACTTATATAATAGCAATGTTCTTTAAAACATATATTCCATAATGAGTTTTGAATATTAATGGAATAAACATTAACCTTATCCTAAAGCAATTTTATTTGATAAAAGAAAATCAAGTTAATGTTTCCACCTCTTTCACTTGGTCCATTTTTTGGATAGGATGGGGGTGTTTTTCATTTCGGATAGTGTTTGTCCTTTTGCTTAATTAAAATACAGGAAGTGATGTGAAATGTGATGTCATGTCAGATTAGCCAATCAAATTTGTTGTTACATAGCTGATTTCATAAACAAGAAAATCATGAAAACAAAACAAGCAGTATTGAAAAATATTTCTAAGATCAAGAGACCAAAACAAGAGCAACTCTGTTTTACTAAGAGTGGTTTTTAAGGAAATATGTAATAATCAGGATCTCTTATCACATTGTTGAGGTTATTATCCTCCTGTGGTGAATACAGACATGGAGTTCAGTGGAAATCATGCACAAATCAATAATTTTCAGCGACAGATTCCTGTTTTCTACAGTCAAAGACATCCATCTGAATATGAAAACTGTTTGGTTCATTCCAATTGTGTTAACCAGCTTCAACGGCATTCAGAAAACTGCTGGCTAGAAGGAACAAACATCAGAAATGTGAACTCAATGCCAGAGTTTTGTACTACTCACCCCATACCGTGTGAGCGGATGCATTTACAGAATTGGAGTGATAGAGACAGGATTGGTTGTCCTCATCCAACTAGTCATGGGAATACAAATGGAGCTTTTCAACAGATGGGCCCTCCTTCCACACAACAAAATCCATATTATGGTTGTAACTTTTTATGGGAAAGCAGCTCATTTCCTGCACCAGGGACTCCACTTCTTCGACCAGTTGATTCGTTTGTACAAAACATAATGCCTTCAAACTATGTACCTATCTCACAGCAAGTTTCATTATTTCGACAAGCTGGAATTGAGGGGTGCCTCTTGGACACTGCTCCTGGTCAATATGTTTTTGTACCTCATGTTATACATGCTACAACACAATTAGACAATTCAACTGGAGTTGCTATGAACATAGAGAGACAATCTGCCAACGTTAATTTGTCAGATGTATCATCACATTCAATCTTGAGAAATGGAGAAAGTAATCGTCTTGTATCTGATGTAATGCCAATCTATCAGAACCAACCTCATCCACGGGAGGGAACTTATCAAAATAACAGTACCAGTGAGTTATTTGAAGGTAGTAATATATGGGAAAATAATGTGGGGTCAGAGACGACAGATGGTCAAGATGGAAATGAGGAGTCGGCCAGTACCATATGGCAACAATCATATGGCCACATATCAGATCATGTTCAATCTATATTAGAGTCAAGAAACATTTCTTTTCAAGGACATGGGTCATCTGAAACTACTTTTCCTCTAAGAATGACTCAAAGATTTCCAAGTGAAATGTCAGAAAACAGAAGTCAAAATGTAAATTTTTCAAATGGTTTGCCATGTGATATTGTACCATTTGGAATTGGCTCTCGATTAATACAAATAGTTGCACCATTCCTTCCAGAGCACTTAGAACTGTTTATTAGTAGTTTGAACATGTCAAACACTACTGCAAGTACATATGAGCATCACAATCATGAAGAGAGTATTGAAACAAACTTTGACATGAGACCTGTACCACCAATGCAGTCTGGATATTCTGTTGGCATATCATGCGGAACACAGGAGGCTTTCCACCCACAAAATGGAAGGAAAAGGCATACTGCAGGGGATAATTCAAGAATTAACAGAAAATCCGTTAGCACTAATGGTTTAAGAGCTGGCTCTACTCTTCAAGGAAACCAAACTAGTGAATATTTAAGTATTGAGGATGAAAACTTTGATTATGTGCAAAGAGACAACAATCAATCACATAAACAATTTCCAGCAGATGATTTGAATGACAGGCATAGATGCAATGCATGCTGTGGGAATATAGTCTCTTCATCTGGAATAATTGGAGAACATCAATTTAAGCGAGAAAAGGAAAGCAATGATTCTCATCAATGCCTTGATGCTTCCAGTGTAGACTCAAATGAAGATTTGATGGGGTCTGTCAATACTGGTATCTCTATTGCTTCTGTATCAGAGACTGACAAGAGAAGAGCTCCTCCAAGTTCTAATCTCTATGCAAATAATGGACGATCACAAGATTATGCTGGTAATGATGTAACCATACCATCTTCATTTAGTGAACTATCTGACAGTCAGACGGTGACAAGCTTACAACAGAACCCTAGTATTTATGACAACTTGTCTGAACGGGCATGGAGAAATAGACTCCACTATGAGACCAGGGCCAATGACGATGTCCCTGGTAACACCAGAAATCGTTTCGAAATGGAGGCATCATCAATAATTGCCTCGATTCTGTCAGACTTTGCTCGTTACAAATCTCATGAAAACCGAGATCGACACGCCAACATGGGGTCATACAACAGACCCTACTTTCCTGGACAGTTCCTCCCCAGCTGGAGAAACACAGCTGAAGACGAACATCCGACTTTGCCCAACTTTGGACGACTACATGAATACTTTCACAGGCTAAACTACCAGTTTTTTTCAGAGACGTTTCTGTGGATAATGGGAATGGTGATCACAGATCCTGCCTATGTTGGTACCAATGCTCTGTTACAGCTCATCTCCCGTATACTGGAGACTCCACTCGAGGAGGTCCTGATGGCCATCTTGGTGGGGTTCATGGAGGAGTTTATATCCAGCACTTTACAGGAAATGGAGTTGGCTGATATGATATTACAGGAAATTGAGTCTCAGGGGCAGGTCTGGACGGAGGCAATTACTACCCTAAGGGACTTAGCTGTCCTCGTTAACATTCGACTGGACCCACGAAGCCTACTGCAGCGTTTCTGCAATACGGTCAAGACTTCTGCTCGCAATCTTTTGCTGGAGAAGCAAAACTCTTCAAGGTAGTCTTGTAAGAAAAGAATTAAAAAGAAAAATAATGTTTTTATTTTTGTGTATTTGGGGAGTTATCATTAGATTTGAGACTAATAAGCTTTCAAGTTTTTATTTTTGATAATCTCATTTTCCATTTTGCAATTAACAGGCAAGTGTCCTCAAAACTCAAATTGTTTTCGAAAAAAAATCAGTTGACTTGCAGTTAGTTTTATTATACAGTTTATGCGGATTATGAAACACAGGTTTCCATATAAGACGAGGAAGCATTTTGACAGAAGAATCAAGACTTTAAGTGGAAATGAACTTTTGTTTTCCAATTAGCAAAATGCTTACTTATACTTCACCCTATCTCGTTGTAGCCCTGGTACGAGACGTCGAGCCCGGGATCACCATGTGGCGCGTCACGGGGAGGGCTCCCCAGAGAGACGGGCATTCCAGCCGCCCTCGCACCACATTCACCCTGCTTCACTACCTCTACAGCCCCATCAACAACCACAGGTCCTGCTAAATGTTGACCCGGTAAGTTAAGTTAACACTCATTTCAGATTTACCGCCTGATAAACCTTTCTGGCTTCATATAGAGGGTTCAATGCAAGACTATGGAAACTCCTTCATAAAAGTGAAGGAGTAACTATAGTCTTGCATTGAACCCCTAGGTGAAATTATTTTAACACATATTTGCTACATGAAGAAAGTTACAAGAACAATTTCAACTGGTAGGTGTGTGCCAATTCGCTTAGCTGTTTCAAGGTCATTTTCTGACTGAAGTGAAAACAAGGATTTTTCAATGTGATCAGGGATGGATCTTTCAATCCTTGACTTAGGTGTCGGTCTCAATAAGGTATACTTTGCTAAAGAAATTATGAGAACTGAGGAAGTCAACTCTATAATATGATTTGTTTGTTACTTTGAAATAAGACGACAATACTTTTAAAACTAAGGTAAAAAAAACACATGCTTTATCACATTTGAATCCCTTTAGTTTTGAGCGATAGCAGTTGCGCATATTTTCAAAGGGACAGATCATGTTCCAGCATACTTCCCTATTATGACTTTGAAATGGTCCAAGATAGGCTGTTACCCCTTTGTCGTGGTTCTAATTGTTTTTATCTGCAAAGGCATTTAAGACTTAAGTATTTTAGAGTAGAGCATACATCTGAGAAGCTTTCCATGGTGTTTATAAACTCCTCATTACACTGTTGTCAACTTGGCTTAGCTAGAAGTATCAAGAAACATTTGCCAACTATTTTGGTGGAGTCTGGAACTTGCAACTTGTAGCCCTTTCTTCTCTCTGTTATGTGCCAACAATCACATTTCTTGAATACCAGCCAGTGACAAAAGAGGTCAACAAATGTAACAGATCATTCATACCAATCTTGACACCCTCAATATACTTCTGAAATCATTTGCTGCTAGGGACTTGGGGAAACTTTTCAAAAATTGTTCGAATTTCTCCTTTTACTGTTTTCTTTTTTTTTTTTCCCTTTTTTCTCTATTTTTTCTTGAAAAAGACACATATTTTAAAATGAATGATAAGATGGCATTTGAATGCTCATTTAGTTTAGTTAAGAAAGGCCTTTGTGTAATAGTAGAGGGGTAGAGAAGAATGCCTACTCGAGGACTTAACTCTCACTGTGTAAGAGAATTGTGTTATCTGGCAGCAGCCTTTGCTGTTATATATCATACTGGATTTTTTATGCACATATGGTTGCAAGGCAAAAAAAAAAATTTTGGCATGATACTTCCTGTATGGTGAGATATGTCAAATAATCTTAGCTGTAAGTCTTTTGTCACACTTTTTGTACAGTGGAAGAGTGGGGTTATTTCCTATGAAAGCATGTATTCAATAGTTTAGTAGGTTCTTTAGACTGAAATTTGTTTTTGATGTAAGCATTGTATTACCACAAATAGCAGGGAGCCTTTCCTTTGTAGTATACCCTTCCTGTTTAGTAATATCAGTTTCTATGTTGTTCACAGTGATAGTAACACCTGGGACCAATGGGAACCCTGCTTCTTACGTTGCTTTGATAAGGATGGACTTCACAACATATCCTATAATTAGCTCCAAGCTGTTGTCCATGAATCTCCACATGTTGCAATACTGGGAACACATGGCAGGGTCACATTTCTGGAGTCACATGTTTTCCTTCAGTGTCACTGGGAGATAATGATACTTAAAATTACTTTCTGCTTTCCGAAACCTTTAATATCTGCTTAATTTTGATAAAGAAAGCTACTCAGAGTAGCTAACAGGTCAGATCATAGGCCAGTCACCAATTTACTTGGCGGCTGGCCTGGATCCAACCTGTTTGCATAAGCATGAAGTCGCTTCCAGCACTATAAGGGTTAAATAAACATAAAAAAAGCATTGTGTCAAAAGGTGAAACTGCTCATGCCTCTAGGCCAATATAACTAATAAATATTATTTTTCTATTTACTGTCAACTTAGTCTTTGATAATTGAGGAAATTGTTGTGATGTTAAGCATTTCCTCCTTTTATCACATATTTCTACTCAAATTAATGTTTTACACCTTCTTTCCGAATTTTTGCAAATGGTATGCTAATTTTTACCCACCAGTTGCAAAAGGCTTGGAAACAACTGTGGCAACAGGATAATTTCCCCTTTTGTTACCAAAGTTTCGTACAATTTTAATAATGTTTTATTGAATTTTTTGCACATTACAGCTGTTGTATGCCAAAACAGAATAGTCATACCTCAGCGAAAAGCTTATTTTGATTTACTAATCTGTAAATGTGAAATTTGAGTATGAATTCACATGGCTGCTCAGGCTTTTGAACAATCAGTGCAATACAGACAATTGTTTTAACAGCCCATGTCTCATATTAAGGGATGAGTTAAAGAAGCATTTTCAGGATTCACCATCATCATCTTTTAGTGATTTGCTTATTTTGTCTTCCTTCGATGTCTATGAATTTCAAACTTGGGGCTATGATTCCAATTAAACGGTTGTGTCAATTACAGGTTCAAACCGCCGGCCCTGTGACAGTGGCTCCCTACACCATCCCCGTGTGTACTGGACCCCACATGCCAGTGTGCACGAGCGCCGGACATGTGCCTGTCTGCGTGAACAATGGCCAGCCCACCTGGTCGTTCCCCGCGTGTAGTGTTCAGCTACCATCTTGCAATATACAACACATTCCAGTGTGCAGTCTGCCACAGCTCCCACTGTCGACGCATCCGCCACCATTACCTCAGCTGTTCTCTGTGTCGCATCACAATGCGCCGCAGAACAGCCTGGCGCCTCATCCGCATCATCATCAGCATCACTCGCATCATCATCACCATCATCAGCATCAGGAGTCGCATCGTCTACAGCAACAGCCATCACACTTCTCCGCAGCAAATCACCATCATCAACAGCAGGTATGTAGTTTTGGTTCTTTGGATTATTATAAATCACTAAGTGCAATATCAAATGGTTTCATTTGAATAAAATATATAGCAAGGTATTATCTTGGTGTAATGCACACAAAAAATCATCACTCCAGATGGTTCTGATCTATATTATCAGCATTCAGCAGCTGTCAATTGAACCAACGGATATATATAATTGAGTTTTTTGTGTCATGAAGTTGATTTTAAAATGTTGTTGCTTTTTCTTTCAAAAAGGAACTATGTATTGAATTATTCTATCATTCAAGATATCTTGTTTCATCAATAAGTTCTTTTCCTCCCCAAACACAAACAAAGCAGAGGGCCTTAATTATTTGAAAGCTATCTTGCATCAAGCATTGAAAAAAATATATCTACAAGCCCAACCAACATCATTGGTTTCTAGTGAGTGTTCTTTGGAAAGAGGTTTCAGAAACTATTCTATTTCAATGAATCCCAGAAAATTATTAAGATAACTGAAAATTTTTGACACAGCTTATGATGGTATCATTATGGAAGTCTCTGCTTTTTTCTTTTCTCCTTTATTTACGATTATACAATGTTGTCCATTTCCAAGTACCTAACTTTGTAATGGGTAAATTAATGAGATGATTTAAAATGTGCAGAACTGATAAAAGAGTATTGGGTTTCCATTCCATGGACATTAGTAAATTGAAATCTCGATAGGGCTAATTGCATTTATGATATGTCCACCTTCCTCTGACTTCCTCCATGGAGTGAAAACTGAAACAGAATGAAACCAATTAATCTATAAACCTCCCAATACAGCAACTTGGACTGAGATGGACTATAAAGACTTTTGGAAAATCAGAGTTGTCCAGCATATACCTTTTTTCTGTATAGTTTAAAATAGGTTCTCATCAGTCTAATGTTTGTAACCAGCTTATTCATGCAGCCAAGTACATCCAGGTTTAGCTGCTACTAGTAGAAATTAATCTTTGCTGTGTTAACTGTTAGCTTCATCGAAATGTCTAGTAATCCAAATATTTCAGTTACTAGGCACTTTGTGTAAAAAGTTAAATTAATGATATGCCCCCATGTGTCAAAGTTTAAGATTTAATTGAATTTAAAATTATTTTGATTTTGAATACTTGTCATGTTATTGCTACTAATGTAGTAAATTCTTGATTGTTTTGCAAGTGCCCTTTTAGAATAGTCAAATCATGGAAGTGTTCTTTTTTTTTAAATTACAGCGGAGACATGAAGAAGAGATTTTGCTGGACCGAGTCCGACCGACAGCTGCCTCATTTCACCTGCCGCCGAGAGTTTTCCATCATGCACCCACCCTGAACCCCTCCCCACCCCTGATACTCCAGGAGCCTTCAGTCCACCCGACACCGCAGGATCTGTTTGTAAGTTGGGTTTTATTTGTCAGGGGAAATAATGCTGGCTTTTCAGTTTCATGGCAGTAACAATTTACTTGTTTTGTTTATGCATTATACATGTCAATCAAGGCGTCGATGTAAAAACCCTGCTTAAGTAATAAGCATTTGAAGAATATCCCTTGTTTATCATTGGTAGATTTTCCTATATTTTCAAGGCATTCATTTTGTGTGTGTTGAAGATGACTAGTACTTGCCGAGTGAGATAGTAAAGTGAGAACTTATGGATGGAAACTTGACCAGCAAATATGCTTTTTTTTTAACAGGGACCTTTTCAAAGATTCTACACCCATCAGAGGTCACTTGGGCGAAGATCAATGAGGAATTTCCCACCCCCATCACCCCCATACCCGGGATTCCTTCTACATTTTCTGTAAGTCAACTTTCTCTGTATCAACCCATTTACTCATCCCTGAATAGGGGATATGTAACTAGTCCTTATTGAAAGCAACAAATATTCTGAGTTGATTAAATGCACATTCCCGATATTTTTGTTATTACCGTTTGAAGAAAATATGATTAAAGAAAGAAACGCTTGATTTTTTTTTTTTTTTCATACTGTTTTTCATTAACATATTTTAGCTGATTAAGTAAAAAAATGTCTTTATGTTTGCTGGTATGTTGTTGCTTTGATTCACAAATGACACTTGTTCATTTTTATAGAGCAATGTTGGGCAATCCGCCTGTACCTCCCTACGGACGTGAACTTCACGATGACACGACAGAGGAGAACTATGAAGCATTATTGAACCTAGCCGAGAGGCTGGGTGAGGCGAAACCCAAGGGTTTGATCAAGGCGGAGATAGAGCAGTTGCCCGCGTACAGGTTTAATGGGGAAAATCTCAGAAACGGTGCCGACCAAACCTCTTGTGTTGTGTGTATGTGTGACTTTGAGAATAGACAATTATTACGAGTACTACCTTGCTGTCATGAGTTCCATGCTAAATGTATCGACAAGTGGCTAAAGGTGAGTTTGTTATCATTTTCATTTCAATAAAGGGGCTATCCGATAGATATTGTTCTTTGATTAACAAATGTTAAAAAGGTGACATGAGTGATCCTTTTCACCAAACAAATTACCATTTCTCTATATTAAAGAAGCTAGAACTATGAAATAGGTAATGTGCCTTGAAATGCTTTGATGGAAAACTCATGGTCATGGAATCGTGCTCTGACACACAATGCTAGTGCTTCTTAGTTAGAGTGTTGATCCTTATCATATTTTGGTTCACAGACACTCAACCATTTGGATAACTTTGTAAGATAGAAATATTAGATCATTGATAAGGAGTTAATAGTACATAACTATAGTAAGTGCTTCACAATAGTAAAGGACTTACTACAGTCTTGCATTTAACTCTCAAGAATGTATTTGATGTTAAGCAGATTCTATTGCATCAATCCATCATAGATCTTCATTTAAGATGCATATGTCAGATGGATAGAGGACTTGGTGATAAAAGATGGAATAGTTCAAGTCACTTTTTCTTTTTGCCATAATGATTTTTACTCAATTTGGAAAGGACTAAATGACAGTAAGTGACAATTGTGCATTAAAATTTTCTACTCTTCAAATTGGATTGTATTGGATTAAATGGTCTAAATATGAAATTTGTTTTTCTTCAGACAAACAGAACTTGTCCAATCTGCCGTGCGGACGCATCAGAGATCGGGAACCAGTCTGACTGAACATGGTCACAGCCGGGTACCAGAGTTATCAAATTAGTGCTTCAGTAGTGAGGAGAGACTCACTGAACTATTGAACATTTAGTTATACGGGGAAACAGAGAACCAGATAAGGAAGTCCATTGGATATATTTTTATGCAATGTTTAAAAAATTGTCTGCTTATACTTATGTTGTGGGTACTCATTAGAAACGTCTCTTCGAGAGGATTCTAATGAGTACCCACAACAAAGGGTTAAAATTATAAGGAAGTTAGGAAGGGGAATATTTCTCTTATCTGGAGTTTTATTGGGAGGGAGAGGAGACGAGAAGAAATTATCTATATATATATTTTTTTTCTATCTGTTGTTCATGTCTCAGATATTTAGCATTACAGTATATATATCATGCACACGTTCATCATGGTTTGTTATATCCTCTCCTTTTCATTTATCTCATGAAACCTTCACAGAAATACAAGTAATTAGCAAGCCAACTTTTGGTGATTTTTTATTGTCTTTTTTTTTTTATTAAAGGTTGATATTGTTGGTACTTATTTAGGTTTTATAAATGAAACAGACTTATGGATTACTTTAATTTAAGGCTTGCATCTTTTGTTAGTTTTCTTAAAATGAAAAAAATAAAGTTCTTTTCCAATACATTTTCTATTTGTTTAAACATTATCTATTGAATAATGAATCTAGACTTTGATTTATTCCTACAACTTATGCTATCTAAAATTTTAAATTTCTCCAAACAATTTAGTTACAATGGGTGCAATAGTTGAATCGATGACAACACCAAAAATCCTGTAATGGTAAAAAGAGGAACAATATTTCAGCAGTACTTAATGTGCCATTTTCACAATGTATAAGGAAACTTGCTCTGGTCATGTCTAAGTTAAGGCTTAGGAGAATTTACGAGGGAATCTATCATACATGCCTTTGTGAGTCAGGCCCCAGGATTGCAAATAATGCTTGGTATAAACACTGTATTGTTGACAACTTGACACAGGCAAGTTTAAAAGTAGAAAAGTTGACTTGGGAGTACATAGTATCAATCCTAAGACATTGAAAGGAACAAAAAAATGATAGTAACAAAAGGATAAGCACCTCGAAATATAATGTCTTCTATCACAATTATTTGTTTCTGCCGCATTTACTCGAAAGTGATTTAATTTTTCTCAATTAAGGTCCTCACCGACTTTTAATTGGCAAAATATGATCAGAAGGATATTTTTCTTATTGGGAGGATATAATCATGCCCAAAACAAGAGAATGACTTCTTTCTATACTTTTGCCATGGTGCGTACTTAGTTTCTTTTTACTGGAGGTTTATTTAATCATTATGTCCATAAAGTATTACTCATAAGAATTTCTCGGAGAGGAGAATTATTTGATAATGGATATTTATTGCCAGTTACCTTCGTTTCTGACTGTATGTCTCCATTTACTCTAGCTAAATGTAGTTAGTTTAATTTAAATATAACAATGCAAATTACTTAAGGGGTACATTACACAGTAAATAGGACTATCTGATGATCTATTTGCAGTTAATATATTAAATATTATTATTAAAATAATGATGATTATTATTATTTTCTTTTGTATAGAAATCTTATTTCTGTTTTGTTTACCGAAGTTTATACCATGTATTACTGACGCGGTTACTAAATCAGCAAAGTGTACATATTAGGTAAATGCAGAAAATGCATGTTTATTATGTGCTACTTTACTCATACAACTCATACTGTGAAATAGCATCAGAAAGTAGCATTTTATAGATTGTATTTTTCAGGTACTAAGCAAGAATTTATATGTATGCATCTTTATTAACAATGATATAATGCTTTATATGTGTAGTAAATGTCTACCCCTCCCATTTAAGTTTTGTTCAAATTAGCATCAGAGGTCTAGATATGGTTATGTGTCGTTATTCCCATTTGGTCGGTTTAAATGCAGAGCTTCACAAAATGTGACGAAATTTGAATATTATCTTCTGATAGAGCTGAAAACCTTGTGGGAAAAGGAGAAATTGCTCTTGGGTGAGCAATTTCTCCTTTTCCCACCATGTTTTCCAGAGTCGTCTGCAACAAGGTGGTTAAATGTCGTCATTGTTTGGTAATGGGTTAAAATGATACACGAGGCATGATGAATCCAATGAGAACGAACATTTGAGGTATAAAGCAAGATAATGTTAAGAGAGTTTAATGCAAGACTATAGCAAGTTTGAACAAAAATAAAGAACTACATGTAGCTATAGTCTTGCATTGAACTCTCAATCATGAAGTAAGAAGGAGAAATATCCCGTATCTTGACCGATGTGTTCCAGTTTATACTCATCCATAAAACGCTACTTTTAACCTGTATTAGATGGTATTGTTTATTTAGAGATGACATATGGTGACCTCAACTTCCATTGATTATTTCAATTTGCAATATTTCTTTCTTTATTGATATTATTGAAGTCATTTGTTACATATGAGGTCAAGAATTAAGATATTATTTTTTGCACCTCTTGAAGCAACCACTGTGACAAAACTGTTGTTGCTGAATTCTTTCAAATTCCTATAAGAAAAGAGAATTGTATTTATTAATTTCAACCTGCAGATGCCTATAATCGGTCAAAAATCACCATATGAAAGAACTGGTTAAAGAAATGTAATGTTTTATGTGTAAGTATTACTGGTAATTGTTTTCAGTTGTTATGTTTACTTGGAAGTTTTTTCTAAAGAGTAAGGAAGATAAGGAATGTGAGGATTAAGGACTCTCCAGTCAATTTAGAGAAAGAAAATAAAACTGCTGGATTGAAGCAAAAGGAATACATTTCCCTGAAATGAATTTATTAAATTATCATTCAGACATGATATAAATGTGGGGTTCAATGCAAGAAACTTTCCAGTATCCTCATATTTCCTTGTTCCTGTAGAAACTCTGCAGAAACTCTGCCAAGTTTTACTGTTAGGTATTTTTAATGTCAGTTTATGTTTTTTGTTACAAAGGAGGTACCACATTAATGAGTTTGTAATTTGTTACGGACAGACGATTTTGTACATTGAACTCTTACCCTTAATCTATGACACAAATAAGTTCCCTATAGATTGTTCTTTCTTTCATAGATTAATGTTTTTTTTTGTTTTTTTTTGTTTTTTTTTTCTCAAGTTTAGCCAGTGATATTCAATTCTTATCTGTACAGAAAAATGATCTTGGAAATATTTAAATTGGATGATACTCATGGTGATGATTGTGTTGTCAAACACCAGTTGCCATTGCGAGGAGTATGCTTTCTTTAAAAAAAAAAGGTGGAAAACCATTTATAATAATTATTTCTTCCAATATTCAATCTGTTGAAAAGTGTTGAACATGGGTAAAGGTATTTAGGATATAGTTATGGAGTCATCTCTCTCAAAAATATTGTACTTTTTTTTTTCTTTTTATTCAATTTTTATGAACTACAGCATACTTAGGCCAGTAATACAAAGGTTGTTAGTAAAAACTAAAGGAGCGCTTTTATACTTTTTTGAAATGTCATCTTCTCAGTGTTAAATGGAATTGTTTTGATATTTTTAGGTCATGACTTGATATAATTTCTCATAAAGTGTATTATTATTATTCAAATATGTTCTCTGACATAAAAGCTAGCAAGATTTGTTAAAAAGTTGCAATAAACTTCTTAACCACAATTTTGAATAAACTCATTTTATTACATATATAGCAGACAACTAAAAAAGTGTTACACCAATTGCTTGTGAAGTCATTTTAAACATATCATATTCAAATCCTGGGGGTCTATAGTTACCCTGGGGTCAGTACTATATGATATACATGTATTACACAGTACTGACCCCATTATAAGTACATACCCCTATGATTCAAATCATAAAGGAATCTAATGTGACAGATGAAGGAATTGCTCATAACATCCTTAAACATGATTTTGTGATGTTGGTTTGTAATCTTTGAAGAAATCTTACTACTCAACACAATAATAAAAAAAAAAATTCTTTCTATAGTTATCATATACTGTTCTTGTTGTTTTGACAGACAACAAAGTTTACTTGTCACAATCTTCTCTTGAGTTGTCTGCTATAGATGTGTTAAAATGTAAATTGGTAAAGTAACACGTTTTATTGATCTGTGCTTGCATATGGCTGTTTCTCAACTCAGTTTTATTTCCAAAGAAAACACATCTACTGAAGTTATTCATATTCGTTAATTTGTACATGCACAGTATGCTCTTCAGAAGGGCTTCAAAAACGTATTCAGTATACATGTACATGTATATGTAACCAATACAACTTTTGTTTTTTTCTTTTCAAATTGTTAGTGCTTGAATAAAATTTTGTCAGATGTTTTATTCATATTTCTTGTTTAGAACTTAACTTTATGTTCATGTGGATCTGCTTAACCCTTTCCCCGATATATTTATGTTTGTCTATGTATTTCATCTTGACCAGCAGGGGACTTTAGAAATCACTTTGACCGAGACCACGCACTCATTTGTTCTTAATTTTTCTTCTGTAGTATCCCCTTTTGTTACAATGGTTTTTCTACCAAACATATAAAGGAGTTGTTGCAAAGAAAACATAAAAAGTCTTGTTTAATGTGGCTTTTATGTTATATTAGGCATAGATACCCATATAAGGGAAAGGGTTGGTGGGTCGTACAATGATCCAAAAGCAAGAAACCATTTCAAATTGTATTCGTCATCTGTCCTTGTTTCATATATATGTTCCTTGAAAATAAACACACCCTTTTTTAAGTGATGTTTTGTTGTGTATCCTGCTGCCTCCATAATGCTGTACAGCCGTCTTGATAAAGTTATCTAAGAATGTTGAATACTGAAGCCACAAGGTCCCTTGATTTCATTGTGGCTCAAAATCCAAACACCGGTAGATGAAAGGTGTTTTCATGAGAGTCGGCCTCTTAAGTTGAATTATACCAAAGGTCGATGCTTCCTTCAGAGAGACAAGTCAGTTGAGACTTTTTTTTTTTTTAAAACTTCGTTTATTCCATGTATAATGAGACGGGCCTCATCGCTGTATAAGTGAAATATTGTTGATTCGATGTAAAAATCCAATTTAACAGTTCTGTGGTTCTCTATAAGCTAAAGCATGCCATTAATTGGATCAAAGATTTTCAACGAGCATAGTATAAGACATCAATTGGTTTGTTTATATGGGGTTTAACACCCTGTCAACAATTCTTAAGTTACCTTACGGCTTCCCTGTATTAACCAGTACAAGGCACGGCCTCAATGTCTAGTCAAAGGAGACTACCACGAAACCAGAAGTACCGGTGGGGCTCGACTTGGTTTCTTGTAAAAAAAAAATGGGCTTTTGAACAGAACTTTCCACATTTAATCTCGATCCAATACCAAAAAGGTATGCTTTGTAGTTTATTTTTAATGTCTTCTGCTTGAGCTTTCACTACAGACGACGAATCTTCTTATTTACCTTAAAAGGATGTGCGTGAAGACGCTAAGTACTTCGAAAACTCCATGGTCGCTATGGCCTGGTTTCCGTCGTACGACGATAACATGAACAACGGATCTCCCTACGCCGGGTCATTTAAACTTTCGCTAAACCAGACGACTCTTTATATACATCGTTCCCAACAGAGAAATGGGTAATTTGCGATTTATTTACTCGAAGATAGTGCATGAAAAATCAAAAGATAGTTTTAAAGGTTGACTACAAATAAAATGGCATGTTAGTTCAAAGTTTGGCGAAGTTTATTGAAAATATTGATTTTTTTCTTGTTTTGGAAATACTTATAACATTTATTTTGCCAGAAAGACTCGCATGACACTCTGGAAAACTACGATAGTATTATGTCTTGTAAAGAGTTCTATGTTATGTTTAAAAATATGGAATACTACATTATTTCCAGGAGAAAGCTGCTTTATAATAAAAAAAAAAGAATACTGAAAGAGTCGTATTGCCATTGACCACGAGCAATCTGGGGTGCCGAACTTAATGCCTGGAAAAACTATTGCCAGGTTTACAAATACGGACTCGGATCCAGGAGAAAGCCGAGCTATAATTGAGAAAAAGAATGCATAGTCGTAAAGCCACAACAAACAAACATGAGTGGCGAACATTTCGTCATGACACATTACTCACCTTTATGGTCCCATACAGAGTTCGCTGATAACACACTACTCACTCGCTTCTTTGATAAAAACGTTCATGTTATGTGCTCACCGCGAGGTCGGGTAGCGGAAATGAACACGATCTAAAGATTTTTTTAAGGGATCAAAATAAAATCACCAATTGGATAAGAGCATATCAGGCGACACTACCTGTTTCGCGGAAAGTGTCCATGGTTGTACAGCCTTAGACATGTGTGGTTTAGTTCCCGCCTAGAAGACTGAAACAGGCTTCCGTAGGAAGGGAGATACTTTCACATGTGAGTTAATGTTATATTCTATACTCTACTCATATCAAATCCTTAGTTGTAATACGTATGTCAGGCTTTCGGTGCATTTCCAGCAATTGGTGTTTAAGAATCGATTCAATACTAAGTTTCTCATCATAACCAACTTCGATGATTCAAATGCGCACTGATCTACCATGTAGTTTAGATAGATGCATCGCCTGTTGTAAGTTACACGAAACAGGAGGGAAAGGAGACCAATGAGACCGTGTTGGGGGGGGGGGGTTATATTAAAACGTGCATTAACAGCAGGTTATTCAATAAAGGTCCAACCACTGTCGATCCTATATAGCAAACATTGTCAGACTTTGACGCATATTGCTTCTGCTAAAAGCCATATTTGCTTTGGTTTTTCCTATCCTTAAAGCAAAAAGTGTGACAAAGGATACTCTTCATTAACTATTTCATCTATTGTTACAATAGCCTGTGTCTACGCCTTACAATATGTCTCCTGCTGGAAATATCCTTCGGCCGATTTTAAGAAAGGTGTCTAAAGCTTGACCAACTATTGACAAAATATATTCCAATAGAGTGTAAAACTTACTCTGAAGTCAGCTCAGTCATAGTTCAAAAATGTTGGAAGACTGGAAAGGCCAAACTCGGAGATGAGCCGTGTTGAAGGAAAGTGCGCACTACTGGTGAGGAAATGTCAGAATCATGAATAGTTGAAGTGCCTGCTTCGATTATAATAATGAAATAACGGGGCCTTCTATTAAAACTTGTTTTCTATCAAATTTACGTATCAAACAGTAGTATAATAAGAAATTCATTCGCGTTGAAGATAAGTACGCACTACTGGTGAGGAAATACCAGGAGCGTGTGTGAAAAGGTGAAGAAGCGTACGTGAATAAGTGTTCGCTGAAATAATAATGTAATATTATAAAACACGATAACTCCCCAGCCCATTTTTCTTACATATTGCGAATCGTACTCGTGCTCAAGCCCCATCGTGATAATAAACCATTTCAGCCTGTTTTAACATGAATACGTCCGGCTTATCTGCGTCTATCGGTCGTAGGATTAGGACTTAACGTTATCGGTCATCTTCTACAAGCTGCATATGGAAGATATGAAATCTTGTCTAAAGGTTACTAATCTTTACGTTGATTTTGCGCTCAATAACTCAATAACCCAAGTTTTACCCATTACAGTAGGCCTACGACTGTTACCAAATACCTAATGTTTATTAGGTCTTTGCTGTTACTGATCGATGGCCGACGTAAATTGATTTTCCCGTAAATCCGTTCAATATTTTACACGTGTGCATTTCGGAGTTATTGCGATTTATAAAACAAATTTTATATGCGCTTACGGGAATTCTTTAGGACAGAGTCTAAAGAGTTAAAGGCACATCAAAGGAGAGGAGTACAAATAAATTACTGAAATAATATATGGAATTCTTTTATTATGTTCATAAAAGTCATGAGAATAAGTTTAGGAATGAATTGAGACCCTATTTAATAGAATCATTTAAAATAAGTTATTTTGTGCTTGGAATATAGTTGTCTCCATTTCAATCATGTTTATCAACAACATGTTTGTTTACATGTTCAAAATAACGAATTCTGATTGGGCGGTTAAAAAATGTGTGCATTAACTGTCAATGTCATAGGTGAAGATTCAGGAAATCTGAATTATAAAACTTGATAATCTGGGTTATTTCTGGTTTACTTTCACATTTCAATTTTGCTGATGGTTTTTTCTGGTAATAGCTATTTGAATCTGTTCAAAAGTTTACCAAATAATCTAGTTTGATATAGCATTAATTTCCTTGAATGGGCCTTTAAGCAGCCAACTGTATCTTATTGTTTAGCCACGATTTATTTTTAGAAGTCGGTCCTTTGCACATACGCATTAACATTTTGGCAAAAGGAGTTATTGCTCATATTAAACATATCCTCATTCTGATACGATGTTTCTGGACAACGCATCTTGATATTGTATGCAGGTTTCTGTGAATATTCATCGTTTTTCTTTGATGAATAGCTTCAACGATATAAGTAGAAAGCTTCATTTTTCCGAATAGGCATATACGCTAAATGTTTTTGAAGAAGGCATGCATTGCTTATGTTTTTGTTTGTTTGTTTTTTTTGTGTAAAAACACACCGGTGTTATAGCACATTATTACAAACTGGAAAGGACTTTCAGCTTTAAAGTTTTCAGTCAAATCCCCTTATTGTGAAAATCATCTCAGGTGTAATGTACTATGCTACATGTATATTTGATAAATACATAAGTTTTAACTAAAAAGAGTACGTTGGTTAAACCCCAAGTTTTCACGACAGCGACCAGTGACGAAATACATGTTAGCATGTTAACGACAGGTGATCGGGCGTTAATATCGCCAAGTGCAAAGTTTGTCCCATGGGAAGGTTCGAACGGGGGTTCATTGCACGATTATCCGTGCATTAACCCTCCCGTGAGATAAAAGTCTCGCAACAGCTGTTACCCGTTACGTGGGGAAATGGGATCTTAATGCATCCACATCTTCACTGACATATTTTCCTACACTACCTTAAGTCCGTGTGTCTTTTGCGGAGCCTCGGTTATTATTTAGTAGGCCTAAGTAAGCTCAGAATACATTTTTTATCCTGATATGAGGGTTCAGAGAAATATCGATTAAACGAGACGGGTAACTGTCCAAAATTTAACCAATGGGCCATTAACGAGCCCATTACACTCATCAGTGGTTTCTTAGTCCTCTGGTTAGATCGGAGTTAAAATGGTGCTAGAGACCCATTTATACATGTCTCGTTTTCAGACTTTTCAACCTCTAAACATGTTCAAGTTATGTTTTAGACGTTGATTAAAACAATACTTAACAACCAAGCACCTTGCTGATCACAGTGCTAGACAAGCAGATTTTGACCTTCATCGTCCTCTTGTCATCGGAAATATTTTTTGTGGTTTCCGGCTACGGTATGCTTCAGCCGCTGATTGTTGCCTGGTTACCAAACCGTTCAATGTTTGGGAATTATTTCAGACAAACAAGTAGACGTATGGCGAATGCGTCTTGTTCCTGATCAGTATGTGTAACATGTAAACAGGTGATCCGAGGCGACTTTTTCCGTTTTCTTGATCGTCATTTCATAAGAGCTTTTTGGTACGCAGTTGTTTTATTTCTACCGTTATAAATGTTGTCTACCATCCCACGTAAGCTTGCACAAGTAGATCAGTGTCAAACACCTTATTAGGGCCTACATGTGATGATTATGCCAACTTATTTTCTTTTGTCATACTTGTGACAGACGATTTACAGAACTTTTTCGACAAGCGAAGTACTGCCTTAGCTTAAATAGCGATCTTTATAAAAAAATTTCCTTGTACTACCTAGAGCAGTGATGGTACGTAGAAAACTTGCACTGGACTCTTTTTCTTCCAATTACTGAGCTGGGTTCTTTAAAGAACGTATGTAGAATCTGAAAAAATGATATTGTGGCTTAAAAGAAACATTGTGTGAAATGAATTATTTTCTTGTTTAGAGACACGATCTTGTCAACAAGAACATTTACGCTGATTGGTTAATAGCTTGTTTTTGAAATGACTCAATGGTAGGCTGGCTAATGGCGTTCGAATGTTTAGAGACTTCCCTCTCTACCAACATAGGCTACAGCACACGATAACAGAAACGGCTGCCATACGTTTGTTGATAAAAGAAATACATTTCTACATTGTTTCGTTTTCAATTCAACTCATTTTCAAAAACCGTTTGCAAAACTTAATGATAATAAGATTGTCGTCAGCTGTTTTCGTACGACGAGCTTTTTGTATTCAGCCTATAGCTCGTGTAGGCCTACATAGGAGGTCAGGAGATTTCATTCTAGGATAGCATTAATTATTATTATGACCAATGGCCAAACTATAGAGACTGTTCAAAGACGCCCCATAGGGACGTAGGAATTCGAGCCGCGGCATTCGAAAAAAAAGCCGATTTTGAGAACTTTATAACTGCCATTTCGTTATTTTTTTACGATAAGTATTGCACCGTTCTCAGCATTATTTTTGTTATTGATATCTGGGCACCCAGTGCACATATCCATGACATTCGTATTTCGTCACCAGGAAAGCGTTTTACTAAACATTTCATACTTATAATAAGCGAAAGTTCAGGAAAAACATAACATCTTATTTAAATATTGGGCTAAGCAAAATTGCAAGTAACATATCATTGGAATCCGTCTCTCCGAGACGCCTCCAATGACGTGTCACTGGACAATATTGTTTTTTCTATCATACAATCATATTTTTATCAGTTTTGACATGTGCCAATATATATAGCTTTGAATTGTTAAGTAAACGGTACTCAGGACCCTAATTGGAATATTTAATCGTGTGACAGATATACACATATATACCGAAAGAAACTGCTTTAACTCAGCGTACGTAACGATAAGACAATTGGCCATCACAAACCAATAAAGATCTCGTTTTCTCAAAATGTTACAATAAAATAGTTTGCCTGAAAGTTACTTAAAATTTATTCAAGCAATACAGAATTGTCAAATATTATAAGCTATTCCTCTCAAATTGACGCCCAACGATAGCTTTGACCAAAGGTTCAAAGGGGAGTTACTCTTCTGATATTAATATGGGAAATCATTAAGGTTATCTTGCTTTAATGAATTACGGAAATTGACATTTTTACTACACACGTGTGCACGGTTCGTTGAATAAATAAACCCTTCAATATAGACGACGCTATCATGGAAGGTTTTTAAGAAAACTACTTTCAGGATATTGGAATGAACAAATAGATAATAATAATGATAACAACAATAAAAAAAGAGTTAATTATGAGCATCTTTATTCTAATAATTGTTGAATCAGAGTACAGTGTCGACTTCCATTTGGTAACAATAAAGCTATGTATTCATATAGTGTCAACCTTACCTATTAAAGATTCATTTAAATCTAAAGGGTAAGTTGACGTTAAAGGATATGTCAATATAGTATCCATCAAAATGTAAAAATAAATCAAGAATATGTGTGTCTGAATTTATTGGCATATACATTATATTTAAATCTTTTGAAAAATTAAGGTAAGTTTTGGTGATAGTTTATATTGTTGTTTGTTTCACAGGCGTTTGAATTAAGTTTATATTGTCGCTTGTTCCACAGGCGTTTGAATTAAGTACACTTTGTTTTGGATGATTCCAAACAAAACAACAAAATAGTTTGTTTATTTATGTGTACATATATGATTTTTTTTTTTTATAGGAAATCTATATAATGAAAAATGTTAATTACAAGCAAATGGTATTTATACATTTTCAGTACAAAACTGCAAAGTAAATGGAATGCTAAAGAAGATGTGCATTCATTCAAAGGGTCTCAAATGTGAACACCAGGTGTTTGAAGAGTAATTTTCTTAAAATAGATTTTTGTGTTGTCTGCTTTCCAAGGCCTAAATAACTGCTTAATTTTGTTGAGGAAAGATACCCCGAGTAGCAAACAGGTTAGGTCACAGGCCAGCCGCCAATTTACTTTGCAGCTGGCCTGGATCCAACCTGTTTGTACAAGCATGAAGTCAGTTCTTGCACTATGAAGGTTAATAAGCTATATTGTACAATTTTCATCACTAGAAATATTCTAAGATGTCCTATATCTTTATTGACAAGGTACTGAAAACCAATTATTTTCATAGGAATAGAAAAATTCATCCAGTAACATCAGACATGGAAGGAAGAGAGGATTCCAAAAGAGACATGGAACTGTCACATGTCAATGAGAAGTCGGCTGTTGAGATAGAAGATCACAAATACTCAGTGTACAAAGCAAGATGGCTGATGTTGGCTATAGTTTGTTTGCTGAATCTATCCAATGCTATGGTAATTTGTTTTACCCATTCCCTACACATGAGAATTTGTGACTGGTCCAAATTGAAAGCAACAGTATCAGAGCAAAATACATTATTTTGATTTTGATATTGGAGCTGTTTTCATCAAATTTGCTCAATTACTAATAATTCCAGTTGTTATGATGTTTTGCTATTGGCGATTAGAGCTGATGGTATTGTCATCAATTAAGCTCATTTATTTCTTATATTTCAAAATATTGTTACTACAGGAACTATTTGAAGTATATGATTAAAACAGAAACGAAAACATTATTTTCTTAATGCAATTACAAAAGAGAATGGCTATTTGCCAAAGTTTACTATATGACTATTTATAAATGTTGGGTACTGTGTATTATATATATTCAATTGGCAATAAAACATGTTTCAACTAAACTAAACTGAACTAGATCTAATACCCTTTCAGATGTGGATCACATTTGCAGCTGCAGCAGATACCTCCATTGTGTTCTATAACATATCCACGTTCCAACTGAACATGTTGACCATCGTGTTCCTCATCGCCATGGTACCACTTGGCTTTGTGGCCACATGGGTACTGGACACGCGGGGTCTCAGGACTAGTGTATGTATCATCTGGCCCTAGTTTCACCCAAAATCTTTTTTACTCAGAAGTCCTGCCCAGTGGTCAATGTAACATTTCACTACATAAACCGCTTATGAAGCTATTTAATTAGATGACTAAGGTTTGTTTGGAAATGGACTGAAACTCAGCCTGATTATATGATGTGAATGCAGGGTTAAGGGTTACATAGCAAACGTAATCAATGTTAGAAGTTTGATGAGTACCAACTCTTCATAGTCTGGTTTTTTGTTTTACTCTTAAAAATTAACGCTTATAGTGCTCGAACCACCTTCATGCTTATGCAAACAAGTTAGATCACAGGCCAGCCGCCAAGTAATTTGGCGGCTGGCCTGTTATCTAACTTGTTTGCTACTTTGAGTATCTTTCCAACAACAAAATTAAGCAGATATTAAGGTTTGGGAAAGCAGAAGCCACAAAAACTATTTTTGAGAATTATCCAGCAATCTAAGGGTTAAGGTAATGATAGGGGGGAGAACTTCAGATAAACCCCTTCCTTCAACCTATCCTATCTTATCATATAAAAGCTAGGTTAATCCACCAGGTACTGAGCCTCATAAGCTAACTCAGAAGTGTGTCCCACTTGAAATGCAACAGTCCTGAGTTGGAGACCTGGCTTGAGTTCTTTCCACCATTTAATTAATTGAAACCAACAGAGTTTAATTATTTGTCCTCCCTTTTTGATTATGTTTATGTTGGAAAGCAGTAATTAGCGTGGTAAAAATATTGTGCAGTTCTAGTAAGCAAATACTAGGAGCATGGATGGGTTCACTAAACTTAATGTTATGACTAAAATACTGTTGAAAATAATGTAAAATCCTAGGCCAGCATAAAACAGAAGCATCAGCACTCTGATGGTCTGCAAGGAGTTCAATTCTAATCTTTCCACTTCTTTTTTGGACTTTAAGATTGTGCAAATCTTTATCTTGATAAAATCAAGCTAAAGATTTGCACAATATCTAAGTCCAACGGATTTCCATTTTGTTCAGACTCAAGATTGAGAATTTACTTAATATTATGCATGATATAAATCTTTTTCAGTTGATTCTGTCAGCATGGCTAAATGGAATTGGCGGACTTTTACGAAATATCAGTACTTTGGACGTAGTCCCAGAAAACAGACGATATACAGTAGTTCTCATTGGTCAAATTCTCACAGCTTGTGCCCAGCCTTTCGTTATGTTTGCACCTACAAAGTTAGCAGCAGTCTGGTTCCCAGAGAATAGAAGAGCTACTGCAAATATGATAGGAAGTATAAGTGAGTTTGTTTGACAATCATAAAGTCTGAGGCCCTAGTGTGTTGGCGGCCATTACAAGCATTCTAGAATTGAAGGATTTGATGCAAGACTGGATTGAATCCTTAACAAAAGTTGCGGATTTCAAATACTCTTGCAATGAACCTTTAATCCAATTGCTCCTCTTGACAAATGCACAGATGCCTAAACTGTTTCAAAGCAAATGAATAAAATGATATTATTGGTTAACGAATATCAGTTTATATGAAACATAAATACATGTAGATTGAAACACGATGCATTCATGGCTACCTAGGTCGCTTTCTCTGATGGCTACATGTTTGTCATGCATATAAGGAAAAACTTAAGAAGCCAGTTTGACAAAGAAAGCAATTGTTCAAAATGATTTATTCCTGTTTGTGATTAACTGTTTCTTCCCAATTATCTAGAGAAAAGTTATTTTGTCAAACGTTTTAGTTGCTGTCTCTGTCTGCTTCCAATTTTGACCAGTCATTAAGAAGTATACTATAGACATTTTTTTCTTCTGTCACAATGTTTCTTCCCAAAAAGGAATTGATATTATTGATACTCAATAATTGCCCCATCACCTCTTGCTTTTAATTCAATCTATCACATAATAAGTTTTGACAGTCAGAAATGTTTGATGCTGTATACAAAAGGCTATCTTGTCTTTACATTAAACGATCATTAAGCCATTGACATTTACATGATAACCTCCCTTGTTTCAGCTAATCCACTGGGTAACTTGGTAGCATTTGTCATAGTACCAGCAGTGGTGGAGACCCCAGACGATGTACCACTCGCAGTATGTGGAACCTTTATGTCATATTAGACAAGTTTGATGTATACCATTTAAATTCATTCCTGTAATGTGGTTAGGTGACTGATCAAAACTGAGAGCAAAACTACATGACACTTAAAAAGTATGAAAAGTGATATTGTCTTCTTGTTGAGTACTTTGAAGAAGATTCATCATAGGGTCAAATTGAAGCAAGGGAAAGTGTAGTTTTATTTTTCTTTCAGTTTCAAGAGTTAGTCTGTCTATTTCTCATTTAAAATAGCTTTTTTATCTCAAAAACTGTCATTAAACAACTGGAATTTTTTATACATGCATGTCTTGTACATGAGTTTGCATCCATTTATATGTTCTACAAAAGTTATACCGGAAATAGGGTAATCATACCATGTGACAGAATGATACATGTACCAACCTTGTGTTACAGTTATGGATAGTGTCTGGGCCTGCGTTTTTAATGTGTATACTCACCACTGTGTGTATGAGGTCTGAGCCCCCAACCCCACCATCTCCTAGTGCAGCAGAAACCTCACAATCTTATTTGCTGGGACTTAAACAGGTATATAGACCAATCAATTTTTCCCTTTTCACATTAATCCTTAGAATGCAGGGTAATTTTCTAAAAAGATTCTAGTTGTCTGCTTTTCATATCTGTTTAATCTGATGAGGAAAGATACCCAGAGTAGCAAAAAGGTTAAATCACAGGCCAGTCGCAATTTAATTTGCGGCTGGCCTGGATCTAACCTGTTTGCATAAGCATGAAGTCGGTTCCAGCACTATATGGGTTAATAAGATCCTAAAATGATCAAACAATTTTCTGTCTCTATTATTTTATGAGCCATTTGAATACTTTTAAGTATAAAAGTACTGTCAATTTAAGTGAAAGATTTATCATCAACATGCATTAAATCTTCTTTATGTGATTTTTGAAGGGGATTGAAATTCAGAGCAACAACAGAATAACCATTATAAAGCATTAGAAGTTTGTAGTTTCTATATGACATTGGGTTGAAATGATTGCTACAAAAGCGGAAACAGTCTATTTTGAAAAATTCCTTCATTTGTCTCTGTTAAAGATGTATTTAACCCTTAAAATTCTGGGTAATTTTCTACAGATATATCTTTGTGTTGTATGCTTCCAAAACCACAAATAACTGCTTAATTTTGATGAAGAAAGATACTCAGAGTAGCAAACAGATTAGATCACAGGCAAGCCACCAATTCACTTGTTGGCTGGCCTAAATCCAACCTGTTTGCACAAGCATGAAGTTGGTTTTTTAAAGCACTATAAGGGTTAATCAAATACGTGTGTATTCAAAGGAAAAGGTTTGATACAAAAATCTTGCTAAATAAACAATTTTCTTTATTTCAGCTCATTCGGAACAAGCATTATATATTGTTAAATTTATCGTTTGGGGCAGGGCTAGCCCTTTACACTGCCCTGGCCTCGTTTCTTGAACAGATCATGTGCCCCAGAGGATATTCTGATGTAAGTGTAACCCTTATATATCCATAAACTATTTTCAATTACATGCTCTTGTATAATTAATTGTACAAAGAGAAGTTGCATTTTAGAAACTTCCATTCACAACAATCGTTTCTTTAATCATATGAAGTCAAACTTTATGTACAGTAAGGAATTCAGTCTATCTTCCATCATTTGTCAAGTCTGATGAAGTAAACCTGTCCTATGATGTCAAATATACTAGGTATGAAGTCAGCTTATCAAAGGAAATGCTATTCCTTATGGTTTTGTATTTGTTGTCTGATGTTGCTTTTGATGTTAGGGAATGAGTATCGATACTGAGCAAGCTTTATGATTGTCGTCTGCTGTTGCTGTTAGTTTTGACCAGCCCATGTATAATTGAGTAAACTGAACAATTTGTTTTACAGGAGTTTGCAGGTGTGTGCGGTGCCCTCATGATAGGCCTTGGAGTGATTTTCTCTGCTATAGCTGGTATTTATGTGGACAGAACAAAGAATTTTGAGGAAGTTGTGAAAATATCGTTTTCTCTGGCTGTACTAGCAGGGATAGTTTTTACCCAGGTATCAGCAGTTCTTCTCCTATTACTTAACCGTTTCGCTTTATAATGTTTGTATATTTACGCTAATTTGAGTGCCCAAGAAATGGTTCTGACAACATGGCAATGCATGTAAAGACAGAACAACCTATAAATATGCAGCAATGTTTTTCTGCTTGAAAAATTATTTGTGAGATAAAGTATGGACAGCATATTGTATTTTTATAAAAGACAGTCTCAAATCTGATTTACTGAATGTGAATAAACATGTAGCTTACTGAAATGATTACACTGAAGGTATCCCGACTCCGAGACCAGCATGTTTGGGTTGCGATATCCGCTGGACTGTTTGGTGGATTTGGGCTCGCCATATATCCCATATCCATGGAGCTGGCTGTAGAGATTACCTACCCGATCTCCGAGGCAACAAGTTCAGGATTCTGTATAGTGTCTGGGTGAGTGTGTGTGTCACATCAGATAGAATGATTATGCAAACTGTGATCACACATTGTTTCAGTTATTAAATTATAGACATTAGTGATATATTGCGCTAGGTGGCAAAATATTGTTGGTCACTAAAGGGTTGTGATATCAAATGCTTATCAAGTTGTGCCTGCAACTTAAAATTATCATGGGAAAAACAAAATTATTCTCAACACAGTAAGATTGATATTCTCTGTAAATGATTTTCTTAGAATTAAGTTTTCCACACCTATTTGCCACCAAAACAAATATACAATGAATTGATGATTGATACCTTGACAGTTAAGTTTCAATGTCTGGTAAACCTGTATATTAAAATGATATTGTTGTTTGATATTATAAAAGGTTAACGATTTCGTCCATGCATACCTATTTCAACACTTATGTATCTTCAGGTTGTGAAAAATGAACACATTGCTGAGTTTATGCAATTTCTACTTCTTATCTTTTCGTCATAATGGCCATAATGGTTAATAACAATGTCATGTTGTTTCATATCACTTTTGTTTGTCATCTGCTATTGCTTCCAATTTTGACTAGTCACAAAATCCCATTATAAGGGAATATGTTATGACAGCCTCGAGTTTACATATAAAGTTGTAATATTTATTCCAATTTCAGTCAAGTCCAAGGTATTATCTATATGTTTGCCATGCAATACCTCACAAACCCCCTCTCAGCTGATGAACTAGAACTTGAGTCAGGGTGCCATACCACTGATGGAAATAGTACAGCTGTGTTCACCCCAGAGGATTGGACATGTAAGTTACTTCCTATACATAATATCGATGAGAAAAGGGGAAATTGGTTTATGATGAATGGTGGTAAACAGCTTCCTTCTATTGTATTCTTGTAAATGAGAATAAAAGTATGACTTGAAACATTTTACAGGGTGAAAAAAAAGAGTTTTTTTTAAATACCGGTAACATTAAGTAACATTAAACAAGAAAGGATTAAAAAAAAAAAAAAAATAAGTACACTAAATTTTTTATGTTTATGTTATGAGTCATCCTTGAGCAGAACCTCCAGACTGACTGTTTTATATATTATGTTGGTTTACATCACATCAACAATTTTTCACTTATATGACAATGCTGGGCTCATCATTGATGAAGTAAGACCCTAACTGTCCTATTGTTAGATATTAAATTGAAAATGTTACTTTTCATACTTTACACACACTATCATGTTACTAGTAATTGAATACTTTCCCTATTTCAGACTCAAATCTGTACATCTTTAACACAGCCTCAACAATGGCTGTCATACTGCTTCTGCTGCTGTTCCATGCAGACTACAAACGATTGGCCGCAGAAACAAGGCAAGACAAGACAAAGAATGGTAGCACCTCCACCATTTCCACAGAAATAGCAACACCCGCCAGTGATCTTGCCATTATATCGACAAATAAACTTTAAACACATAACTTCATCTTGATGGTTCAGTGCAAGGCTATTGTAAAAGCTTTGTTTTTGAAGCATTTACTATTGTTGTGCATGGAACCCTAGATATACATGTGGATTACCGCACCTGTGACAGACAATATTGGAAACCAATGTGATAAAAGAAGAAAAGGCTTGTTATGCATACATTTTACTTTTGTTCCTAAACAATATAGGGAGAAAATATCAATTCTGCATTGCAGATAGAGTAAAAATGCATGGTGGACCACAGCAGGCTGCATAAGGAGTTTTGGCCACTTTGCACATGTGGCCGCCCCTTCAGGTTTTAGAATGTACCTTTATTGAATCCACAGTGATATTTTAAAATGATTTCAATCTTGCTAAACTTGTTAGAAGAACAGAACATAACTTTATTTAAACCCAAGTATAAAGATGTATACAATAAGGCAATTTATTGCATTTACCATTTTAGTCTGCTGTTGCTCTCAATTTGGAAGTTACCAAATCCCAAGAACAGATTAACATATCCTTCAACTTTTTACTTCATATGAAACCGTTTTATTGAACCCAAGCTAAACATATTGAGTCTAACACAAGACTATAGCAAGTCCTTCACTCACATGAAGTATTTACTATCGGTATTATTTCATTGAACAAACTACTGTGACAACAGGAAAAAATGCTTGTAACAAGCAATTCCTCTTTTTTAATCAGAGTAAGTTAAAGCCATTGTCATGAAACAAATGGCAATTTGCGCACTTTATGATAGATATCTGCTACTAAATGCATTCAATTTGGACCAGTTGATAAATTCCATCTATGAGAAAATGGGCTACTCATCAATTAACATTGAAATTGTTTTGACAAATTGAACTTTGTTTCATAATGAACAACCCTATTTTGTTGTAAGGATTTCAAATGTCATCTCCTTCAAAACAACAAAAGTTTTATTTAGATTTGTTAGAGATGATAATAACTCCATTTAGAGTTGAGCATCATTAACCAGACAAAGATGACAGAATTTGTAATAATTTGTAACCAATTTGAATATTTATTCCTCCAACCGCAGTTGTGATTTACTCCTTTCTGTTATCTGTCTATCTAACATTAATTGCAACTTTCATTCAGAAAGTTCAGTAAATCCAATCTTTACGTAATATCACGACTGCCATTATGCCTATTGCCATGATATCTTGCTCATATCTTGCATGAAGCAAACATTACAAAAAGTTGTTGACCATCAAAAAACTGATTAAGGAAAAGCGGTGTTTTATTATTTAATTTTTATATAAAGATTTTTCATTTTTATTTCACCAAGTTTTATAGTAGAAGATCTTTTATCTCTTCAACTTGGTAAATGTGCCCGTTTTTTGTTTTGCTTTCTTGATCCGTAGAATTCATTGAAGAAAAGAAAATGAGAGAGAATGAATTCATTAATGTATAAATTCTCCTTTGTTCTGAATGTTTTCTTACTTCTTTAGATGGACATCTATAAGAAAACATTTTGGAGGTACGTGGTCTTAGATATCATGACCATATTCCTGTTGTTTGTTTGCTTTAAATAGATGAGATCATTGAGTTTTCACCCGTTCAAAGACATTTTGATATATTTTCATCTTTTTGTTGCCTTATTGTTCAAATCTGCTATCATTTTCAGGTAACCCCTGAAGCATAAGACTATCACATAAGCTTCAGTCAATCTTGTTTTAAGCAACCATTATAGAAGATGTCGCAATGACTGCGTTTAACCCTTAGAATGCTGGGTAATTTTCTAAAGATAGAATTTTGTGTCATCTGCTTTCCAAAACCTTATACATACCTTCTTAATTTTGATGAGGAAAGATACTTAAGAATAGCAATAGAGTAGTAATAGTTTAGATCACAGGTCAGCCGCCAATTTACTTGGCGGCTGACCTGTGATCTAACCTGTTTGCATAAGGATGAAGTCTGTATCGGCACTATGAGGGTTATGACAACTGTCTGCTTAATATGGAAGCCAATCATTCAGAAAGCTCAAATAGGACTTCATGATGACTTGTGTCCTGTATTAATATTGTTTCAGCCTAAATAACTTTTCACACATTTTTTAATTTGTACTGTTAGGTCACTTAAAACAAGATTTACTGTATCTCTCTTATGATTGGCAGAGTTATTCTGTTTTGCATATTTTGCAGAGACCACTTATTTTTATTAAATAAAAAACCTACTATGGTAGTTAGATTTTTGCTGCCATGCTTTTTAAAAGGTTGTCAGGGGCAAATTGTGAAAATTGTCTGCTGATCAAAATCTGATGGAGTTAAGTTGATCATATTTATTTTATGACATACATTCCATAAGATTTGATATATCTTTTCAACTTGTTATTGAGACGAAAAAAGAAAACTTTGATAAATACAAAGATTGTTAATAGTTTTAAATTCATCTCCCAACATCTATCTTTGTTCTATATCCTGTGAGTGACTCGATTATATTTGAAGTGTGGATTCCACACATGATCAATGAAGACACCATGCTATAGATTTAACCCATTCTCCCCATGAGAGAATTGAGATTGACCAAAATTCAAAGCAACAGCAGCAAATGAAAAAAAAGCATAAAAAAGAAACATATTTTTATCAAAATATTGGGTGGAATCCATTATAATAAAAAGATGGGGACATTATATACTATTGGTAATCAAATGCTGTCTTCTGATGTAAGTTGGCAAAGTCTCAACACTCCATTTGAAGTTGAAATCATATACTGGCATTTAACAATCAGTTCAACATTATCTTTCTGCTTCGAAATTCTCTGTAGGATTGAATTGGAAGTTTTTTTAGCCAAGGTTACCATTTGATGACGGAAGGTTCCGCTTTATAGCTCAAATAGTGTTGGTATCATTTCTTTCTTTGCAGGTGACTCAAGAAATTGTAACAGAAGAGGAAATGCGTCTTAATAAGCTATTTCTCTTTTTGTCACGCTTGTTTCTACCTAATATCACAGTAAAAATGATATTTTTCATTCATTATAATTTCCGTCATAAAGTCTTATATAGGTTAAAGGGTTGATACAATATATTTGACAGTAGGAAAATTTGTGTCCCACTCTTGGCTGATGTCAAAACAAAGGTGACCTAATAAAGCAATCATAAGCGTGATAAAATCCGGATAAAGCATCATTGTTTGACACATTTACATAAGTCCTTTCCATCAAAAATGATAGTTGGTTACACTTCAATGAACAACCCAATTTAGAAGCTTGTTAGAAAGGATCAGTATGTGATGATTCTTATGTGTAAGGTATGACATATGGCTAAAGAACAATACAGCAAGAGAATAAATTGCTTGTTAACCCTTATAGTGCTGGAACCAACTTCATGCTTATGCAAACAAGTTGGATACAGGCCAATCGCCGAGTAAATTGATGGTTGGCCTGTCAGGGTCTTCCCCAGGATTTTTTTCAGGCACTCGGGTGCTTGATGCTGGGGAGGGAATGTTTGGCATTAAAGTGGTTACATCCTTCTGTCAATTTCTTTTTAAATATGCATCCCAAAATGATTGGTTTTAAGGTACATTTTTAATTATAAGACAAAAATCACTAATTGTAAATGTACCAAACAATGTTAGAAGCAAGTACCTGTGGTACAAATTTAAAGCGCTGTGGAGAAATTCTAATTACAGTGGAATCAGTTAAGGTGCTGGGGGAGTGCTGTTTTTGAAATACGAGTGCTGGGGTACCACAGCTTTTAAAAGGCCTTGGGAAGAACCAGTCAGAACCTGCCTACGATCTAATCAGTTTGCTACTTTGAATCATTCCTCATCAAAATTAAGCAGAATTGATATTGAAGGTTTTTGGAAAGCAGACAACACAAAAAACTATTTTTAGATAACTACCCAGCATTCTAAGGGTTAACACAAAGTCATATTCCCCAATATGGGATTCTGTGACTTCTCCAAATGGAACACAAGTAAGTAGGTCATAATTATACAGTATTTTGCACCTTCTTTTTCATTGTTGATAGCGACTTTATATAGCATAAATTTCTGAAAAATGGCAAATAAACACAAAAAAAATAAAAAATCAAATTCCAATACCAATTGATAAAGTGTAAAGGTCTTTTGTTTTTATGAGGAGAAGAGTTAAGCTTTAGAATAAGTGTAACCCATGCATAGTGTCCAGGTTGCATTAAAACAGACAAGTTCATAATGAATTGAGCTATATAGCTGTCAGTGTGGATGGTCCCCCGATTAAATCAATCATAACACCGTTTGGCGTGCTGGTAACCTGCTTTTGGTATACAGCTAAATGTTGATGGGATTGTATAGATATAACCAGGTATCTTTTCTTTTTCTTTTTTTCTTCGAAGATTAATTTCTTAATTTTATCAATCAGAATCTGATGTATTTGTCATAAAAAAGAATGTCTAAAAACATTCCTTATTTGAGTATTACTATTTCAGCTAGAGTGATAGTCATCATCACTAATAACCTGCTGCTTGTGTTTTGGGAAAAAAAAGGCCCCTAAGCTTATTGAAAACCAAAATAAACGCTTTAACATAGAGAAATGAAATCTTTATTTTAAGTGTTTGGAGCCATATTTAAGCCCATATGCAACCATCCTTAACATATCTTCTGACAGTATTAGAGAAACCATAGATGATAAATAAATTGCTGGAAGAAATTTTTGGTTTGTTACAATTGTTATTCGTTACTGCCCAACATCACATATAAAATGTAATGAAACCATTAATTTCCATTTGGACCAGTATGTCCACAGATATGTTAGGGTACAGACCATAAAGAAGATACATGTAGTTGTCTTTAAAATATTTTATGTGGAGTTCCTTCCACTAGGACATTTATGTTGCATCTATAACCAGTTTTAATTAATCCTTTTTTGTAAAAAGAAAATGCTCACTCAAAACGCCTCCTTGATTGAAGTCATGAAGAGAGCTTCTGCATGGAATTTGTTTAACTTTTATTCAAAAGCAGTCAATGACATTATTCATGAGTGTAAACTTAATTCACTTGACTTAATTATCATATGTCATCTTTAAAATAAGTTATTATTACTTAAACTTAAATATCACTCATAATTCTGCTTTCAAGATACATAAACAATATTTCTCATACAAGATTTCCCAATTGCCTGATATTATAAAGGAAAGCAGTCAATGGTCTTGAAAATTTTTCTGAAAACATGAGCCAAGAAAAAGGTCAATGCTCGAAACCCTTTCTTCAGTGACTCACTTATAATGAACATGCAGGGGATACCATGGTTTAAAAAAACCATAATGTACATTTTATTCTTTTGTCATAGTGTTTTCTACTTTATAACACAAAGAATTTTAAGTTTTTTCATTTAAATTTGCCAAATGTTGCTTTCAATTTCTATCAATCATAATAGCAATTGTGAGGGAAGTGCTTAAAAGGATCATACATGTGTCAATTCAAAAAGGGATTGGCAATAGTGAATGACTTATTTAAAAGATATATCTATACTAAACAGAAAACAAGATACAACACTATAATATTGTGTCATTTGATGGACATTCTTCTGTCAAAACTGCACGAACATGTCCATACTTATGACAGCTGACAAATGAGAACAAAACAAGAGTAACCTCCAAACAGATTATTTTAGATTTCAAATTGTGTATCTTGTCATTAAAACATGTTCTGTTGATGTGCCCATAGCTGTTACCTCATAACCAAATAAAACATTTTTCTCTGAATCCCAAAACAGAAGAGTTTGCTTACATGCAATTTAATTGTGCTAATTTTGTTTTTAAGTTAGATATAAGAAATATTGGACTTGCCAAAATATCCAGTTTTACTGGGAAATGATATGTAATGAGATAACTCCAATCTATTGCCACTAACTCAAATGATGCTTATTTCAATGGAGAAACTTTCATGAGCAAGTTATGTTTTTTAATGCTACAATAATATTTACTCTATGTGAAATGGAAAACATCATTGTTTATACTTTATTAGGACATACTTTTAATGTTGGTAATTGAAAAACTGAATAAACAAATAGACAAATAATTAAATAATACTCAGCATTTGCTGACTAGCTGCTTATGCTTTGAATTTGTATTGGTATAACACAATATTCTTTATGGGGTATAGGGCTATGAGCCATTGAGTCAGGCAAATTTGATAGGCATGCAGGAAGTGTTCGAAATAACACCTTAAAATGATGCACATATCCCTTCTTTGACTGTTTAATGTTAGACTTATCTTAAACAATAGGTGAGGGATCCTTCAATGAGCTATAAATAATGATTTGACTGATCTATACAGATTGAAAACAATTTGATAAAAGTACATTTTCAATATTGACATGTTGTCACTAAGGTTTGTGTCACGAAATATCCATAAATCAATAACGTAAGTTGTATTACAAATCTTCTTCTTCAGGAAAAGAGTAAAATATTACCTTGCTGAGACCATTTATGATCATTGAACAAAATAGCTTTGGGCAACTTTCAAAAACATCACCTATTTTTCAAATGACTATCTGCCAGGTATTGGATTTTGACATTGAAAACAACACGAACAACAGAAAAAGTTGTATTCCAAAACTACAAAATATTGTCAAGAGAACTATTTTCTATATTCTTTACGATTTTCGTTCGAAATCATTTCCCATTTGGACCAGTAACAAAAGAATGTATGAAGGCATGGGTGAGGATTGAAATGTACATGTGCTAATGATTATGAAACACTTTTAAAGATATACAGCCTTTCGCAAAGAAGATTCTCAAAGTCAGAACTTTCTGTACTGTGTAAAGTTATTCCAATTCATTCTGAAATGAGTACAATTGCTGATCTAAAGTGATGGTTAATGAAGATTTAAATGATGTTTCTATTTTGTCTGCTACATATTAATTATTTTCCATGATAATTAAAATACACTTTAAACAAGATTATCCTTGTTACCATTATATTTTGTATTGTTTTTCGAGACTCAATGTCTAACATAGGTAACAAGCCCCAAATTGAATATACTTGTACTACCTGGGTCAAAAATCCGAACCCAGCAATGAAAATATTTCGAGGGATCAACGCAATACTATAGTAAGTGATTCACAAACATGAAGCACTTACTATAGTATTGCGTTGAACCCTCAATTTGTTCCAATATTAGGAGAAAATTAGGGGATAGCTGCATTTCTTGTCATCATATAGCAGAATTTAAATTGGAAAATACAAAACTAAAATCACATTCACACTAAAACCGATTCTTTTTCCAACGCCTTCCTAGCGAAACATATGCAAAAGGAAAATAAAGATGGGCAGCATAAACTTCATAAAACTGTCATCTATTTATTTTCACGACTTCAACATAAATAGACCTGAGTATCTATATGATGATATGCATCCTCTATATATGGCTAATTAAATGTTAATTACCTGCATAATATGCATATACATCTAGCTTACTCCTATTTATATAAGATCATAAGACTGATCCAAATTCAAAGCAGCAGCAGCAATAAAACTTAACCCTCAGAATGCTGGATAATTTTCGAAAAAAAAATTTGTGTCATCTGCTTTCCAACTTCTTGAATACCTGCTTAATTTTGATGAGGAAAGACTCTCAGAACGGCAAACAGGTTGGATCACAGGGTGGACACCAATTCATTTGGCAGCTGGCCTGGATCTAGTTTACGTGTTTGCGTAAGCATGAAGTTGGTTTCTGCACTATAAGGGTCAAAACAATTTTTTTGATATGACACTAGATAGAAACCACGAAGACAAGAGGAGAAAATGCTTGACCCAAGGCTCTTGTCACAGTGGCTTTTATTTTAGTCTTCTGCGACAAGGACATAAGTACTAGTCAATTAGAAGATATGAGTTGAGTTAAATGACTAATATAAAACTTCACCTACAACACAGCTTAACTTAATTGATTTTCCTTATGAACTAGTCTTAACCAGTTAAAGTATTTGAGTTTTATGACCAAATCAACTTCCGAGCAATTCATTTTGCAAAAATTTAAAACTTGTAAACAAACAACAGATGGGCGTTGTTAATTGGAAATTAAAGAGAGAACACAATTTGTGAGAGAGGAGTTATTGATTATGAATGATTAAGTTTTTGAATGACAACTTTTTTTTGTAAACAGCTAAATTGCTGCATTAAGATAAGTTTCTATAAAAGGAATAAATGGTTTGTATAGTTAGCTTGCTGAATATGAGTCTCCAATATATAAATGCTCCTCAGCCTGATGTTTCCTTCTAACTTCTGTACAATCTTCTTTATAAACCACCGACTGCTGTTCCATATGAACACAATTGTTCAGTGTTGAACATATAATGTCACAACATATTCATTCATCATTTGAGAGAAAGTTTACTTCTATTAGCTTTCAAACGCATGTAATCATAGACAGCCTTGCGAAGGAATCAAGAACTTGATGGACTGACATAAACGACAACTGGCTGTCCATAAATTTCAAGAACAAGTTCATGAACACAATAAAAAGGTTCATCAAAGTGTTTATCCATAAATTTCATCAACAGTTTTTGAATGCTTTGCAGAGGCAGAATCAAGAAGTTTCTTATTTTGTTATAAACCATTTTAGTGCTGGAACCGACCTCATGCGAATGCAAACAGGTTAATTGGTGGCTGGCCTGTTGTTATACCTGTTTGCTACTCAGGGTATCCTCCCTCATCAAAACTAAGCAGATAACAATGAACTTAACCACTCTTTGTCAGGCTGTACTTAATAAGAAAATGCAGTTTATGGTACCATTTGAGGCTTTCAATTTAGACCAGTTCAAAAATCAAATATAGGGAAATTGATTAATCATTTACATCATCTGCTCATTAGTTCATATATTACAACATAAACACAATCATCATGGATGTAGCAAGCAATCAAAATCCATTTGATATTCTATAACTTACAGGCCAAGAAGATGCTACGTCAACCAGTGTTGACAACACTGTTGTTGGTTGCCTTCACAATGAAGAGTAGTGGGAACTCCATCACCAGGACAACAACACTGTCACCTTACTCCAGATCAAACTACAGTAAGTAATTCCCTTCAAAACATCAGTTTCCACAATTCAAGACTCATTAAAGCATCATCGTATTTAGCAATGATTTCTTAGAGATCTACAAGTACAAGGCATGGAACAAGTATCTTGCACAGGAGTCTGCAATTATGGAACAATATGTCGCTTGGTATCTTCTGTGACCAAACCTTTGACAACCTGTCTAAAATCCTTAATGCTAAACCATATACCAATGTAGATTACTATTTCCGTAATTAAACACTTTGAATATGCTAGCCTCAATAGCTTGGTCATCCCCATGTGTATTATTGTGACTGATCAAGCCAATTTCTAAATGCATTCAAGGGCCATAACTCTTAAGGTTCTTTCACTGATCTTGCTGGATATTAATCTTAAAAGTAATACTATGGCCAAACCCCGTTCATAAAGCATGGCAATGATTGGATTTGAAATTTTATGACAGACAGGAGTAAATCAAATGTCTCCTCGATAAAAATCCAATCACTATGGTACATGTATGATGACAATTATCACCTAGAGTATATAGCGGAACTTTCTCTCTTGGACAATTGATGTAACTTCTGAATCTTAGTTCTAATGGATTACATTGTTAGTACACAACATTGTGGTTACAATAAGCATGTGCAAACTACACAGACCTAGATAACGCGAAAGTGTCGGGCTTCCTATGTCAGAAACCTGGCACAGCCAGCTCACATCACAGTATGCAATATGCTATGCATATAACTATTCAATTAATCCTAATTGAAACAATAATCTCAATACATGTAGTATCTGTTGCAGGTACACTAAAAGGCATCTTCATATGAATAATGAAAAGTATTAACCCATTACCAAACAATAAAGGCGTTAAACCACTTTGTTGCAGACGACTCTGGAAAACACTGTGGGAAAATAAGAAATTACTTTTTGGTGTTTGGTAAAGGGTTAATGGATCTATCATATTGTCATTTTTTGACAGATGGATGCAAAACTTACACACAAGCAGGTGCGGGCGATTTCAAACTCCACAGGAAACATTATACAAGCAAGACCCAGGGCTACTTCATCAAGGCATTAGATCTGCTTGAGAGAACGTCTTTCTATAAGTGTGACCCGAATAACGAGAAATATGGTATAGATACAGCCACTAACACATGGTGGGTGGATAAAGGCTGTGGCGGGCTGTTCCGTGTGGTGGTATGCCCAGATAAGACAGACAAACCACACCCACATCCTGGTAATAACAAGATCTTATTTACATTTTGATCATCAATTTGTTAGTTGTAATTTGTCTTCTGCAAGGCTCGCAATCAATGGAGGATGTTTCATTTAATTTTTTTTTTACTTGTCTGTAAATGCCAAATCTTTTGGCACTTGCCTGTTTAATAGTTACTTAGTAGATTTCAGTAAAATTCGCTTGTCGGTTAATTACTGGTAGTGCCTTTGGAAAATCCAAATTAACATGTAGTTAGGATTTAGATCCATTATGGGAGAAAAGTTTTAAAATGATTTCAAATTCAGTATATCAACAACTACCTTACAGGGACTTGAAAATGTACCTTTCATAAACCTTTTTTTGTAACCTAGAGGTAGAATTTCTTGTTACTGCTATCGTCAAGTTTGGTAATCCCTTTCCATTGAATACCAAGGCCAATTACTACTGACAAGAGCTATGGAGAATCAGTATGATTCATGTTATATCAGCTAAATCTCTTTCAGAAAATTGGCGTGGTACAGTCTACAGTGAGTTACTCCTGAATCTAAAAGTACCCATACAGATGATAGACTGGGACCATTTCAACATGAAGGGAGTTGAAAACCGGTTTAAATACCAGGCCACCGTGATCAAATCCTAGAGAACCATTACAGTGATCCACCAACATATCATGGTTTACAGATGAATATTTTGTTTTGCCTAATCAAATCAATAGAAATGGAATTGTGTTAAAGGAAAATTTGCTTGTCATAAAATGAGGAAATTCTCTTTTATTCAGACAATGTTTCTTTACTAACTTATAACCTATTTCTGCTTTTGCTTTAAATTTGGACCCGTTACAAAGCTGCAATGGAATAGGTTAGAATTTTAGAATTATGAATGTGTGTTTTATACATGTATTAAGATTATACATTTAACATTTCAGCCTATTCAATGTCATAGCATTTTGTTAATATAGGTTAGAAAAAGCCTCAAAACATGATCACCAAAATAGCAACTGCTTCTAGCCTTCTACCCAATATCTCAAGTAAAATATTTTCTTTCAATCACAGTTGCTGTGTGCTTTTAATCAGTCCAAGTCCCAAAATCATATATGAGCAAATTGTTTAATTCAGTCATAGGATCCTTTAAAACAAAAGGGTCCTTGTTTGTTTCTTAGCCTTTACTAAATTAGCAACTGTACAGCTAAATACAATGTAACAGTCTCACAATTCTGTTTTATAGATCCATGAAAGTTTATGACTTATGAGCCTATCTGATGAAAACAAACATCTTTCTAAGAAGGGAAATTTTGATCAATAATTCACGTTGAAATGTTTGTGAATTGATGTTTAAATAGGGAATAAACTATGTTATTGCCACCAATCACTTGTGTTAGCTTTTTATTTAGATATATCCATTCAAATTTTGCAAAGTAGTTTGGTATCTATGTGTGCTCTTGTTGGCATGTGATACCTATTATAACTTTTGTGAAATATTAAGTCAAATTTGGAAACCGTATGCATTGTTATAGAGAACATGCAGGTTTATGAAAAGACAGCACAACCAATCAGTGTACTTCATTGTTTTTTACTGATCAAATGTGATTGTGTGGAAGATTTTTGGAAAGAAAAAATGAGAAAAACGAAATTTACCAGCAGAATAAATATAAATGTGTACTTTTGTGCTTTATATAACACCAAATCGCCTTTTATTAAAGAAAAAATAATCAAAACATTTTTGACGTCAAATGGCAATCTGAATACATCGGGTTTATTCAATGAAAACTCAGCTCACGGAAATATCCTAGTTGTTTCGACCGACGAAAAATGATGCAGTCAGAACCTATATTGTATTTAAATATGAATTCATTTATGGACTAAGGGCGCTTCAGCACCATAGTCCATAGGCGTAGGAGCCGGGGGGGCCAGGGGGGGCCCGGCCCCCCCAATATCCAGACTGGGGGGGCCAGAGTATACTTTGGCCCCCCCAATATTCACAATGGAAAATGAAGATATTTGAAAAGAAAAAAATAAAGAAACGAAATTTACAGCAGAATCAATATAAATGTGTGCATTTTTTGTGCTTTATCTTATACCAATTTGCCTTTATTTACAAACAATAACCAAAATATTTTTGACACCATCATCGCAAATGGCAATCTGAACACATCGGGTTTATTCAATGAAAACTCAGCTCACGAAAATAACCGAGTAGTTTCGATTGACAAAAACAGTGATGTAAAACGTGTCCTTTAAGTAGTAAGACCCAATATAGTGTATTCAATTGTTAGCTAAAGCTTAAAATTTAATAATTCAGTGGCACCTATGTCAGTTGTACCCGTGGTTGTGACAGTCTGATAGCAGTTTTAAGACGCATCACTTTTATTTGCCGCGTGAGTTCGAGACCTGTCCTATCCACTTTTCTTTTTTTCACTTTTTTTTTGTATTAAGATACACATTTTCATACGCTTTCTTTTAATTCATAAAATAGTATTGAGTTTGTAGATGCATGAAAAGTCATGACAAAAGTTTTGGAACATTTATTCTTAACGGTACATTTACCGGTCCTCATCTGAAGTTGGCCCCCCCAATATTGAAAACGCTCCTACGCCTATGTAGTCCATTGACTTTACATACCACTTTTCAAGAGACGGTACTTTATCGATACACAAACAGTGGTCTGACCCCAATTACTCATTAAACATCTGCCTTCACTGTGCGGACTAATACCTTCTTGGAACTAAGAATGTAGTCTGGATTTACTCGCTTTGTTTTGCTCTATATTTTATAACTGTTGCATCAAGGGAAATTGTAAAATGTCCAGATGTGCGAAAAATAGACTATTGTTCAGCCTCTGTTCACAGAAATAATAATTATAGTAATGGTGGTAAAAGGAGCAGCTGTTTTCCTTGAGGTGTTGCTCAAAGAAATTTTCAAATGTATCCTCAATCATTTGCTTTAAACGCACCTCAGTCCTTCAGCGCTATAAGCGCTTTGATTTTATTAGTTGAGGTAGAAGAACCCGTGGCTGTGACAGCATGGTCGCTATCACTTTTAGTTTAGATTCAACACAATCCGCGTGAGATCCAGACCTGGCCCATCCTTTTTTCTTTTAGTTTTTTTGTATTAATTAAGATACACATTTTCATACGCTTTCTTTTAATTCATTTAATGATATTGAATTTGTAGATGCATGATTAGTCATGAGAAAGTTAAGGAACATTTATTCTTAGACCGGTCTTCATCTTAAGTTGCCCCCCCCCCCCCCATGTTGAAACCACTCCTACGCCTATGCATAACAATATGATAAAGTTCATCCATGCAACATGATGTCATTCTCAAAACATTAAACATGTTGATGTACATCCCTTGCATTTATTGACTCATATTCATGGCCATCCATTTACCCCTGTGATTTATTTCCAATATTTTCTACATATAACATAAACAAGGCATCATAGCCCAGTTGACAACATATCCAACTTTGGATACAGTCCTGATTTAAAACCAAGCATGGTCAATGTTCTTTCCAAGGTTGAATGAAATATTTTGTCTAAAAATATCATGGGAAAGCATAGTGTTGTCTGGAATCCTGATTTGGAATGATTGAAAACAAAGAAGCTTTGGAAAGCAAACACTGGTAAATAGCATTTATAGACTAAAACTGTTTTTCTAGACTAAGTTCAGCAACAAATAAATTCTGAATACATTTATTTCAAATCATTCCACACGAATTCTTTATAGGTTAAGTGTGGGGATATATTAGACTGTGATCCCCAGTACAACTGTTAAGTGTTACAAAACATCTCAAAAGAAATTAAAATGGCATGAATCTTTTATAAAAACAAAGGCCGACACTCTCTTTAACTCAACAACACAAATGTGACTTAACTTACTTCTCGAAAACATTTAACGGTAATATGAAATGCCCCCAATTTTTCAAGCCAATTGTAAAAGTGCAAAGTTTTCCCAGAACTACAGCCAATGACATTTCTTTTCTTTTTTAAGAGAAAAAAAAAGACAAATCGTAATCCTTATTAAAGGAAGGGTGAATTTGCCTGATTCAAGAAGTTGAAATTTTTAGCCAAATTCTTTTTTAATTAAGTCGCCAGCTATAGAAATAATACTTGGGGTATCTACAGAGAATGCAATTTAACCTTCAGTGTTAACACATTCTGTTTAAAAGATAATCTTTTAAAGTAGAACAGGACTCTTCAGTAGGCAGATAAAAAGAATAACTCTGAAAAAATGTCAGTATTTTTCTCACATCATTGTTGCTTCTTTTCCTGTTTTCATTAAAATGCTGTTTAAGCAAGAGCTACAGCTTTGTTCAGCCTGTTCCAGAGCTGATGCAACCTCAGGATTACACAGGGTTGAAATGTCAGCATCCAAGATGTGGGCTCGCACTGAAAAATGAATAATGAAAAAAATATAGGTTATAGATAATTGAGTGGTCGATTCAATTGAAATAGGGAATAAGTATTTGGTTATTATTTTAAGTTGTTTTTTAGACAGTAACATTATTGTAGAATCAATCCATCGAATTACTTCCTATTATTTATTTTTCCTATTTCAAACGAATGGGCATCTTAAAATGATCTTTTCATAGGAAACCTCCTTTTCAATTGGTGTCTGATAATATGAGAAAATCTCAACTTGATAGAGAGGAACTAAGGATATGATATAAGTGTTATGTTGTCCATATACCAATAATATTTATGTAACATTAATTTGCAAAGAAGAAAACCTTGCTGCGTTTTTGGTTTATGAATAATTTGTTCAGTTTTCAGTAGCTGATAATCATTTCATATTGATAATATATGCTATATAATGATTATATGAACAAAGAAAAAAATGCATGAATATCTAAGCAGTATTTCTTTAGTCACTTATAGTTTGAGGCAGAAGGATACTCTAAATAGTACTGCATTAATTCACTGACACATGATAAGTTCTGTAAGAGTTTGTGTATTTGTAAGGAAATATGTTTATGTACTCATCCTAAAAATAAAAGGATATCATTGGGTGTAATTCTGTTACAATACCTACCATCATAAAACAAACACAGTACTGAACACTACTTACCACTTGTATTTTGAATTGTTTCCTTAAGTTTTTGAAGTTCATGATTCAAATGATTGAGCTCATCTTTCAGCTCTTGATGGTTGTATGTTTGAACATTCATGATTGGCAACTTTTGTTGAATTCCAGCTTTGGAACCCTGTAAGTCAATGAAACGTTATATGTAACAGTATCATCACCATGAAAAACAAATCTGTTTAGAGAGAACAATCATTTCTAACTAGAATCTAAATAATAATGGATGTAACCCTTAACTCCCTTCACTCCTTAAGTTGATCATGGCAAATATAACTGAAATACTTTTATGATTCCTATACACAAGGTATTTTTTTCCCTAAATTCTGACAAAGACCAATGCTGTATTTCTTATTGTTTTATAACCCGAAAGTGGATAGTGTTTAATGGCAATTCAACAATGTTTTAGTTATATTAAAATGTCTTCCTAGAATACACTACATTAGTACTAGGCCGTCTAGCTCGTGAAGCAGTAGCTTTCTTCCTTGAAAATAGAATATTAGAATAAAAGGTTTTTTTTTACAATTTTGTTTTTATAACCCTATTTCTGTGATGAACAGGAGCTTTACCCACATTGCCATGCAGTCCTGAACTCTTTCCAAAAACTCATACATTTATAAGCCAAAAGAATATGATAGAGTCTGTTGAACTTATTTGTTTACTTATTTTTTTTTCTATCACAATAAATCATTCTCTACAACTCAAAGTCCAAAGGTTGACGTCATGTCAACCCAACATTTTCATGTCCCTGTGTGTAGATCTAGCTTTACCCCAAAAGGACTGCCTTCCATAAACAATGGATTAAGACGGTGATTAAAATGTCTTTAGGTCTATTTGAAACGTATTGTTATCAGCTAAGTCCATAGAATAGCCACTAACATCATTCTCTAACGAGCACGTGATTACAGTCATGGCTATCAAATTGTCTGGATGCAATTTGATTCAAATACCCTTCAACAACAACAACATGTTGACGACTTCTTATTCCATTTTTTCTTTAAGAATAAGATACACAAAAAACGGTAGACACTAGTCATCATGTGCATGTTATACTTACGTAAATACCTTTTTGCATATCATAAGCCGTACAGCCTGTGGATAATGTAGCTAAGTACAGACGAACTTTCTATAATTAATCTCTGAGCTCGATCTTATTATAATTTTCACGAAATGAATGTTTGCTTTTACGCTACGTATATAAGTTATGAATACATGTTATTTCAACAGCAAAGCTTAAAACAACAAGCTTGCAATTTGATATTATTTCTCTAAAAAGAATCTTTAAATGATTTGGGTTTAGAGATTAGATAATTAGGCGGGTTTTAATGTCATCCGTTTATGCACACTCAACGTGACACCTTTGGGCAATTAAAACTTTGTCTCAAAATGTGAAGTATATTATTTAGAAGCGAGGTTTGGAAGTTAGTGTATTCATTCAATCACGAGCAATATAATGTCATTTATGCATTTAAGGAAACATTGCAGCGAATAGGTTACAGGGCCCAAAACTCTGTCGGCTAAGGTGCACGGCTCCCGAGGCGATAGTTTCTAAGTTTTCTTTAATTCAGTCGAAGTGCCTGTAATTCGTGGAGGAAATTCAACAGATATTGTTTGCAGTACCTCTGGGCTTGTTTAAAGACACAATAAAACGGTATTTGGTTTGTCTCATTAGCTACACGCGCAAAATGAATAACTAGCGATTCGTGTCTTGAACGTTCGTACATTTATGTATGTATAAATTTATGCTTTCGACCTTGACCGCTCCACTAGTGATGGTCAAGATTGACAATCTCTTTACATTTTTTATTCCATAAATATTAACAGTACTATGCCAATGCTCCGCATATTATCAATATGCTTTTTGCACGAAACAACCACTATTGACAACCATTATTAATATCTCTCACTCAAAGTCAATGTAGCCTTTTTTCAATTTGGATGTTATTCTTTATTATAACCCTTATTATATGTTATGTACTTGGGTCAAAATAAATAACTGTTCTGTTCTGAAAAGGGGCAAATCATTATAACCTCCGTTAAATGTTGGTGAAATGCTCCAAGATCTTTCATGGCCAACATTAGCAGAACGTAGACAGCATTCTAGCCTCATCTTTTTCTTTAAGATACATGTGGGTCTGGTGATAATTGACAAGGACAACTATCTACATAAGTTATCACATCCCAGATCAACACATTCTTCTACCTATCACCCTCACCAGTATCACAGACCTAATGCATATTCAGAAACACTGAAAAATTCCTTCTTTTCACGGACAATACAACTTTGGAACCGTCTGCCTGTCAGTGCTGTTTCTGCTGAAACAGTGCTCGACTTTAAATCTAAAATATAAAAAACAGCGTCTGCTACTAAAAGTAATAGTAGCAGACCACAACTTCTTGTAAATAGTTTTTAACCGTATATCTCTCAAGTTTTTAATCTGTATAAAACTGGGAAGTTAAATTCCTTCCCTTTATTTTCTTTTAAATCTTGCGCTTGATTGATGCAATTTTGCGACCACCTAACCTGTCATAATGCTCCAATGGAGCGAGAACAGTACCATGAGATAGAGATAGATAGATAAATAACTCTTCATTTGCTGATTTCTGAGATAGTTTACCCTAAATTATCTACATTACTTGATGGAACTTTTTAATTAAGAACTGGAGATAACACTTTAACATATACACCTTACTTCCTGAATTTACAACTTTCAACATGAGAAAAGCAATTCAAATGGAAATAATAGTTCTTAAAAGGACCATCTCACAGATTGAGATTTTAATCTTTTAATGGTTTCTATGAATATAATGCTATCACAGATCTATGAAGTTGCAGAAACTAACTTTCAGAAAGTTAGATTTGTTGAAACTCTTTGTGTAGTAGAGATAAAGCACATTTATGTTGCAGATTTAGTAAACCATTTTAACTGTTTATTTTGTAAACAATGATCTTTTATTTCCATCCTGCGGAATAATTGAAATGGGTAAGGGTAGCTTTGACCCAGATTATGAAATGGGTCGACACTCTAACCATGTGAGGCTTATTACAGGGCTTCTTTTCACTATTTAACAGATATCTGCAATCTTCTTTAAAATCATGCAGTTTTCCCTGAAGAATGAGTTTACCTCAGGGTTTTTCTTATGACTTTCCCACATGACTTTACCCATAATTCCCTAAGTTTACTACGTAATTTTTTCCCCTTCTACTGTTGTATATTCTCTATGTATTGACTCCAATGGCATTTCCTTCTCTTGATTTCTTTTTTAATTAGTACAAAGTTCCTGTAACCAAGCCAGCTGTGTTCAGAAATTTGGCCAAAAATGGAAGGAATAAGTCAGGAGCTACAAAATGAGCTCAAACATTTCCAAAAAGAAGGAAGCAAGAGAACCATGACTTTGTGGGGAATGATTCGTAAGATACGTTCAATCAATTCGGTCCTGTTGATGAAGCGAGATGAAGCTAAGAAGGGATTGGAAGCCTACATCAACAAGCTTTCACAGTGTTTGATGGATTTTAGGTATTATTATCCCTTTCTCCCAATTTTTCCTTCATGTGTATTCTTAACAAAAAATTTAAGATACCTAAAAGATTGGAAGGCAAATTGCTTATTTCTTAAGAGAGAAAATTGCCCTTTGTCACTTGGGGTTACCCAATGTTATATTTTTTGTTGTTCAAAAGTTGTTATTTCAATACTCAGACTTAAAAATCACATTTTAAGGTGTCAGTGCATGACTATAGTAAGTGTTTCACACTTGTGAAGGACTTAATATAGTCTTGTAATGAATCCATTATATGGGGTAACATTTTAAGGCAGTTTACATGTGATGCTTTAACCCTGCAAGTTCTGGAATAGACTTCATGCTTATGCAAGCAAGTTGGATCCAAGCCAGCCACCAAATAAATTGGCGGCCTGATGAGATCTAACCGTTTTCCTACTTGGAGTATCCTTCCTCAACAAAATTAAGCAGATATTCTCTAAGTTACAGACTTGTCCAAATGTATTTTCAATGGTGGCCTCCTTGGTTTACCAGTGAGAGTATTGAGCTTGAAATCACATGGCCTCTCCACATGGGAGAGGTAGTTTCCCAGTTGATATACGGAAGAGCCGGTTCAAGCCACACTGGTTTTGTTGGAGTTTCCTTTGGCGAGACTCTTTAAAAAAAAAAACAGCCTAGAACTGGTGAATTCAGGAAAGCCGAGAATAACACAAAAATTGTTGATACAGCATTGATCCTATTATATATTAAAGAGTTAGACAACATACAAGATTCTACATTTTTTACTGAGCATATTAAGGGTTCAAACCAAGACTATAGTAAGTGCTTCACAAACATGCACTTACTTTAAATAGTATTGTATTGGACCATCGATATGTGATGGAGGTTTCATTAGAATGAACCCTAAATGGTCAGACGACTCTTAACATTTTGAATTCTTTCATTTTTTGTTAGAACTGAGATGGAGGCATCAATTGATAAGATATTGAGTGACAAGCTGGCTGAACTAGAATTAATGAAGAAGCGTTACAAAGACGACATTGATACCCTAGTAATGCTCTGTACAGAGACCGAATCAATGGTGCAGTTTGGGAGGAACATGACTGGCCATGCAGAGCATGCAAAAGCTCAATCTATTCTTGAAACATTCAGGTATGCACAGGGATGGGTATGAGAAGAATTTGTTTCTTTTAACAATAAGTACTCCCTTATTGGAATCAATTTGTGACTGGTCCAATTTAAAAGCAAAATCAGATGACAAAAAATGTCAAGAAAAGTTAATAACTGCCTGTGACTAAAGGATTGGTTGCTCATAAGGTGCAATTTATCTTGCCTTTATTGGAAGATAAACTTAATCAATTTCTATTTTGGTATCAATTTTCATTAGTTTCATTAGTATTCCAATCTCTCCAATAGAATTTCAGAGCTTGGTATATTTTTCCTCTCCAGGTTTTTCTTAGCAAGAGAATCCACGGATAACAGTACTAAGAATCTGCCAAGATTCGAGGTCAAAACAACCTTGCAGTTAGAGGAGATCACCCCAAAAATCTTTGGGCAAATGCTTTCAGATGCCCCTTTCTCAAACACCGAAGATCACCATCAGACTGGCGTAGGAACACTCAGAGTTAAGATTGAAAAAGATGTAAAGAGTACCCAGACATTAATAGCCTGTGCTGATAAAGACATACAGACTGACAACTTGTGTGTAGGTGCTACTTACCAACAGCAAGCCCTAATGTCTCCTGGCCAACCTGTGTACAATGTGATTCCAGACCCTCAAAGCATAAGTCCTTTACAGATGTTGAATCATCCCTCACCCCTTCCAGTTTTGAGCCCCATACTAGTCTATGACCCATGCTTAATGGTCAGAGATACACCAGTTGGAGTGGATTGTAACAGTATGATGCCGCTCTTACAAGAAAATCAAGTTCCTTTGGTACAAAATATGTTGAAGCAGCACATTTCTCATCATGAGAATGATATATCGGGTGATCTGAATGTGAACAATAAAACACCGGGGCCTACACTACATACAGGTGATGGGGGACGGAGTTGTCCTCCAGGATTTACTGTGGCAGACGCATCTCCACCTTATAGAAACGCCATTAAGAGTAATTCTAGCAATACAGACTATTCATGTGAAATGAGCGAAATTGTGTCTCCTACTAATGATGAAGTCAGGGATGGCGACTCTTCCTGCCAATCCTCATCAGAGAAGTCTGCAAGGGGTAACAAGCTGAACCTTAAAGGGCAAGCTCTCAACGACTATCTGATGTCTCAGTATGATAGGAGAACAGTCTATGTTCCTCCACCAGTTCCTGACTTTGTGAAAGATCTTAAGAAACAGTTTGATGGGCTGGGACCCCGTTTTGAAAGGAAGCCACTGAGAAAGCCATTCAGCCAGCCAGCAGAGATGGGGGTAGAAAACACAGCTGACGGATATTGTCATAGCACCCCTATTAAGGACAGACATCAGGTTAATAGTGAGGCTCAAGCACCGGTTGAAGTTTGTTCAAACACACAGGGTAATGACACTAGCCAAAAAGTGCTGCGTGATTTTGACAAATCTGATGAAAACGACAACATGATTGTTCGTAAACAGGAGGCTGGCTTTCCTGCAGGATTGCAAGATACTGCAAACTTTGCTGAAATTCAGAATTTTAGTTTGAATGGCAATAAGACCTTATCTGACCATGTGAAGGAGACTCATCCAAAATCTGCTACAGAAGTAAACAAGCAGACATTAACGGCACAAACAAGCTGGTGTAAAGGTTACCTTACAAACTTTTTGAGAGCCTCCGACAAAGGAAATACTAGTGAGCTTGACAAAGGTAATCAACAGGATGCTAGGAATGATGACATAACAGTCGCCATTAAGTCAGAAGTCATTGAAGATAGTGTAGGACATGCTGAGTGTAACTTTGGTCCTGGTGTAACAAAACCATTGTCCTCAGAAGTTGATAAGGGTCAAAATAACATAAAAATGGAATATATGAATGGGGAGGATAGGCAAGTAAAGCAGACTGATGACAGCGGTATTTACGTCAATGATAAAAGTAAAACTGAACAATCCTACACCATGAACAAGGAAAGGGATTTGGATGACTCCCAGAACACTCATGAAGAGGAAAAAAGTAGGAAGAACCTGTCGTGCATTGCTCTCCTAGATCAGTCATTAAATACTGACAAAAACACAGTTCCAAGTTCAAGTAATGGAGTTGTATCCATAGAAAAGAGTGATGCATCCAAAAGCAATGATGGTATCAAGGCATTTAAAAACCAAAAAGAAACTGACCAAAGACCAAGCTCTAGTCAAGATGTAAAACCTTCATCTGCCATAGAAAAACAATTAGATAGGCAAGTTCAGACGCAGAATCTGAACAAAGCAGTGATTCAATTTCTTGGTGAGTTTTAGTTATTTCTTTGAATTAACACATTAACTCATATTGAGTTCTGCAGTTTGTACAAATTTAGACCTCCAACAGAGGAAACAATGAGATTTAAGAGATAGAATTAACCTTGTGACGTAATAGCCCTTAGAATGCTTAGTAATTTTTTAAAAATAGATTTTTGTATCATCTGCTTTCCAAAATCTTAAATATCTGCTTAATTTTGATGAGTAAAGAGTAGCAAGCAGGTAAGATTGCTGGCCAGCCTCCAATTTACTTGGCGGCTGACCTGGATCTAAAGTGTTAACATAAGCATGAAATCGGTTCCAGCAATATAAGGGGCAAGATATAATGTTTGTGACAATTGGAGAAATTGTTGTTATGGGCAGTTTCAGGCTTAGGTTGTGCACTGCAGGTGTACCTTAGATAGGCCTCTTTTTTTTTTGGTCACAGTTGTTTGTTTTCCTTGATTGTTTATTAGAACATGGGTGAAAGTGTTCAGGATTATGCCTGATCTTTTGGATTTTGAGACTTTTTGTACCTATATAATGCTATATAGCAAACATGCCTTTTAAGGATAAAGTACTAGAGATCTCAGGTTTTTGAAATTCTTCAACTTTCACCCATGTTAAAATGAGTATATATAAGACACATGGTTGAAGTGGGAGTGTTTTGCTGCTTAAGCCTCCTGTCAAATCATTTTCTTGCTTTTCATACCTGTAGGAGATGGAAAAAAGAACAGCAGTCCAAAGGCAAGAAACTTAGGGGCTCTCCAATCACACTGGCTGAAGAATTGTAGAGGATCAGGTTCAATTAATCTATTACCATTTCTGGAATTCCCCTTTTATTCAGTACCCCATCTTAGATTCAATAGGTGTTCCAAATTGTAATCAATGACAGAACACCATTGTAACAAAGAATGAATTAGATTGTTAAAATCAAATTCTCTTTACCGTTTAAGGTTTGGGTTAAATTGTAATCTCAGGGTTTGAAACCAATACTAGGCTAGGGCTCTGAAGTGTACTACCATTTACCAACCTCCAACATTGGTTTTGTTGGAATATGCTTTGGCAAGAGACTTCAGAACCCCAAACTCCTCACAGTGATCTCCCCTTGCTACGCTGCATCGACCACCGCCACCACAAGATTTTTCATCCAGATTTGGATGATTGAAATAGTATTGTTATGAAAATGGGCAAACGTGTTCAAAAGTGAAAAAATCTTATAAGTTTTTTGTAGCATATCAATGAGCTTTTCTGTCAGATTTTTATGACTGAACCAATTTGAAGGCAGCAGCAGACGACAATTGCAGTACCGGTATGTGAATTAGCATTGGGAATCTAGGGTGGACAAATAATGACAAATGAAGTGATTGATTGTTGAAAATAATTTTTTCTATGCATCAATTGTTTCTTCAATGAGTTCATCTGCTTTAGGTGCATTTGAAATGAGAATTTTTGAAAGAAGGCAATAAGATTCAAGGATTATTTTGTGAAGAACATTTTTTCCCTTTGTAGGGTTTCATTTAGACATGGATGCTAAGTTCCTCTTCAAACTGACGGGAAACCTCCGCTTCCCAATTGGAGTGACGACAAACAGTGAAAACCACATAATTGTGGCAGACACTGGTAATCATCTAGTCAAGATATTTGATGAATCTGGGAAACGCATTTGTGAATTGGGAGCAGATTTGCCAGTAAGTGTTCTTCTAAAGATAAATTTTCTTGTTTATATGTGCTTAATCACTACTGAGGCAGGCAATTTCAGTTTTGGGGGCGACATTGATGCAGTGGTAGAGTGTCAGCCTCTTGTACTGAGGATCCAGGTTTCAAAATCCTGTTAGGCATGGTGAAAATTGCGAGGATAAACCCACAAACCGGCGTGAGTACTGGTTAAGTATCCAGGAAGCAGTCATCGAGAGTGAATTCAATAAGCATCAAGCTTTCATCACAATCAATGTAAGATAAATAAGTTTAAACTAATATGGTTTGTGGCTCTTTTGTATTAAGAGCAAAATCTTTTAATCCAAGGGTGTTCTTTATTGGTGACCAAAACTGTCAAGGATGTGATATAATGTTACCAAATGTACTAGCAAAGTTTAAAAACCAATGATGCTCCCCTTATTTAGAAAGCTGATTGTGCTTGATTAGGTTACAATATATAGTTCATTCAAATGCATTAATGCAAATAAAATAAGAAACCTGGTGCATCAACAGTGGTCCAGGGGTAGAGTGTCGGCCTCTGGACACTGGGGTGGTGGATTCGAATTCTGTGAGAAGTGGGGTCTGCCTTGCGCAGTTTCATGAATTCACATTTTGCGCGAGTACTAGTTGTGTATCAAAGAAGCATAATTTGGCAGAGATTAATCTAAGTTTAATCCAAGTCATAAGAATTTGTTTCACAATCCATGTAAAATGATAATAAACTTAGTGATGTCTGAAATATATCTAAAACTGTTATTAAACGTCTCTGTAAACTTTTAATGCATGGCATCGGAAGGGATTTGAAAGTACATAATTCGTCCGTGTTTAAAATAACAAGCCATTTATAACTTGAATAAATGATTTCAACTTCTAGTTAAAGAAGGGAAAAGAATAGGCCTTTTTCTTGATGAGTTTCAAATTAGTTTTTTTTTATTTTATTTTATTTTATATTTTATACCCTTTTTTTCAGATACCGTTTAAGAGACCATCAGCAATTGTTGTAAATGAATCAGATGAGATATTTATCAAAGATGATATCTGCATCAGAGTTTTCTCCAGGAAAGGACAGTTCCTCAGGGATATAGGGAAAAACGCATTCAAAAGAGCTTTCGGTATGTACTGTAGACAGACTCTTTACTCCATAAAAACTCATTTTTGTTATCTGCAATGATTCAAGTCACAGAAGGTGTAGATTTAGATCTGATAAGGGAGAGTCTTCTGGCTGCCAATAGTTCTACCCATCATGACCAGTTCCTTTATGCAGGTAATCTTTAGGTATTCCTCTTTCTATATATTGATACAAGTGTTGCAATTAAACTGAAATACTGCTGATGGGATGTAAAACCTTACCAAAAAATATACTCACATTTGATGCATTTCTCACAAACATCTTTAGCAGCCACTTGCTTAAAGGATATATTGCTCCTTATTTGCAATGGATTTTTTGTGGTAACATTGCTTTTTACTCAATATCCTGAAGAAAATGTAGCTTTCAGCTTCTATTTTATTAACTGTTATTGCTGTCAAGTTGAACAAGTCACAAATACCATATGGTTAAATAGACCCATTCTGGGCTCAAAATTTTGCTTGATTCCTATTCTGTGATATATACCCAAGAACAATCAAACCAAACCTTAAAAGTAAATTGCCAATACTGATCAAGGAATACGACTGTTTAACCCTTAGAATGCTGGGTAATTTTCCAAAAATATATGTTTGTCTTATCTGCTTTAAAAAACCTTAGATATCTACTTAATTTTGTTGAGAAAAGATACTCACAATAGCAAACAGGTTAGATCACAGGCCAACTGCCAATTTACTTCGCGGCTGGCCTGGTTCTCACATATTTGTATAAGCATGAAGTTGGTTCCAGCAATATAAGGGTTAAGTAAAAATGTGAAATCCACAGCCAAACAAATGATTTTATATTTCTTCAGGTCTGGCAATGACACAAGCAAAGAACCTGTTAGTGTTGGACACTCATTACAGTAACCCAAGCCTGGTTCACATTAGTCAGAATGGGAAGGAAGTCTTTCACTTTCTCTTTACTCCCCTCATCAATGCGCATCCACAGAGTAAATGCAGATTCCTGGGAGTATCTGATAACAATGTTATTGTTAGCGATTTAGGTAGGATATGTTATAGGTATTGGGGATTCACTAAACATGTACAGCCCAATTCGGGTTAAGCAACGATCCTTTGAAGCAGCCAACCTGCCTTAAACAACCAATACAGAAAGTCCCATTGTTAGATTTATAGTGTACATCAATTTGTGTTAAGTAGCCAACCTGTCTTAAACAGTTGACTTTTACAGTTCCATAGCCTGGCCTTTTAACACAAGTTTGACTGTTTATGTTATAAGAGATCATGGCGAAGCTGCAGTAAGTTTTTCACAAGAAATTCGGGACTTGCAAAAAGTCTTGCTTTGTATCCTTGATATCTTATTACTGAAACAAGGCTCTATTCATCAATGTATGCAATTATTCAATTGCACATGGCTTAAGATTGATTTATTAAAGTGTAAGTTTGTTACTGTAGCAATTACATTAGCAGAACATGTAAACAATGTGAAGAAAGGGATACATTTAATCAGGGATTTTTTTCCCTTATATGTTTGGTACCGTAAAACAGACACTTCCTTGATTATTTTTCCAAATAAACCTTACGTTTGAACTTGGTTATTTCTGAAAAGTTCCCAATTATAGGGAAAATTGCTGTGATTTTTTTCAATTTGTTCGTTAGCCGATACATTCCCAATATTTAGATAAAAATGCATTACTTTTAGAAATACCATGATATAATTTTATTTGTATGATAAGATGTTTTGTGTTTAAGATGCAAAGTATTTGTATTTAGGCCTTTGATTTGGGCCTTTCTCAAATTACTTTGATAATTTGATGCTCAAAACACCTATCTGTTATTATTCAGTATTTATAGGACTATTAAAAAGACCATCTTTGATTTTTCTATCAGGTATCAGTCAGGTGTATATTACTACACTGGAAGGTGTCTATCTCACACAGATTGGAATGTACGGTAGTGGACTGAGGCAGTTTTATGAGCCATCAGGGGTTTCTGTTGACATCTATGGAAACTTTGTGATTGGTGACAGCAAAAATAATAGAATCCAGGTAAATTAACACATATTTAAAGTTTAAGAATGATGCATGATATCTATAACATTCATTTATCCCTTTACTCGTGTATCATATGCAGAGCGTTTGAAATTAAGAGCTTAAACGTTGTGACTTTGAACATGTGGGTATTACCAGTATATAAAGACACCACAACCGCATGTATCATACTTATAAATTGGGGGTTCAATTGTAAAAAAGCAGCACTCTTGATTGAGTTGTCTGTACATGTGACACGCTTGTTCAGAGAAACCTGATAATATTTAGCACATTGGGTCCTATGTGTAAAGATATACTTGTAAGATTGTGAGATATCAAAGAGTTTTAATCTGAGAAGTATGATTATATAAGAAAAAATACTTCCCTCTCCCACACAAAGCAATATTAGATATTAAACAATTTATTTGCCTTATTGGGGGATAAGGGCGGCAGAAGAAGAGGCATCAAGAGTTTTCAGCCATTTCTATGACCAAATGGTAATCGGATTTCCTGATCCCTGGCTGTTATTTAAAGTTTACTTCTTTTTCCAGATCTACAGATATGACGGATCCTTCACTGGACTGCTGCATGTGGATGAGCCCATTGTTCGACCTTCAGGGGTCCATCTTACCTCGGACAATAAACTGTTGGTGGTGAACTTTCTGGATCATTGTGTTAAAGTGTATCAGCTATGATTTGTAGTTGTTATAAACCTCGCATTTATCTTAACGCTTCAGGAAATCTTCATAATTGTCATCAGAGCTTGAGATAGGAGGTGCATTTTGTTTCTATATGTTTCTGTTGAAACCCTATCTTGTCGGTACTTGTAAGAATTGTTTTATTACAGGGTTCTAATTAGTACCAATTAAATAGGATCTAGATAATAATAACTTAATTCTTGTGTTCAAAAGGCTCTGATATGCATACTTATCACAATGTCTGGTCATTGATGTTGAAATATTCTAGTTGTAGCAAAGATGAACAATATTGCTTTGTGTATGAGTATGTGTTGGAGGAGGGGACGTCATTACTAATGGGGACTGTCTGTAAAAAGCTTAAGCCTTAATTATAAAGCCTGAGTATTCAACTTGATACCATGCATATGCTGCTCTCTTCTCGAGAACTTAAAGATAAGTCTTGAAATATTTTTCATATTTTGGGGATTTCTTTTAGTATTGATCATAAAATGATTAGCAGATGCGGATCATCTCATATTGTCGTACAAATATGTCCTATTCATTCATAGCACCCATTTTCTATTTGTGTTTGTTGATCGGATTTTCATATAGATATATACTTTATTGATACATAAGGCCATAGGCCCATCAGTACACAAGATGTAAACATTTAAAAGACACACCAGTATCGTGCTAAACCTAGATGTAGGATATAGTTGCAATATATCAAAATATCATTTAAAGTATTCACTATCAAAATAAAAAACTCAAGCAATATATTTGCTGGAATATTTTATAAGATGAAAGCTACAACAATGTTTAGCACGGTTCTGGCTAATACAAGGTCCATACAAAAGGCAATTGCTAACACTAAACCTGTAAGTCGCGTATTGCTTTTGTGGAGAAGAATACAATAATATATAAGACTAGAATTTACATATAGTGGTTTATGCATGTGCATACATATATATTTGTTCATGTATATGCATACACATATATCCACAGACACATACATGCGCTTGCCTACTATTAGATAGATGCATATATAAGCACTATAAGAACTCATGTATGAGTACATTATAATCACCTAAACATAAAACAATAATTCTATAGGCATTAACATATATATAAACAAGGCAAACAAGGCAAATTGTAACAGAAATAGAACAATCTACAATAAGTTTCACAGTAAAACTTATTAGACATTATTGTACAATGTTCTATTTCTTATTTCGGAACTTTTATAAACATACACAGCCAAGTTTTTCTGTTCTTTTTTACTTTCTGTTTTCATAATACTTATGAATTTAACAACATTTGGATGTTTCCAATAGTACTTCTTTATATACTTCTTTCTGAAATGATGGTAGATAGGACATTCGAGGATAAAATGAAATTCGTCTTCTAGAGTATTACAAGATAAACATTTGCGATCATTCCGTGGTATTGGCGTTGGTTTGTGCCAGCGTCCTGATTCTATCTCCAGCCTATGCGAGGATGTTCGTAGTTGACATAGTGCCTGTCTATATTTTCTTATATTAACATTAGATAAAAAGCTATGGAATCCAAATTCCGAATATAATTTATAAGAGTCTGCTCTTGACGAGTTAGTAATTTCTTCTTGCCATTGCTGTATGAAATGATCATTTATTCTTTGTTTAAATATGTGAAGAAAGTGATTTTTATTTCCAACACTTTGTTGTAACCAAATGTCATTGAAAAAAAGTGACTGCAACAGGTTTTTCACTTTAAATAACCAGGATTGTCTGTGTGGAAACCTTTCTAGATCGTTGTACATCATATTGTAGTACAATAGTGTATTTTATGTGTTCGTAATGAACTAACTTTAACCAATACTGGATGATTAAAATAAATCTACTCTCTTTTAAAGATGTTCTACCAGGTTCGCCATAAATAACATTGTTCTGTGTTTACTGTCTCACACCTATCAGTTGCTTAAAAAATTATAAATGTACCCTTTCTAGATTATCTGAGTTTATATATATGTGTTTCGTTTCCTAAAATTGTTGGACAAAGGTGTACTGTTCATTCATAACTCTCATTTTCTATTTGTGTTTTTTAACCCTTATAGTGCAGGAACCGACTGCATGATTATGCAAACAGGTTAGATCCAAGTCGACCGCCAGGTTAATTTGCCGCTGGCCTGTGATTTTACCTGCTTGCTACTCTGAGTATCTCTTTTCATCAAAGTCAAGCAGATATTTGAAGTTTAGGAAAGCAGACAACACAAAAATCTGTATTTAGAAAAACACCCATTATTCTAAGAGTTAAGTAGCTCTTCATAAATTTCTTTTTCTAATATGGTGGTACAATTATGTCCTGTTCATTCCTTAACTGTCATTTTTTGTTTGTATTTCTTGAGAATATTTTCATAGCTGTATTTCTTTATATGGTCCTCCCAACTTGTCTTGTTCATTTTGGGCTGTCAATATGTCTATTTCAATGTTTTGTTTAGGTGTCTGTACATTTCGGGGATGGCAAAATCTGATTTTGAATTACTTAAATGTACATAAATACCAATTATTTTTCAGTGTCAGTCCGTGATATAAATTAAGTTGAAATTCAGTAAAAATTAACTTGTAAATGAAGACAAAAAAAGATTCACATGTCGATGAGGTAAGAGACTTTTTCACATGATTAAACTTGTAGTGCTGGAACAGACATCATGCACATGCAAACAAATTGGATCTAGAGCAGCCACCAAGTAAATTTGCTGCTGGCCAGTGATCTAACTTGTTTGCTACTCTGGGTATCTTTCCTCATCAAAACTAAGCAGCTTTCCTCATCAAAATTTAGCTGATCTAAAAAGTTTTTGGAAAGCAGCCAACACACATATTTTTTTAGAAAATTACCCAGCATTCTAATGGTTAAAATGAAACTGTCATTTTTACCTTTGGTTCATGCCTTGGTTTCACTGTGGATAAATCTTGATTTTGGAAACTTAAAAGGCTCAGTACAAGACGAAAGCAACATAAGTGAATGATTTGCTACAGTCTTGCATCAATCTCTCAATATTTTGGATGAAAGAGTCCTTGCTTTTTAACTTTTTTTTGTCTTATTCTGAATCCTTTACTATGACTCATTTTGACTACAGCAGACATTATTTAGGTTTTAATGTGGTGATCATTGGCGATGAAGATTGATACATGAATACCAAATTCACTGCTTCCTTTGAAAAAAATGTTAATGATATATATGCAATTTCTGCTTTTTAACCCTTAACATGCATAATTTTCTATAAAAAATGTTTGCTTTCCTAAACCTTGAATATCTGTTTAAGTTTGTTGAGGAAAGATACTCAGAGTAGCAACAAGGTTAGAAAACAGGCCAGCTGTCAATTCATTTGGTAGCTGGCCTGGATCTAACCTGTTTGCATAGGCAAGAAGTGGGTTCCAGCACTTTAAGTGTTAAGTTTTCAATTTTCAGGTGTTTTGAATGCATCCAAAGCAGTCTTTATTTTTAAAGATACGAATTAAGTAATTAAACATCAAACAGAAGGCTTTATTGGACCACTGATCACTTTATGCCTTCTTTCATCTAAAGTTGTCTTTAAGCAATGAAAAAGAAGGGGTGAAAGGATTGGTATCCTTGAAAAATAAAGCTTTGACTTATTATTAAAATGCAGTAAGCCAATGATTCGTTCCTTAAAGTTTTTTGTCTTCATTATATTTGTTATATCAACTAGAATTGAATATTAATAATGTAAAGACATTGTATTGTTTTTGTATGTTAATAAACCTAGTCAAGGTAACATTGTGTTCATTAATTTTGTTTTGAGTCATTGGAAACTTAACATAGTTAAGAAGTGGGCCTCAATTTTCCACTTATTTCAAAATGGATGATGTAAATCAAAGTGGTAACTTTATAGAAATTGTCATGATTGAATGTGGTATAATGAGGCATTTTCATCTGTTTGCAAATGATGATGGTCTCACACTTTCAACAATTTGTCAAATATATAAAAGAAAACTGGAGAGCGATTAATCCTAAGTTGCAAAAACTTGCTTTGCAATGAATGTAAAATGATATAGTTAAAACTAAGTCACTGCAACAAAGTTAGTTTGTCACTCAACACTTCGTGTTAAGTGCAAGACTATAGGAAGTGCTTCACTAAAATGAAGCACTTGCTATAGTATTGCACCGAACCCTCGACTTATGGACTCAAGCGTTCAAGTGAAAGGAGTCAGTCGAGTCAGGACTGACTCGGTAGTTAAGAAAATGTGTTGTAATGGTGGGGAAACGTCCTTGCATTCTTTTGCTGCTCTGGATATGACTGAATCAATAATGAATAAATCAAACCTCCCTTTTGCAAAAAATTAAGTAATATATAAGGAAAATTATAAGGATACCATATAGATCCCATACTTCTGTATAGGGGGTGTTTTCTCAACTGCATTATTTCATAATCATCTCTAAACTCTTTATTACGGGTACTCGGTAGTGTCAAGACATTTTAGTAGTACCCACGGTTATGATAAATTTGTTTGACTGAATTTAAATACAGTGCAGGAAAAAAACCACTAAGAGTTCTTTATTTGTCCTCTTATAAAGACATGAGAGATCTAACCTAGCCTAAATGGTATCCAAATGGCTCTTTGTATCAATTTATGTGCTTGATGCAGACATTGTTTATTAGGTCTTTGTTTTGACCATCAAAAAGTAACTACTTTTTCAGATTTGTTTTAGACCCTTGTTGACTTATACCTTTTTCAAATGTTTCTTCAATATAAAATAATTTTGAACTTCATGTTTGGTTCCATCTTGACGCCAATAACAAAATAAAACGATTGAAATGGGGAAAAGATTTGACCCCGACGTGATTTGAACACGCAACCTTCTGATCTGGAGTCAGACGCGCTACCGTTGCGCCACGGAGTCAACTGACAGATAGTTTTCAAATAACATACATAAATATTGCTTTAGACAACGCCATTGAATAAATGGTTTTAACCGGTTCCGTTTTCTATCGATTTTTTCCCCAACGCCATCTCTTTTGCACAAACTTATTATAAACGATGTACATAATTTAGACATTAATCATTCAAATACGTAGAGATTCATATGTTTCGATTTCACAAGAGAAAATACTACGAAAATCATCGGCCTTTGCCGTAAGCGTATCCCTTTACCATTCGCAATGACTCTTGTTTTGTTTGTTTGCTTAATTTGTTTTACATCGATTGTGAAGGGGACTTAATTAAGCCTATCGTGTCAATCTCGTTGAATGCTTCAGGACTGTAGCATACACCAGTAATCGCGCCGGTTTGTGGGCCAGTCCCGGCAGTTTTCACCTCGCGGGGATCTGTGGATAACGTTCTGAAGTCTTCTAAAATCTTCTAAAATCTTCCAAAACCTTCTATAATTCTCGGCCAATCAAATAGCTGGATTCTGCCACACCCCTGCCCGGATGTGTTTTGATAAGAATCGTCTGTAAAATAGATTTTGTCATTAGATTCTTCAGCTTTGCACATATTGTATCGAAATTTCATTTCAAAACAGCATTGTTTATGATACAATTCGTCATTTTTGACGTTATTGTAAATGAAAGATGGGTCATTTTCACTTCAATGTCTATTTTCATTTTAGAAAGCATACGGTTTTATAGTTTTACATGTCGATTTTAATGCTTAGAATGTCATTTTCAACCATCTCTTCCTTCCTTCACCCCACCCTCATCTAGAAATATTTCAAATGATAGGGAATGTCACAACAACTTGCAAATTGGAAAGTCTCAAGAGCGTCAACAAAAGTCTTCTTCATCAAGGTGGAAATTGATTCTCAGATTCTGTGTTGATAGGAATAGTCAAACAGATAGGAATAGACTATGCAAATAATGAAATTAACAGTGTAGCTGTTCCCATAACCCTATGTCTATCCTATAAAAAGATCTGTCATTCAAACAAATGGAGGCATATGGTTCTAGATCTATATCTCTGATTAATTGTGTAAAGAAATGCTCAAACTGAAATTTTTGCTTTATCCATTTCATGTTTTCTTTTACCATAACCTCCTGTTGTTTGCAGTTATAACACTCTGCATGTAAGAGTAACAACTTTTTATGCTCTCACTCTCTCTCTCGCCAATGTTTGTTAAATCTATCCATGAAGAAAATTTACACTTGGGACTACAGTCAGTCCATAACAACCACCACAAGTGATTACATAACCACGTTTGGAATAGGGACACATGTTTATTAAGAGGTTGAACGAACCATTGCCCAATGATCAATGTTTCTCTACCGTTTCCTTTTGTTACTGAAATGATGGAATAATAATTATAATTAGCATATCGTCTTTAGACCGCACAGTCACCTGATGTCCGTCTGCTTTAAACACTAAACTATGAGTCGTCTGCCCATGCGGGGTTGCGCGGCCACAATCGTTTTCTCGATCATCTGCACCCATTGGTGGCCTCGTTCAGGATCAGAGATTGACGATAAAAAGAAAGCCCAACACAATTAAGCATGCCCATTCTCCATACAGTCACAAATATCTAACCCTCATAGTGCTGGAACCTACTGGATGCTTAGTTATAAATGCAAACAGGCCAGATCCTGGCCATCCGCCAAGTAATTTGGCGACTGGCCTGTCATCTAAAATATTAGCTACTCTGAGTATCTTTCCTCATCATAATTATGCAGATATTTAAGGTTTTTGGAAAGCGGACAACGCAATTTAAAAAAAAATACCCAGCATTCTAAAGGTTAGAGTCTAATCATGGTAAGTTCCAGTTAAAATGCGTATTTACATAACTTTCATACATTGAAAACGTCCCTTTTAATTAAATTGTTCGTTCTTAATAGAATCATTTTATCAATTATCTTCCACACACAAAAAAGGATTAACCAATGCTTAGAAAATCTGCATGAACAAGCCTCCTATCCGGACCTCTGAAAGTTCCCGTCTAATATGAGCTTTGTAATCGCAGTCAATTGTTGATTTATTTAGGTTCATCACTGTGTCAACATTTCTGTTAAGGTTATAGCTTTCTTGATTCTCCAGTGCTAGGTCATTGTATGCGACTTGCCAAAGGTACGGTGGAAGCCCAACCTGTGACCCTAATGTTCCAAGACCACAAACTTCAGCAATGGGCCACGCAGAACCCTTGTAAATTGTTGAAAGAAATCATCCATAGCCAATGGACCTGTAGGTACTATTTCTACTGCATTTATGCGACGCATCCTCATTTCTCAGGTAAACCCCCGCCCCCATTTTTATTTGAAAAAAAAAGGGAAATAATAAACAGCAACAAAGATAAAATGTTAAACAATTTTGTTTATCAAACATTAAAACATGTTTATTTTACAATTAATATAACCATCACAAAAATAATTTTAAGCATATAGATGTAAAAACCAGTCCAACAGCAGTTGTTTGCCGATTACTAATTGTTTCTACCAATAATTGTAAAATGTGCACAAATTTACTTTTTGTCATGAGAATTGACAAAGTGAAGACCTAACCACTATTCATACTGTGTGTTTATAGATACTTATAGAGTATGTAGTAGCAGCAAATTACTGATATGGACTGGAAACAAAATTGGCACATAAAGGACTAAAAATTAGCATAGATCATGGTTGTGTTTCCATGCATAACTTCTTTCATATTTCTACAAATCCTAATTGTTTGATCTGTTCAATTCAGAGAGACATTTAGACAATTGAAAAGAGTATGTACAGTATGAGATTTGTTGATTAACCATTACCCAATACCTCACCACAATATCCAAACCTCCTACACAAAAACATCAAATTAGTCAAATAACTGTGTATTATAATTCAAAAGATGATTTCTTTTTTAATTAAGTATGTAAATGAAAATGTCATTATTTACAAATGGTCAATTGTTATCAGCCATATTCAACTCATAGCATGAAGATAATTTCGAGGATTCAGTGCATGACTATAGTAAGTGCTTCATTAACATGAAGCACTTACTATAGTATTGCACTGAACCCTCGATCTGTCCTTTTGCTAGTTTAAATATCATCAAATGTCTCTTTGAAGCAGACTTCATTTGAAATGATTGTGACTAAAGCAAGACAGTTCATCAAGAATAAATCATGCTGTTGATACAACAATTCTCAATTGCATTATTTTTCATTGATAATTTAACTGCCCAATCGGTTTTGTCATTATATATCACAATTGGTTGTGTCGTTGAATATCACTGGTCATGAACTCCATTCAATGCATAGAGCAAAATATAAATCTTTGCAAGGTTAGGCACTTCACTGCAAACAAAAGTTCTATGTATCAGCATTCTTTTTCACCCAGAAATTGCTATTAACAATTGAGAAAAAACCTCACAACTGCCCATTGGTTTCAAACAAATAACATTTTGAAGAAAACCATACTCAGGCATTGAGACATGATGTGGGCAACAAACAGACACAAAAAACAAAAGGAGAAAATGTTCAGCATGAGCAAATAATCCCTTTGTCACAATGATTTCAATGTTTAATCAACTTCTAAAATGTTCATGGTGAGTTTTATAGCACTTCATTAACTGGTTTTAATGTTACCGCCAAGAACAGGGGATAGGAGACACATATCTCATGCAGTTGATGTATGACAAATACCTCTCACCAATAAGAGAAACACGACAACCTGAATTTAGCACAAAACTTTCATTTAATTGCATTACTTCTCACACATGTAAGCCTTCACAAAATTAACCTACATATAGACCTAGCAACTTCTTCTCATGAATAAATCAACACAACATGATTTAGTGTTTAACCTACATTTTCATCCAATGAGAATGCGTTAATTTGAATTTTTTTGTTGGTTTATTTTCCATAAACTACTATTCGAGTGTTCTATCTGGGCTCTATGAGACTATTACTCTGGTATCACGCATGCGCATAAATGTGTAGTTTTAGGCTCCTCCTCCAAATCAATGACACGTGTAAGCCTAGCCTACGGTAGCGATTGAAAGATCGCTGTGACGTCGCGGGGTAGAAATAAACACAGAAATAAATAAAAAGGAATTACAATTAACTGGGTATCCTAACATCGTTGAGAAAAAAAGAAACTGAACTATATTAACCTTTTACCCCATTAGGAATAATGTGACGGGTACAAATTGAAAGCATCAACAGACAACACATATATACATTATGAAAACACACAGTTTCTTTTTGAAATTGAAAAGAAAATATTGTGACAAAAGGAGAAATTGCTCGTTACAAGCAATTTCTTCTTTTGTCACAAGGGCTTCTCAAGTTTTCTGCTGTAGGTGAGGAATAAATTATGGAGTAACGGGTTAAACTCAAAACTACATTGCAATCTACATCACTGGGTAGTGCAGTTTTCTTCTTCCAAATATGGTATGGCAGATTCTTGGCATGCAATTGACAGCCGCGGAAGGCGTGGTTTATGTCGAATTTCAAAATACTGAGCAGCAGTTTTATGCCATTTGCAGATCATACCCGTAGAGGCGTGGTTTGCCAGCGTCAAATAGAGCGCTCTATGGAAATGTAGGTTAAACACTAAATTGTTTAGAGGCTATATAGTGAAATTTAAACGACATAGAAACCCCGTCAGTCGCTATCGCTCCTTCCTTGGGGTTTCTATATCGTTTAAATTTCACTATCTAGCCTCTAACCTATATATAATATCACTTCACAAAAATTGTCCGTTGAATCAAACACCAGCTCTAAATGCACTTCCAAAATATATTTATTTTTTCAATGTTTTTTTGTAATACTTTTATTTTAAAACATTTAAATGTTTACTTTCATCCTGTCAAAAGACAAGGAATTAAATTTCTTTTTTCAAAAGACACTATCTAAACTAGATGATCTAAAATTGAGCTAAGATTGATTTTTCTCGGTGTCTATGTTATATGCATAGGCAGTTCCCATGTGAATAATCCTGGAATGCATACTACAACTGGAGCTATCACTGCTATTGTTGTTCATGTTTTCATCCACCACTACCACCTTGGACTGGTGAAGTTTGAGAGCAGCTTGATGGATTGTGCTAACAAAGGAAGGAAGACCTGAAGCAAAACAAAAGGATAAAAGATTTACCAAACAACACTTTTTAGGAGTCCTAAATATTTATAAGATTTAGCAGAAACAAAAACAAATGTTTGAATTACATTGTCTTTATGGGACACTGTTTTACATGTATCATCTTGTCTACACCCAACATTGCTAACAAAAAAGCTTAGTTTTAAAATGCTGCTTTAAATTGTCAACCGCCTATAACTAGTGATGACTAATCAGGAATTCTGTGTTGTTGGGTTTTTTTTTTAAAGAAAAATATGTATGTTAATAACATTCCATTCAGTTCATATATACAAAGAAGAGATGTGATGCTTTTCATCTTGATTGAATTTTGTTTAGAGAGATTAAGTCTAGTTAAACCCAAACAGGACTTTTTGACTTGTCTTATTTGAACAAATATTACAGACAATGATTATAAGAATGACAATTGAGCAATTACTCAATATGTTCAGAGAAAGGGCATCAAATGCATTACAACCAGTACATAATTATGAAGTATATGGCTAGATGCTCCATCTCATTGAGAATCAAATGTAACTATTGGCTAAATCATAGTAAATTCAAAGTAAAAGGAGATGTTGCTTAAAAATCGTTTCTCCTTTTTGTCACAACTATTTCTTTTATCAATTGCATATAATAAGAAAGAAGGCTGTTAACCCTTAAAGCCGTGGAACCAACATCAAGCTTAAGCAAAGAGGTAAGATCCAGGCCGGCCACAAAGTAAATTGGTGCCTGGACTTTGATCTAACCTGTGCTACTCTGGGTATCTTTCTTCAACCAAATTAAGCAGATATTTAAGGTTTTGGAAAGCAGTTGACACAAAAAATCAATTTTTAGAAAATTACCCAGCAAATTAAACACAATTTGCAGACACTTACTAGATACGGTCATTTTATTGACAGCCCAGCTTGGGGCGGAGAGCTTTGGATCATCATAGTAAGAGAGCACATAGTCAAAACCCTTCTCCTCAAATGATGTGTGTGGTTTTATCAGCATGTGGGATGTGTAGGGATCAACTCGCACATAATTGTCTGTCACAGGGTAGTTTGGGTGATTTACAGCCAGGGCGGAAATTGTCATAACCTTGTGGGCCTTGTCAACCTGAAACATAAAGAAATTAGATTGTAGATTCTATTACGAGATATGGGGCAGGGTTTTCCATTGCACCCAGCTTATTGTGTAAATGAACCCAAATTTCTGGATATGACGCTCAAAGATCATCATTTTCCAGTTTATAATAATCCATATATAAGGACCCCTAACTAAGCATAAATCGAGGGAAAACCCTGTAGGGGAGGTATGTAAATCATTTTTCAGTTATATTACAGTTTTCCTGGATTCATCAATAATAGACTGAGGCACTACAATGTCTTGCAAAAGGACCCTCCCATGTTCTTGTCTGGTTTAAATGTGGGACCCCAAGTTCTAACATCATCTTTAACACTGGGTCACACAGGACCCTTTACCTGTAGGTTAAGACAAGAGGGTGAAACTAAACCAATTCCATATCTATGTTCAGTTTAATGTCACTTTCACAATAACATGGATGAAACTTAAAGAATTTCAAAAACCTGAAATCTGTAGTTCATTATCCTGAAAAGGCATGTTTGCTATAGCATTATACAGGGACCCTTTCTAAAAAACCTGAAATTCAGGAATAATCCTGAACACTTTCACCAATGCAATAATTTCAGGAACAATTACAATCCATAAAATCCAAAACAGTACTGGTTAATGGTATTGAACTGAATTTACCTGTTTCCTATGGTGCTGTAAAGAGAAGTCTATCCTACTCTTAAATATGTTTTTTTTCGCTGATTAGGACCAACACAATTATTGAGCCCATTGCCTATGCACTGCTGCCAGTTACAATGCTAATTAATGTATTTGGTTTTAATGCGCATCTACAGCTTTACATTTAAAAGGGCATTTATTGTGCATAATAAATTATAGTTATTCCTAAATGAGGCTTTCAGAGGCTACTTAAAGAAATCTTCCCAAAAGGTTTTTCTTTAAAATAATGCCACTTTCCCAAAATGCGAACAGTTAGCCAGCAGATTTGGGATCTTTGAATCAGTACCATTAGGTATAATTCTTCCCAAAATCTTAAATCCAATGCCTCTTCCCAATAAAGGGGGAAAAGCCATCAACTTCCTAATAAATAATCAGACAACATAATCGAATGAGACTCAAATTTAAGCATGGTAGATTTTTTATCCCAACATAAGTTATTGAAGATTCTCACCTCACAACGTCTTACATAGAGGTAGTCACGGCGAGACAGGAATTTAAGCTGAAACAGAAAATAGAGAACAATGTAAACTTCTTTTATTCCCTCTCTATAAAATCTTTTTACACAATCAATATATCAGTCAAAACAAACCAACTCATGAAGATCTGACCATAGCTAAGCTGGGAATCAACCCTCATGGATTATACAAAATTAAGATTCTATTTAGAAATTTAGGCTTAATGTCCATTGTATGACATACATTGTAACATGTGTACATGAATCAATTTAACATGGGTGGCAGATAAAAAAGCTTACAGAAACAAAGTAATATCAAATTGAGGGACCAGTTTTAAGATAAATCAGTTTTGTTTAACAATGATGTCTGTATAAACTATAATATTGAAATTTAATAATTTGATGGATTTGTTTTTAATGTACGACAGACTTCACCATTTTTGACAAAAAGGCCCTTTCAGTCTGCCTTAACTTTACACGCCATAAGATAAACTTTCACCCATAAAACTTGATGTCAGGATTCAATATGACATGTTGTTCAGATCATATACCTGTATATTTGCCTTGGGCAAAACAACAGGAAGTTAATTTGACCAATAAGTATTTATTCATACTAAACTTGAGGTTTGAACATATGTTTACAACATATTAACTATTGAAGAGGACCAAAACAAACTTTTATACTTTTTTGCATTCCTTTTTTTTTAATGGATCAGGATGTCTGCTTAAATATAGTCATGGTTAATAGCCTATTTATTTAGGCAGGAGTGTTGGTGAATTGATTAAAAAAAGAACACTATATATCTAAAAATATTGTTCCCTAAATTGCTTGAAAAAAGGGAGGTTACTATCAATTGTGAGTGGTAGAAAATCAACCTTTATTAACTATTCCCTGATTTTCAAAACACTGCAGGCCTTTGATATGAGTGTCAAAGAAAAATGTATGTGTTCTTTCACAAACAATATTTCCAATTCTCTCAAGGAACTTAAACTTCAAGTTCATTTTCACATAGCTCTTCAAAATAAATCAAGTTAGTACAATAAATCGTTTGTCAAAAGTACTGTTTTAACCCTTAACAGGGACCCATAACTTTCTAATTGGAAATTTCTTTAAAATCATGCAGTTTTCAAAGTCGCACAAACTTTTTGGTTTCCCCATTCAGCAATTAAATTGAAACAATTTCCTAAAATAAACAGGCCTAGTCCTCTTCCCAATTTCAGTAAAAATACTCCTGCATATGAATGTTATATACTCACAGGAAAGTTTGTTGCCCAATATATGAGTTCACTACCAGACTGTTCATCATATTCAACTCTGTCCAGTTGGATGACATAATCGTCCCATTTCTTTCTGTAATCTAGGTCAAGCTGGTGAAGGAAAACAAAAGATATGTATAAAAATTAAAAAAACAAACACCATAAATAAAGTGAAAACAGAACAAATTAGGTTTTGAGCAAATCCTAAGTAACCCTTCACTTTTGTAAAGGACAACTTGAGTATAGGACTAAATATGCTTTGCAATGTTTTGATAATCAATATGCATGATAAATGTTTTCTTTTTATAAAGGTATGACAACTCCATATGGTTTATGTTGGCATTCTCATCAATTAATAATTGAGGTGAAGTCTAATAGTCCTTAATTGTCTTCTTATTACTGCAAGACCCATTGTCTTCTTATTACTGCAAGACCCATCTCAAAAGTAAACCATTTTCTGTACACCTCATTTTTCTCTCTTAAACAACTCATTTTAATGAGTCTACATGACAAATCAAATAATAAAAAACATTTTTCAGAAATTGGTGGTCTTGTTTATGAGAACTATATTATCCTTTACAACATCTTTATAAAACACGTTTCCCAAAATATCTTAAAAATCTTGAAGTCCTGTTGCTTTTTACAATATTGAAAAAAGTCGCAAAAAAAGAGAAAGGGAATGGTCAATTAAGAACAAAGTCTATAGTAAGTGCTTCACAAACATGAAGCACTTACTACAGTATTGCATTGAACCCTCGAATTATACTATCCAGTCTTTTTATCCCTTTCAGAATACTTTACACCATGAGACATCAATGAGAAGTTCATAAACATTTAATCAAAATGTGTATTAGACACATGTTACAGATGCCTGAAGGGCAACTTACCTGTACTTTATAGAATGATGATGCCGGTAGGTCCTTGTATGTGCCAAACACTGAAAATGGAACAAAATCCTTAGCATTACAAGGCATTTTATCCAAGTAAAAATGGATTATCACTATCACTTATCAATTACTTATCTAGATAAATCAAACGAGAGTCCATGAAAGATGTTATAGCTACTAGCTAATATCAGCAATTCTTGCTTAGTTCTGCATTCAAATAAAAAAAAACTTGCCATAAAGATGGAAACAAATCATGAACAATATGATGCTTGAAATTTACAGAACTTCAAAGAGTGCCTTTGGATAGGACCAAAATAATTAGAGGAAAAGGAACAATAGGTCTCATTCAGTATGTTTCAAGTTTCATATACGTCTGAATGCCATGACAAATTACCTTTGTATTTGTAAAGTGAGCTTCCTTGCAAAGGACATCTCCAGAGTTTGAAGGAAGGGCTGTCAACAACTTTCTCCCAAACTTCCCCATCTATGTCCTTCATTTCCTTTTCATTGGATCTGGCATGAAGCTCAATAAAATTCTTCAGGTCATCTTTGGTTCTGAAAATATAAATGAGCAGTTCTATAGTTCAATCTTAAAGATGTTTTGGCCATCAGTTTTAATACAGAGAGTACTTTTTTATTGAAAGTTCCGATACATAAAATAAACCAAACTACAGGTTAAGGGTGATTGCTGCATCCCCTTACCTAACATACCTGTCACTGTATCCAAGCAACCATCCCCCACCAAATAACTGTCTTCCATCCCATCCCCCTTTAAAAATATAATAACATCATCCATACTTATCAATTGAACACAAATTAACTTCATTGTAATAATAGATTGTATCGTTAGAAGTGCAGCAACATACATCTTTTGATTACAGGTTAGTTTGGTAAATGACTAGTTTGGTAAAAAGGTAAACTATAGTAAAGGCTCTGGCTGGTTCGGTAAATACCTTTACTAGAGGAACAACAGTTTAAATGGGTGTGAAAAACAGTTTAATCCCATATCAATTTAGTGTTCATCAATTAACAATTACATACTATTATTTACATACATGCAAAATAGTTTATTTCTATTTTAATACAAACTGTGATTTCCATACTTAAAACAATTAATTCAGGCATTTCATTTTAATACACACAAAATACAATCAATAATTTGATCAGAGACATGGATGTTATCTATGTCTCTGATTCGATTAAAGTAAAAAAATCTGTGCAGTTCGTTTATTATGCAAACATTCAAATTTTTCCATTAAAGTAGGAATTTCTCACTCTAAGTATTAAAACAATCAAACTTGTTGTTTAAAGGAGGAATTTCATAATATAAGTGCTAATACAAATACATTTCATACACTACATACAATCCTTTGACTGTAGTATAGGTTTTTACCGAACCAGCCAGACCCTTTTCTCAAGTTTACCTTTTTTCCAAACTAGTCATTTACCGAACTGACCGTCACCCCATCTTTTGCCTTTGCATATAAATCAAAGTAATAACTTGCTGTTGCTAATGTATACATTATTTATTGTTGCAACACAATGAATAACAAACTTTAAAAGATCTTTGGATGTGTTGTGACTAACAACAACGTTTAGGGCTATTACAACCCTAGTTCAATTCCTCATTTCAACGTAATTGTTTTACATTGATTGTGAAGGAAGCTTAAAGCTTGTTTAAAGCCACTCTCGATAACTGCTTCCTGGAAACTAAACCTGTATTCGCACCAGTTTGTGGGTTAGTCCCGGAAATTTTTACGCCGTTAGATTCAAACCCGGGACTCTCAGTACAAGAGTACATCACTCATGATGGCCGAATGTATCACTGTAGAGTGTCCTTGGATAAGACAGATTTCCTTAACCTGGCACTGATAGGTCATCCTCAAAATGTTAATTGTACTGGTCAAGGGTAAGCCATGATCATTAAAGGTCATATGTACAGGTTGGGTTTATTTCATAAAATTAAAATATGAAGTAAAAGAATCACATTGAAATTATTTGCAACATTTTAGCATAACGCATTACGTCATAAATCACCGTCATAGCGCACCGATTAATAAAAGTTCGTATGACTTACTTCCCTTTGCTGTGACGTCACTCGTGATCCACTGAATGCGCCATGTAAAGGGCGTGAAGAGCGATCGCTGGTTAGAATTGGTGTTTTTCTTCAAATAAACGATCCCAAAGTCATTGTTTGGATTGACAGTGCATTTTCTTTATTGGATATGATTCATTTTATAAGAATATCAATTTGAAAAAAGATAAATTAATAACTTAACCCGTGAATTTGCATGGATTTGTCATTGCGTAAACCTGTTCATATGAAAGGAACGGCTTGAAATTTGGACGATTTTCCTTGAAATAAATGATTCTTAAGTCATTGTTTGGATTGACAGTGAATTTTCTATTCTGGATATTTTTCATATTATAAGAATATCCATTTGAAAAAAATAAATTAGTGACTTAACGCATAAATTTACAAGGATATGTCAATGCGTTCATATGAAAGGAACGGCTTGAAATTGGGACGATTTTCCTCGAAATAGCAATCCTTAAGTCAATGTTTGGATTGACAGTGCATTTTCTTTATTGAATATGTTTCATATTATAAGAATATTCTTCTGAAAAAAAGAGTAAGTGACGTAACGCGTAAATTTGAAAGGATTTGTAAATGTTTTCATATGTAAGAATCGGCTTGAAATTTTGACGATATTTGTGAAAACAGCTATTTTTATTAATATTTGTTGAAAAAAAACAAGATTACTTTTTCGTAAATGATCGTGTATTAGCATTAAGGTTTTAATTGAGTAGTAAACAAAGACATAGATCTGAATAAACGAATTGTCTTAAAACCGTACATCGTATAACTATTGACTGTCAAATTCACCCTTCATTGTCTTATCAATACATGAAATGAAACGGGAGAAGATCATAAATTGCGAACAAACAAAAACGTATTATAACCCAACTTACTTGTGATACGAAGGTTATCCTTTAACTCACATTTTCACCACACATCAACTTACTTGTGATACGAAGGTTATCCTTTAACTCACATTTTCACCACACATCCAAATTTCAAAACTAAACACTGGCACATTCAAGAGTATTTGTTAAAATCTTCCGACAACTTTCCAGTAACTCCGACCCCAGTAAGAGGTCTATGATTTCGAAATTGATTCCGATGTCGTCTTTCTAGATCACCTGTTTTGACTTAAGAATTGTTCTTCATATTCACTTTACATTTTTGTTCGTTTTCTCTCGTGTAAGTAGCCTTGACATATTGAGCATTTAACTTTCGGACAGGTTTAATAATTAACAGCTAAAACAAAAAAATCGTCATAGTTTATTTTACTAACAACCTTAAACATGTTTGAATTTATTTTTTATGATTTTGGAATTTAAATATCAATTTGACAAAACTTGATTTTGATGTTAAAACTTTTTTTGTTGAAAACATAGAGTTAATACCGTTTTGGTGAATACTGATTATCATATACTTATTGAAGTGTCAAACTATTCTAATAGAAAAGACAAATTGTTCACTTCTTTGAATAACATAACGACAAAGTATCAGACGTAAGTCACTTTGAGAGATAAATATGTCCTGACACCTTATCAATCCAAACATCCTGTGAGAGTTTGGTCTTAATTGATTATATCTTAACAATGGATTTTTTAGATAAATTTAATTGCCGCGCATTGAAAGTGTGAGATTTGCCGCTTGGTATTTCATGTCTGGAATAGCAGAGCGTGTCAGACCTGTTAATTAACAACAGAGATATTTAAGAGATTAACGCCAGAGGCTATCTTTCGCCTAAACAATAAAGGACTTGAGACTTGAAACGTACTGTGCAAATGTGGCAGATTGGTGTTAATTTGCATCACGACCCTTAATCATTGTAATGTCCAATGTTTGTTGATTGACCCTTTGTATGTGAGGTAAATTGGCAATAATCAATTAAATTGTAAACAAAGAGATTATGTTCAAATTTGTAAATTATATATTTAGTGATCTTATTAATAAATTATCAATATAAATTTGTAATAATCATGTTTGAACACCTGCATTCCAGTGTGACATACGTCATTTAAACCAATATTACCAATGGCGAAAAAATGAGGTGTGTGGTTTAAATAATTCCGAAAAGCAGACGCTTAAGTTAAGATCGAACACATTATCATTTGCGTTGATGAGTTCAGAGACAGTTTGCGGATATCAAATATTCATTGTTTTGAATTTTCATTCAAAGACAACGGCAGATAAAAGAAATTTGCTTGTTTTAATCGGTTTGTTATCATAACAATCAACGTACATTTTTCATTTTGTCTCATTTATGTACAATGGCAACGTTTCTACGATTATGTTAAAACATAAAACAAGTTTTGAAAATAATAAGAACAATTCAATTCAATTCTTTATTTGGCAAAAACCAGCATATAAATACCTATGGCCAAGACAACATTTACAAATATGGTACAGACATATATATGATATACGTAAACATGTTAATATATGCAAAGAAAGAAATAACAAAGATTATCAAATTACGAAAACAAGATGCATTTAAGCGTTAAAAAACCCAAAGACATGGCAATACAATAACTTCTAATGTTGGATGAAATTAACATATTCTTGCAACCCTTAAGCTTTGAATTCTTACGTAATATAATCGTAAAGCAGCCTATTTAAGTATTCCTGACTAAGTATGTAGCATGGTTAATCTTTTCCAAACAAAACAAGCTTGGCGAGTAAGAGAGTCATTCAAGGCAATTAACTTTCAAAAAAGGTGTAATCAACGTGATTTATCCTTTTCTTGAATTTATCTACATTTACACAGTGCAAATTCTATATAAAGTTCTAGCAAGACTATACGAGGCTCTAACACCCCAAACTAACAGTCAGGAATTGTTTTAATCACAAACATCAGTTCATGGAAATATAACGGTTACTCATTAAGTAGAATGAATTTGAAGCGTCTTCACCTGTATAAATTACTTTGAATTGAGTCCGATCATTTAAAGATCAATAAAATCAATTCTCTGGAAACGTCTAACAGTGCGTAAACTTGCCGTCTTCGAAGTGAAAGTAACACAGCCTACTGATCTTGTTTGGGGAATATATCTTTTGCTTATTTGTAAAGTAAACACGGTCCAGTTTACTTATCGAAACTTTTTGCAGCTTTTATGTTCGTCGGAAACGGGAGAAACTCGCATCCCTGCGACCAAAAGCAGAATAACACCAGAAGACCTGTCAAAATACCATATTCAATATCGAATTTACGTTTCCCAAAACACAATTCAACACTTAAAATGTCCGAAATTTGTGCAAAAACACTGTCGTTACTGAGAACTAGATTCTTCTAACTGATACTTCATATGACTTTGAAGCACAAATGACGTCACAACAAGGGAGATAAGTCATTCACAAAAATCGATAAAGGTGAATAAAAGTAGTCAAAAACAACAGTTTTCGCTCCTGTATGAGAAAAAAATCATTACCTGCGTCATAACGAAACCATAACCTAATTCAAAAACCATAATTAAAGAAAATTTTGTTTATCGGGAAATATGACCTTTAATGGTAGAAAGAAAGACTAGAATGTGCTCAACACTTCCCTTGTTTTCAATGGATGTCATACAAATGATAATTAACTCAAATGACTATACCTGTTAAACATGTCATCTGTGATACGTTCCTTATTCCAGTCAAACAACACAGCACAGAACATGAATTTTCCCGTTCCGTTCTTGAGTCGCAGGATGTCCCCAAGTTTCTTCAAGAACTCTCGCGTTGGTCCCTGCTGGCCCCCATACAAATTTCTGTAGAGCGATAAAATCTGAATAGTCCGTCTTGCTCGATGCTGACCAACAACTTGACACTGTCGCCCTACAAGTTTACACATACTCTCGAGTTTTTCATTCATGAGTTTGACATATGGGTGTTCAAGAAATGTTAAAAATGGTCCCGAAAAGAACGTCGATTGCGAGTCCGGAATACCTTTCAGTTTATTCATCAACTTGTCATTCGTTCTGCTGCAAGGTCCGTGGAGCATACGGTGGAATATGCTTTTTAAGCTCGCCATGTTTACCCTGGAATATTCACTGTATCCGATTCTGTTACGAAACCATTAAAATTAGTCCAACCGAGAGTGGCTGTCGGCGTTATAAAATACGACCTTCTTCTGAACTTGCACACATGGTCATCTAGTGACAACGTCAACGTTGTCCAAAGTAACCCAATGGCCTGGTTATCGGTTTTTCGGTATATTTGCAATGCTCAATTCATCGTAGCAGGGAACCAGCGTAGAGTTTATCTTATGGATTTATTTGCCATCGACCTTGATATTTTCCAAGGGAGGTAACTTATCCCGGAAGTAATTATGACCATTTAAATCACTGAATTGCGCCCGATACCCTAATTAATTTCTAATTTATGCACAGATTCTCAAAATCATATCCTTTTGATAACCTAATATATCATATTCCACCGATATGGGGAGATGTTACACGCCCGTACAACGGTGTATAATCAACTTCGTTATTTATGGTCTAAGAGAGACAACTCTTACTTGCTTGACAGATAAAATATTTACTAGTTACCTCCCTTATACCACGGCCGACCCAGTCGTATATCATGGTTTAAACCATGTTAATAAGGGGTTTAACACCATATCAACAGTTTTCAGTTATTTCACAACTTTTTTGGATTTACACCAGTACTAGGTATGTTTCTGCAGTGTCTTGTCGAAGATCATTTCCATGTAAAAAATCCTAGTATTAAACCAGTACTGTTCTACCTACTAGGCTTGGAAAAATGGCTTATAAATGCCTTGTCCAAGGACACTCTATTTTCAACTTATATGCAGCTATTGTTCGATTTTCTATTTCTATTGATATCAACGTTTGTTTAGAAAAACACAATTTTATCAATTCTTTAGACTGAAGGTCAATACGCATTTTAAAAATCTAGCATGCCATACATTTGAAGATCGTTACCTTTTAAATCTAACCATATTTTGGGTAGCCATTAACCCTAAAAGTGCTGAAACCGACTTCATGCTTATGCAAATAGGTTAGATCCAGGCCAGCCTGTTTGCTACTCTGAGTATCTTTCCTCATCAATATCAAACAGATATTTAAGGTTTTGGAAAGCAGACGGCACAAAGATGTATTTTTGGAAAATTACCCAGCATTCTAAGGGTTAAAGGCTAGCAAGGACCATTGATGAAGAGAATTGAAGCATTTAACATGAAGCAATATTACCTAAATAAATTTCATTTGAATCTCTGTCTTGTTAAACGAAATCTGCATACATAAAGGTTTTGTAAGGGTGTATTTGTCCAAGTAGAAAATACAACAAGCACACTAGACTCCAAATTCAAACTATACAATAAACATCTTCTTGATAGTGTCATTATTGCCTGAAACTCAATTATCTTCTACGATAATGTCTAAGGAAATGATCCAGCGCAATACAAGAAGTCACTATTTGATCTACCCTTGTAGCGGATGCCTTACTAAATTCCCATGACAGGCATTTTCACCCTTGACACAAAGACGTTTGATTGCACTCAATTACTCAGTATCCTTATTCATGTTTTTCAAACCTTTCTGCATCTTTGTCAAAATAAGCTATGCTTCGCAACATATAATTCACCTTTGGTATCACTATACCCTCAAATGGTTGGAGCAAATTCAGAGCAATTGATAGGAGTTGTTTTCTCCTTGCTGCTTCATCCATTTTTTCTCTAAACGCTACATTTTCAGTACCATCCTAATCATTACTCTCGAAAGTTTGGCTTATCAGTTGGTTTTTGAAAAGTACATGCTATAGCTTCTGATATGCACACTTCTCTGGAACTCTCCAGTAATGAACGAAAAATAATAAACTCATTTTTGAAAAAAAAAACCGTAACATTTTATTGTAACATTAGACATTTGCACACTCCCAGTTGCATTGCCATTGGACAAATTAATGCTATCACCTCATATCCAGGGGTCACTGCCATGGGAAAGTCTAGCTATGCTTCACATTGCATTCAACCCTCGATATAAAAGCTTCTTATTATTGATAACAAAACATTTTTTTATAACACAACTTTATACAAAGTCTCATCTGCACTTTATAAATGAAAGACAATCTTGTGACTTCAGAGGTTGATGCCAACCTCTGAGAGACCCTTAACAAAAGTTTAGGATCTACAATAATCTAGCACCAAGGCCTCCTTATGTTATTTATCACATATAAGAACAATATTAAATAATACTTGGAAAACAAAAAAATGAGAATGTTCCAACATTATACTGCAGTTTTTAGAGATTCCAGTTTTCATACAATGAACAAAAGCTAATCTGTTCTGATGTAATTCAGAACCTCTAAACAAGAAAATCCTCTTTGGAAATACAGTGAACCCTCGTTTATCCGGACACGTCCGTTCCCAACAAAATGTCCGGTTTACCGAATAATCCGGACTAATGAAGCAGAGCATGTTCTTATTCACATTAAGACATAAACGGTCTGTATGAGCGGTGTATAGTTATAACCCTTTAGCAAACGCCAAATTGTCGACCATCCCAAATTGAAAGAGTTTGCAGAAGACATCAAAACGTGATGAAATTCAAAGATAATCTTCTGATATGGCAGAAAACATTGTGGGAAAAGGAGAAATTGCTCGAAACGAGCAATTTCTCCTTTACCCACAATGTTTTCAAAAGTCGTCTGCAATAAACTGGTCCAATAATTCCGTTCCCTTACAATTTTGTTCGGATTGCGAGACATCCGGATAATCGGGGTCCGGATAAACGAGGGTTCACTGTATACGCAAGTTTGAATTCTAACCCTTTACCCCACAAGGCCATGAATTGATACACATCTAGTTGATAGCTACAGAAACCAATGTAACAAAGGCTAAATTGAAAAAAATTATCATTTGTCACCATGATATCTACATATATTTCCATTCTAGTTTTCATTGTCTCTCTTAACCCTCAATTTGGACCAGTCGCAAATTCCCACAAAACAAGAGTTACTTAACCCTAAGAAAGCTGGGTCATTTTCAACAATATATTGTTTTGTTGTCTGCTTTCGAAAACCTTAGATATCTGCTTAATTTTGATAAGGAAAGATACTCAGAGTAGCAAACAAGTTAGATCGCACAGGTCACATGCCAATTTACTTAGTGGCTTGCCTGGATCTATCCTGTTTGCATAAGCATGAAGTCGGTTCTAGCACTATAAGGGTTAAGTATTGATCTATGCCAGGCTAAAAATAGAGATATGATCCAAACACCCTACCCAAAAAGACGGACATAAGATTCCAGGTAAACTATGGCCCCCTGCAATCTAGAGAAAAACTAGACCAGAGTTAGGAATTTACCTCAATTAAAGGATGACAATGATTCATAGAACTGAAGCACTATCCATCTCAATTATCTTTAAAATTTCAAAAACCTTTACAGCAGCATAATTAATTTGGTTGTAATAAATACATGAATGTGTTTTGACTACCTAGCTAGTAATCAAACAATTTTTCAATTATAGAAAAACCATATCGTGTAATTTACTTAAAACAGAAATGCAGCATGTCTTGCTTTTATTCTATCTAAATTGAAAATTCAAGTGTTGGTGCAAAAGAAAATTTTACAACATGAAAAAATCAACAATGAAAGACATTAGTTCCAACAACAAGTCTCATAGTAAACTAAAGCACACATTTCTTTAAACGAAAAAAAAAAGAAAACAAACAAGGATGGAAACAAGAGAAGTATTCTCCTTTTCTTGACCTTTGACCCAAAGACATGCACAGTAAACAAAAGGTAATCTTCTGTACATTTCTCAAACTTTGGCCTAAAAACATTGAACTATACTCCTCATATCTAGATATTTGGCCTTAAAGAAAAACACAGTAAACAAAAACAAATATTCTCTTCATTTTTCAAACAAAAATCAAAATATTCTCCACATAGCTTGACCTTTGGACCCAAAACATACACAGTAACCAAACAACTAACTTCTCGTATCTATAAACCCTTGGACTAAAGGTATACTCAGTCAACAAAAAATATATTCCTTATATCTAGACCTTCGGTGTAAGAACATAAACAGTAAACAAGAAATGTATTCAATATATATCTTGACATTAGGCCCAGAGACATACATAGTATAAAAGAAATATATTCCTAATATCATGACCTTTGGCCGAAAGACATACATAGTAAACAAAAGAAAAGTCGCTATATTTTGACAATGAGGTCCAAAGACATACATATTAAAAAAAAAATTCTTTAATTACCTTTGACCCCAAAAAATACAAAGTAAACAAGAAATACACTTCTCATTTCTGGACCTTTGACCAAAAGGGATATACAGTAAGCAAGAAAAACATTCTTTATATCTATATGTTTGACAAATAATGAACATAAAGCAATTTATCAAAACCTTTAAATCACGTTTCAAGACTCAGCTATAACTCGTGGCCATGCCTGTCCTTGTGTGCTTGGGTACAAAGTACTGTAGGTGGGATTAGCTATGCTATTTGTGTAGGGGTGAGCTGGCTGTTGCAGGGAGGTATTCCAAGGGAGAGCACTGTGGTTGGGCACAACGGCCTGATTGTCATAGTGTTTGATGGTGGACAAAGGGAGGTAACTCCCATATACCTTTGGCGCATGAGGGATGTAGGGGTTGTACAATACTGGATATTGCTGTGGTTGAGCCATGACAGGATGTGTAGCGGATTGGGAGTGGATCTCCATGTCCTGTTCATGTGTTCTGAAAAATAAAAATGGATAGTCATCAAACTTACCAGTAAGTGAATTGCAGGCAGCACTTTTTGAGTATCAAAAGTTCCTGTGTTATATAGGAATGAAACCCTTGTGAAGAAAGAAAAAACTTGCCTGTTATATCAGGAATTATTTCTCAATTTGCTTCCATTAAAAATCAGTATACCAGAATAATTTGGAATAGTTAGATCTTGATTGCCTATGGTCATTACTCGTAGCTTGTAGAAGAAAAGCGAGGTGCATAATTGAAACAATCTGCTTCATGTAGACTTGTTTAAACACACCAGAATCAAAAGTTTTATACATTGCAATAAAAGAGGAAAGTTGCATATTTTGAGAAACTTAATTTGTACCACTTTGTTCTCTTTATGAACTTCATTTTAAACATGTTTGTCTGGCTCGTTTTGTATTCAAAAAGGTGTCTGAAGCAACCTCATGAATTCAAGTGATTAATAAAAGGCCAAATAGATCTTTGACATAAAGTCAATAAAGAAATACTAAATAATATTTAAGTAATACAAGAACTTGCATTGCAGCAATAACTATTGGCAGATTCCAATCCCTGTAAAAGTTAAAAACAGATTTCAGTACAGTCAACAATGTATTAAGAACAGGGGATATCTCAATAAACTATGCCAAAAGAAAGATTCTAACAGAGCATGTCAAATCTCAATGAATGAATAAAAGTGGTCTTTTTAGCCGCATCACATCTTTGGTCATTAGGTACTGTTAAGTGTCATTGCTCCAAAGCTAACCACCCAGGATCCCTATTTCATATAATACAGTTACATCAGAATCATAGAAGCCATCAATCATTTACCTGAGCATACTCTGTAGACAAGATAACAACTCCTCCAGGTAATAATCTGTCATAAGTTCCAACTGTTTAGGCCATGTAGGGGTCAAACGTAGACAGATTCTTGACGCAGCCACACAGGCACTAGCTAACAAGGACGGATTATAATTTCTAAACTGATGATCTGAAAGAAAATAAAATCTGACCATTTATGATGAGAAAAAAAGGTATTTACTGAAAGTTCCAAGAACAGACTGGTTTAACCCCTATCCTATATCTTACCTAAATTTGATATTTCCAATGCATAAAACTTTACAAACCATTTCACCATACTGATTAATTTCTCATTATGAGCAATTCATCTTTTTATCGAGATGGTTTCTAACAAATACCATTAAGAAAATGTTTTTGTTTTTATTCTTTGTCATCTGCTGATGCTTTTTATTTGGGACTGTCTCAAAATATCACATGGGGGAATGGTCCTACATTAGTTCAAGATTTGAAATTCAAAGCAAGGACCCCAAAGCCAGATTTTTAAAAAGTTAAATTCAATACTCAAAACTCAAACACTAAATAAAGTGATCCTTTAGTGTCAAATTGAAGGGGTAACTTCTTTAATGTTGACATTGTCATCTAAAGCATGTGTCAGATTTTTGTCAATTGGTGAAAGTAAAAAAAACTCTTATCCTTAAAGAGTGATGGTTAGTTTAACCTTATGCATTTTACATTGATTGGGAAAAAAGGTCTTACAACTTAGATTAATCCCTCTCGATTTTGCTTCGTGGATACAAAGGCAGTACTCACGCAGAATGTGGATTTATAAAAGGTCGCAAGGCAGATCCCCCTGGGAATGGAACTTGAACCTGCAACCTTTATGTCCAGAAGCCAACATTATACCCCTGGACCACTGTCCACCACTAGAGTGATGGTTGAGGTGGTATGTTATACACTGGGAAGAGGGCACAGTCAATCTTGTTTTAAGCAGCCATAGCATGAGGACAGAATCGTGGTGAACACGCCAACTTACTGCTTTATACCGACACCAGTATTTCCAAAAGCTTTATGAAAGATTTGTGTCATCTATTAAGATAGCATCAGGCTTAATAATCTTTTAAACAATGTTAAAAAATAATCTTTTAAGATTAATTACCCCTGATAATCAAACATTTCCATTGTTTCTATACATAAAGTGACTATAATAGCTATAAAATATAAAACATATGATGAAGTTTTTGTTTTTATCTCCCTTTGTTTTTATTTTTTTGTGACTTGTCTCCCCTGAAATCTGACGAATTTGATTTTCTCCTGTTTCTATGGTGAAGTTTGAATATCTTTTTGAATTTTCAATCAAAATTATGTAATGCATCTTTCTACTAAGTGCTTTCGTCTTAACAGAAAGATTTAATTTCCCATAGGCTTCAATCTTAAGTTTTGCATCGATTATATCCCCTAATTGAGGCTAAACCTTTTCAATGTGACAAAGTTTCATAGAGTTGCTACCATTCAGTGTTGAGACTAGGCCTAGTTCAGATATGCAATATTCTTAATAGGGGTCATAAGCTTTTAGACAGGATTCATAGTATATCATGTTAACTTTGGCAAACTCTGCCAACTCTCCGTCGGATCTGGTTTTTCCAATTTCCTGACCGCTGCTTATGAGGTGTAGCTGAACAAAACTGAATACCTTGTAAACTAATTTCTTGAAAATAGGATGCATATTTCTCTAGGTATGTCTCCACCATTGTTTTGTTTTGCATTGGGAAGCCATCCCTGAGATCGTCCTCATCTACAGCCACCTGTTAATAAAAGGGATATTTAACACAGGAAGGACCATTTTAAAGGATACAATTATGCAATGCAATGTTTGAAATCCATTAATCTAAGATACTTTTATGAAATGTCCAAATTTTTCGGTGATTGGTAGAATGAGCTAATTCTCTTGGTGTACTAACAGTGGATATCTAAATTGTACCAAAATGATTTTGCACTAACAGTGTCCCAGAATCCAAAGATTCCCAAGTTATAGGGAGGAATCATTCTTTTATAGGTAAGGATCCTTTGATGATCCCAAAGCAGTGTAGATTCAAAGTGTAAAGAGGACAGTGGTCTTGGGGAAGAGCGTCAGCCTCTGGACACGGGGGTCCAAATCCCATGAGTAGAGGGATCTGCCTTGCGACGTTTCCTTAATCAGTGCAAGTACAGGTTATGTATCAAGGTAGCAGAATCAAGAGTGATCGTTAAAAGTTATCAGACCTTGTTTCACAATCAATATGAAATAAATAAGTTTGAACTAAAATTCAAAGTGTCTAAACTCTAACCTGTAAGTAATATGGAAGAAAATGGCTGACTGTTGGTATGCACAATTCCCATGATGAAAACTTTAGGATACTCAACTCCATGTCAAGAAACTGTTTGGCTGAGTAGAACTGTTGGGGATTGCTTGGAGGGATGTATTTGTTCAGCTTGGAGTAATGAGGAATCTTTTCACAGTGGTCTTCAAATTTGGCTGTAAAAAAACACATGGATGAATGTTCAAGAATTTAAAAGACTGTAGTTTAATATCTTGAAAAGGCATGTTTGCTATATCATTATATAAGGACAAAAAGTCTCCAAATCCTGAAAATCAGGAAGTATCTATTCTATAATAAAACTAATGCCATCCATTTAAACTTAAAAACTTAATTAAATCTGCAAAATCGTTATAAGCAATTTTTGGGTATTAGAAATTTTGTTGTTTATTATGGCTTAGGATTATCCAAAAACCCATTTTAAGTAAAACAATATAAAAAGCTTGTGTTACTTATGTAATGTTCTTGAAACGTGTAAGCAAATTAGGGAAGTTAATGCCTGCTATAGAGAACATGCAGTTATATAAATAGACAACACAACTAACTAATGGACAACATTATTTTTCACTGATCTGATGTGATTGAGTCTTTTGGAGGTGAATTTGCTTGGTTAGTTACAGCAGTGGAGTGAAGACTTCTCAGTATGTCAGTGTTGCCTTTTCCATGTATCTTCCAAGTGCCAAGACTCAGGACGAGTTTTATTGGAATTAGAAATTATGTTTTTGGATCATTGATACAAATTAGGGATTTTAATGCATAGTTATAGAGAACATGTAGTTATATAGACAACACAACTGATCAGTGGACAACAGTGTTTTTCACTACTGATCGAAAGTGGTTGTGTCTTTTAGGGATGAAATTTCTCACTTCGTTATACTTACTTGCAATCAGGAGACACACAAGAGCCACCAGGTGCAAGTATTTCTGTTCAACCTCCAAACTGTCCATGAAGTTATCCAGTAAGTAAACAGCCAAGTGTTGGGCCATGGCGCAAATATTGAGTTCTCCACGAATCACCGAGATCCAGTCCACCAGGTGGCGTCTCATGGCAAGCTGCGGGGATTGGCCACGGTACACAGGGATGAACTGTTCCTTCAGCTTGAGGGTTTCGTAGATATCCTCGGCCATCTTGTTTTTCCACCACTCCTGTTCTATTGCCATTTTTGTGAGAATTCTGTGTTCTTGTTGGTTGAATGGTTTTAAATCATCAATGGTTTCTACAACTGTAAGAGAATTTTTTTTATTTTAAAACTTTGCCATATTCACTCAAAATTTGATGTCTTTGCAACTGATTGCATCTTGAAACAGCAACATTGATTCATTCTTTCATATGATATTTATTTAGTGGTTTTACTTCAGAGAGAATGTAGGATACAATAAATCTTTTCATGGTGTTAAGCAGAAGCAGCTGTAATGAAGAAAAATGGGGCCTCCGTGGCCTAGTGGTTAGAGTACAGAACTTGAAATCACATGGCCCCTCTCCGCGTGGGTTCAAATCCTGAGAGGATATGGATTTTCATGACGGGCAGTCTCCCGACTGACTTACGGAATGCCAATGGTTCTACCCGCCTTGACCAACCCTTATGGGCAGTTGAGTATGGGGTCTTCCTCCATCATTAAGAGTCAGGCATTGCTACATAACTGAAATAATGTTGATGTGATGTAAAACCCATATATATAAAAAAAAAAAATGAAAGAGAAATGCATGTAACCAGCAATCTGATCTTTTTATCACAGTGGTTCCAGAATCCACATGTGCATTTAAGAAGTGTTTAAGAAAAAATAGTTTAATATACATTATATCACCACTTTATAAAGCTCTGGTTATCATCTAACACTTTAAAGACATTCAAATACATCTTACCCAACAGCATATTAATTACACCCCCTTATCAATTTTAATCAACTATGAGATATTTTGAGATAAAAGAAATTACTATATATCAACAGTGGTAAAATCATTAAACATTTCTTATTTAATAGGTATACATATTTATATACATGTATACCATTTTATGCTATCTTTAGGTAATGAAATAAATGTTTTATGGTTTAATTGTCTCTCACCATTTACTTATTACATTCAATATTGGAAAAGTAGGCAGTGGCTTGGAAAACCATTGTGAAATACTGATTAGGGAATAACATCAAATGGCTTGATACTCAAGATAATTGGATTAAAATGATGACTGACAAAGCCAGATCCAGCTTAAAACAGATTAGTAATATTAAGGAATCAGGGATTACACCAATAAAAATAAAAACCGGTTGAAATTGTGTTAAACCATATACAGCTATACGCAGATTAGGAATGCAATCTATAAATGATAATGACTGAATGTGGGACTGAACCAAATTGAATAGAATAGCAGAGAATAGAAGGCAACAGAAGATATGACAAGAAAATGTTTTCTTCATGATGTTTGGAAGAAACTATTATGACAAAAGGATAAATGTCCCACAGGAATATTCCATCCTTATGTCACAATTGTTCCTGAAGTCTTCTGCAGAAGATGCAGTAAATCTACGTTTATACAGCAAGGGGTTTAGGTTTGGCACAACCTTATAGAAGACTGTTGGCATCTTGTACTCATTATGCTGATGTTGCTCCCAACTAAAACAGAAAGTTACCAATAGCCTTTCGCTTTCCCCCAAAGCCTTGCATTGGACCTTCAAATGCATTGATTATACAGTTTCACTAACTAACTGAAACTTTGTTCTTATATAAACACATTGACCTACCTGCAGCAGAAAACTTAAGAAACTGTTGTGACAAAATAGAAATGGATCATGCTGAGCAAATTCTTCTTTTGCTACAATGGTTTCTAAACTTTAAATTTGCATACATTTTAATGGTTGTCCATTGTTACAAATACTTGATACCAGTCAAAGAAACTTTTATCAGAAGATTTGATGAATGATAAAGAATGTAATTGTAAGAATGATAAAGCAATATTCTGCAAAAAAAAACCTTATAATCATAGGATGATAAAAAAGAAAAAAAAATGTCATTTAGAAAAACTTGCAACAATGCAGCAAAATATTTAGAAAAAAAGATGCAAAGCATTGTCTGCAGGAGACCTGTATTAAAACAAATAAGTGAAAGTGGCATACCTTTTTATGGGGGTTAATACATGCAATCCTAAAAAACAGTGTGTCAGATCAATTGTAAATTGTCTCAAATACAGATCCAAGGTTTGGTGTGTAACTAATAGTATAAAGCATAAATCAAATGACCCAACATGTACAAAATAGCCTGAATCATGTGACCAGTTTGGCAAATCAATCAGGAGGACTCCTACCTCTCACCACAACTTAGATGTAAGCCAGTACGTAATTACCATGTGTATGTGGTGACTAGCTATTGTTCACCCTGCTTGTGTAATACACAGTGGAGGAACAACATTGTTTCACAAAGTGAATAAGAAATCACCTTTCTTAACTATAGATTATCTTCTTCTGAATTTGATAGCATTTATACAATATCAAGATCAACTATGACCATGGAATTTAAATGTATACTTAAAGTTTAAATTGAAAAGTACAAGATAGTACTAGGAACTAAAATTGATCTTTCCCTCACTTTAACATTGTGAAGCCAGTCCATATTTTTATTTTTTCAAATAATAAAGGTTCGACAAAACTTTTACAATTATGCTTGTTATTTTGGTTTAATATCATTTCAACTATTTTACAGTTATTTCAGATACCAGATCACTTGTTTATACTTCAGGGTTGTCATTAATTTCTTTATTAAGAGGCCAACTGTTGATTTGAGGACGCAAATCAAGCAAACACCCAACAAAAAATAGGTGTATTAGATAATTCACATGACTGCCATTCATTTACTTTGTTATTTAAATTTGCTGGCGGCTGGCTCTTGATGACAACCCTGTAGATCCTGCCTAATCTATCAGTTCTTGAATATGACTTGTACCTAGACATTTCAAAGTAAAATGATTTGGTAGAGTCATTCAGGTATTGAACCCAGGTTGCCTGGGTTACATTCCCCGACATTTAACACTACCATATACCCATCGCCCAATATCATTTTGATGAAATCAATTGGTATTAAACTACTTAAGTAGCAAAGGTAAATGAAGAATTAATATGAACAACTTGTTCAAATGTCCAATCATTTTCTAAGTTCTAACAACTGTCAGAAAGATGTTTTCAAGACACATTTAATGATTTATCCAGAAATTACCAATGGAGTGTTGAGTGGGCTATTAAACTGTTCTGTCACTCTTAATTAACCTGTTTGATCCCAATAGATCTGATTCTTCATTGCTGTGCGTCAATTACGGGCATTTTCATCGAACAAAGCTCCAATCAAATCTTTACATTTTTGGTGTTCTATTCTTTATTGAAAATATTGTGTGCTAAGTTATCTCGTAGAATTCTAAGAAATACGGACAATCAATCGAACACTATCCTTCAATATAACAAATTGAAATGACTATAGAATTTTGTCTTACTGGAAAGAGGAGTAAGCATTTACATATCAAGATATCAGGCACACGGTGATGTTTTTTTTTTTGAGACATAAAGAGAATTTATGAAGTAAAAATGTCTTTTCTGGTTTTCTTATCGGAGAGCTTCATTGGATCAAAGTACAATGAGGGTCTTTAGACTTTTCTAGATTTACAAAACGATACATTTTGTAACATACGCTCACGTTTAAATGCATGCTAACGTTAGCGGTACAAAGCAAACACTTCTTAAAAAAAATATTCTAATAGAGGTAAAGCAAATAGATATCGCTATTTCAGCGTGCCTGCCTTGTCCATTTTTCTTGCATCGAGCGATCAGAGATTCGAACCAACTACCACAAGTTTGAAGCTAAGTCAGCAAGCTCAGTCGATGCCCTCCTTGCCCAACTAGCCAATCTTTATTCCTGTTAAACTTTTCGTATTTAATTTTGCTCTGTATATACTTCACTATTAGAGTTTTACTCTCCCCCTCTTGTGCACACATACCTGGTAGAAAATTAAATCCGTTTAATGTGGCCAGTATTAGCAGAACAATAAGTATATATTCCTGACAAGCATCTAACCTTTTAGGATAGGGCCGTTTAAATGTTCTAATATGCACCTGTATATTTGCTTGTCTTACAATGCTTGTGCTATAGTGGCGTCAAATCTGTCTCATGTGTTGAGGGTTGCTGGTTCGATGTCTGTGGCGGTCGGGTTATAGGCCTACCACACTTAATTGGAAATTACTCTCCCACATAGCACACTGGATAACGCAGATAGCCCGAGGGCCTACTGCTTAAAAGTAAGGTCCAGGTAAATAAAAGGAGAACAAATTCAAAGAAGTAAATGTACTGGTTTGAATCCAGGCACGCAATACTTCGTTACAAGTGAGAATCAAGGTACAAAGTCAGGAACTGATAATTCTATTTTTTAATTATTTTATTGTATTCACCACTTCGTAAATAGATCTGCTTACAGTGACACTTATATTTGTGTCTCTGGTATTTAACCCGGCGTATAGAGGATTTGCAAATTGTCGCGTTACCCGGCCAGATATTCAAAAATTTGTAAACTTCTTAATCCCTAATACGGACTACACCTTTTCGAAAGATAATCTTGGGAGTATCACTTACGACCTGTAACATTTTAAACTACAATTAGTCGCCAGCTGGCGATTCTTAGGTTTAATTCTATCATATGAGGAAAAATGGTTTCTTTTTCAGTCGCCTTCTGTTGCTTTGAATTCAGACCGGTTACAAATAGCCAAGGGGCGAATTTAAGGCGAACACACATGCATTACAAATAACTGAACTGTTATGACAACTGACTGCTGAAATAACCCATCCCTGAGGTGGGATTACCTAGCTTATGGGTGTGGCTTGAAGCCGACTCAGGAAAATATGATTTAGCATGTCGCTAGACAGGTGCAAATAAGCTTACCACATCATCTGCATAGAATTGAAGCAAAACATTGTAAGTAAAGAATAATTGCTTATCCGTGCCAAAAGGACGTCAAGTTTTGATAGAACCATCGATATTCCATTTATTCATACGTGGTTTAGCGCAATGTCAACAGCATTTCAGTTATTTCACGTTTCCTTAGATTTCACCAGTACAAGACAGAGCGCTATGTACATTGCCTTGCCCAAGAACTCTCCCACGAACAATCCAAACGCCGCTGGTCAGGTTTTTTCCAACCGACCTGTCATAAGTTCTACTACACCTTAACCACTGGGACACAGTAACCCATTGATGTTCCATTACTTACTAGAGAAATCATTGGTATATACTCACATGGTAAGTTGATGGGGACTTCCTTAAATTGTTTGTAGCTGATGGACAAGAATGCTTGATAATGGATTTAACTCAGGATCGATCGTGTAAACATGTGTCCGGACCTAACCCATGTATTATATGTGACATTTTCATTAAACCCCGTGGCCTAGTGGTTAAGTGTACTGAACTTGAAATCACACTGCCCCTATCCACGTGACCAAACTCCCTGCACCTATAAAATTGTGTTCTCGTCAGAGGTCGTCTAACGGAATGTTGACGGAGCTTACCAGTGTTGGACCTAGCTCTTATATAGGTAGTATACCAAGTGGTCGGTCTCCTAATGAGGTTGGGCTCATAATATATAGCTAAAATACTGTTGACGCATCAAAACCCCCAAATAACACATCAAATCCATTCCGCCTAAAACTGATAACACCATTCATCCATATTAAACATTGGCGCTTCTTACACGAAGTTTACCAAGATTCGCGTCATAAGGCAGATATGAATGTCCGTGGATAAGGAACACATTTTGTGTATGTATGTGTGTTTTCCACCAACAGAGCAGCTTTTGGAATTTTATTATTTATCTTCCTCCTTACTAATATAAACTTTTGGATGAACTCTCCTTTCTCCATACCAACAAGCTTGATCTAATGTCAAAAACGACATAATTCACTTTAACGCTGGTTTTAACGACCATTCGTTCACATCGCGACGTAGAAGAAACATTAGTGCAAAAGAATACGTAATTGAAACCATATATTTTACTGGAAGGGTAAGTCGACAGCATTTATCAACTAAAAAGGACCTCTTCCCCCTAAATGAAGTCGATCATGGAACAACTTATATCCAAGGAACGTTGCGATATGCCTGATTAAGATTGAAAGCAGCGTTAAGCCACAAACAAGCGTGTTATCTAAAGACCCATTTCCCCAGACGGTGGTCCTGTTTCGATAAACAAAAGTATTAACACTATCTCGATATGACAGCGATACCCATAAACAGTTATTACACACGTGACCCGAGAGTGTTGTAAGTTCAAGGCACCGTGATAGAGATTTCTTTTTGAACGATGAATTATTTGTAATGGTTGTAATAGATGATCAACTTCTCTGCGTTCCGATGTGTGAAATCTCTACTTAAATGTGAATAAATAAGTGGGAATAATATCTTTGAACCGAATTAAATAAGTTAAAGTGGTGGTCAACTGGACATATACGTTGTGTAACGGATAACAAATTCTGTAGTGGAAAAAAAGAAAACAGAATGAAAGACATATTTAAAATGAACCCTAAGATGACAAATCTTAATGCGTCGGTGCTATTGGTTGTATTGTATGCAGGCCTTATGCTTCAATTTGGTAAATACAGTTTCTATATGTTTTCTGTTTCTATAATTTCCATTGTGGGTAAGTCTGCGATATTCTAGATTCTTCACAAACTTCGACATCGGGGCAATAGTATTTCATAAATGTTTTATTCATGCATCATTGTATTATCTACGGATAGAGTTGAATTTTCATGAGAGTAAATCTAATGATTATCTATCATATTTTGTTGGATTCTTTTTCTAAATATGCTTTAATTGGCAGTTCAGCTTATGGCCTTTCTTTATAAATCGTGAACCGGATATACTGTAAGTAATTAAGGTTACAATGCGCTTGTAAAGGCTGGCACTTTAACTTTTTTGGCTTCGCTCTAGAAAACATTAAGATAAAACGATGTAAATAAACAATTGTTTAACAAAGGTTTACCACAAAAAAATGAGCGAAATATCATAGATTTATCACCCAGACTAGGGTAACATCTGAACTAATTCGTAAACAACTCGAAATCCCAACTGCTGTATACAAATACAATGTCATTATCATTTTCAGCCTCAAGCAGCAGCACACATAGGCAAAGGAGCACAGGACCGAGTTCGAGCCTCCCTGCAGATTTACCGATCATCTCACTAAAACTTAACGCCACCATCATGGCTTGTAGCCAGGCTGTTGTCCTACCAGCAACAAGGTAAGACTGGATTTATTACACCGGAAGTCACAACTTTTCATCGGATTCAGTTCAATGTCCCAATTGTGCATACTCGATTAATTCGTTGATATTAGAAATAAAAAGTTTCAATTGGACAAACTCGATGAGTTAGGATTGTCCAATATCCTTTCCTGTGTGGGTTAAAAACCGACAATCCTAAATAAAACATTAGTTCGGTGTACGCCATGGCTTCTATCTTTATTTCTTGAATAGATTATATCTATCCTGAATTAAATCTCTTTGTTTTTTCCATCGAATCGATTCTAATGACTACCCACAAAATGTGACTCTAAAGAATTTGATTTAACATTTTTTGACGGAAAATATTCGTTTTTGAATGCACCATAACTCAATTAAACCAACATGCTAGGTGACAACTCTGATTTTTATTAAGTTGTCCGTAATGCTTACTCTTTTTCTGAACTTGTCCTTACCTTATAATGACTGCATAGTTAATTTCGATAAAAGAACACCTATCCATTAAGGCTTTTGGACAAGCTGGGAAATTTTGGGATTTAATTATCTATACAAGTACATGACATTTTCCTCGTAGAATGGTACAGCTCTCAGACGACCAAATGAAAGAGATGATGGAAGGTATGGGAGGTAACTATCTCCGGGATTACATGGCGGCAACGCGGGAGGAGGCGAACGAGAACTTTCCCAATATACTGATGATGGTCGATCCCGAACAGGTCAGATAGTTCTACAAGGGTTAACATCGCATTTACAGTAACAGTTATATCATTGTTCTGCGTTCTCCAGTGTACAACATAAGAAACCGTTTCGAATGTTTCATCCAAATACTCTTTTGAACAATAAGCTTTTTCTGTATGGAACGATCCCACATAGCTTGACTTTAACATTACTTGATCAAATTTTATTGTTTAAGGAATGTTTTGATTTAACAATTACTGTTTCCATTTTCTTGTCCTATAGGATCTGTATGTCAAGATTCCAAATATTTCGACATTGATAACATTACTTTTTCTTATTCAGTTATTAAAAGACCTACATGTATTTGATTAACAATAATCTTTTCCGTTTCTTTCCCCATAAAGGGTCTGTATGCCACGATCCCGATGTCTGTATACGACAACTACGTGGCGAAGAGCGTGCTATTAGACGATCTAAACAGGATAAAGTTTTACCTACTGAATAACACAACCGTCGGAGGACATCCAAACATGGCCATGTACGTCAAGAACACGACTGGTACCCAAGGCGTGACGGAGTCAGTGGGTTCAGCGAGTATAGCCGGGAACCAGCAACATTCTACTGGATCCACGACACAAGCGAGTAACGAACGGGTCGTAACAGGCGCACATCAGCATTATACTGGCTACAATACACCAGCAACACGTGAAACCACAGGGAATAGAAATACGACGTCTTCATTAGGTCAACATACGCAGGGCAGCCCGAATGGTTCGTCTGAGCAGAAACAGGCAACATTTACGCATTTTTCAAACATTTCAACACCTGCGTGGGTAACTACCAAAGGGATGCCGCCATCAACAATGAGCAATAAATTTACGACATCTTCCAAACAAACCGTTAAACCAACAACAAAGAGCAGTGACGAAATGCCAAAAACCACGAGCCACTCGCCTACACCGATGCTTGCTTCGTCAACACCATCTACGCCAAGCTCAACAAGCCCAACACCCGAATCAGACAGGATCAACGGCACTGAGACTACCGTCGGTCCTTTACTATCGCTGTCGGCCACCACACTCGATCCCGAGGTGCAAAAAAGCCTGGATGAGCTCAACTTATATTTGGTAAACAACTTATCAAAGTTTATTTCGATAGCAATTTTCATTATTCATAACTTCTGAAAACCTGCAAGCTATCGAAAGCTATGATTCACTGTTTCGTGTCTACGACAGACGAAATGTATATTTTGATCATGATACGTCCATGGACAATTCTTCACATAACCATTTTTTTATTTAGAGTTTTTACCGTTTTTAACCGTTTTACAGTTACAGTCAAACTTGTGTTAAGAGGCCAGCCTATGGGACAGAGTAGATTGGCTGTTGAAGACAGGTTGGCTGCTTAACACAAATTGATGTTCACTATAAATCTATTAATGGGACTTTCTGTAGTGGCTGTTTAAGGTAGGTTGGTTGCTTAAAAGGATGGCTCCTTAACACAAGTTAGACTGTATATGGTTGGATACATAATGGTCAACGCGAGTACATGTACTTCCTGTTATTGCACGAGAGACTGACTTTCCAGTCACACTACTGCCCCTCATTACCCAGACAGAAATGAAGGGAAGCCAACATTTAAACTGGTTATATAGGGCATTAGTTTCTGTTTAAATCATTTCCCTCATTATGGGGTTTTCACAAGCGCTCACCCTAGTGTACTACTGTTGCGATTTCATCGGTGTTAACCCAAACTCTGTTTTGGTTTATTTTAATTCAACTGTAGCTAAACAGTTTGTAAATCGATGTTGTTACAAATGAAAATGCTTACGGGAAATAATTCCCTCTCTAGTCTCTCCGAGACGCTTCCAATGACGTGCTTAATTGCAAGGTAACTGTTTTTTTTTTAAATATTGGACTGCGAGATTTTGATGTCTTGAAATTATGCAAGATTTTCGCATAGGGTGTTTCGTAAATCACTTCTCGGAAGCTTTGAATAAGAATTATTTTCATCCTCACGTTGTTTTTCAAAGGGCCTTGGACAGTCTGACGTCCGTTCAACACTGAGAGAGGTCAAAACGACGATAGCTCCAGATTACCTAGTAAGGCTAGCTCACATTGCGAGCCACAACAGGAAAAGAAATACGGATGGTGAATATTTGATATTTATCTTGATCCATGCATTCATTTCTTTTTTAATCCTTTTTATGATTTTCGTCAACCAAGAACATATGTTCTTTACGATCAACAATATGTTCTTTGCACATAAATAAATTGTATGCGACTGTAGCGGTCTTAGAACATGTACGCAAATTTGAAAACATATAGCATTGTTATAGTGAACATGCTGGTATATACATAGAGCCATCACAACTGATTTGTGGACGAGAGTGCTTTTCATTCTTACGATGTGATGGTCTCTTTAAGGGCTTACTTTTGGGATATGGCAAAAAAGACTGTGTCATAAAGATTTTGGTGTATTATATTGCGATTGAAGAGGACATATCACTTGAACAGCATACCACACAATCATTGTTATTTTTGAGTGTATCAGATATGATCATAGTTGACATCTTACAGGTACAACGACCCAGGTGAATTATTGCCAACCAAAAGGTTCTCCGACAGACGACAAAGAGTACGTACACCTCTGTACGAGCTGCGCCGCGACTACACAGCTGACAGACGAATTCTTCCCGCGTTACATCAACGAAGTCGTGTGCAAGACGGGCGATACGGACTGTTTTAAAATAGGAGATACAGGTAACTGGCGCTTTCCTACATAAACGCATTTATCGCACCTGTCGCTATCTCGGATGATCCAAGTTGTAACTCTGTGTAGAATGAAATATCTTCGTTTGGATCATTCGGACTAACCTGTAGCAGGCGAATCGAGAAAGGACTGTAAGAAAAGTAGCAATTGTTCGTAATTATTCGAAGTCACACAGTTCGGTCTCCGAAGGCGGCAATCTTCTAGTATTTCACCGCGGAATGCCCTTGGACAAGACACATTTCCTAGCATAGTACTGGCAGCTCATCCAGGGAACTTGTTCTATAATGCTCGAAAGAGGCGCTTGTACATTTTTAGGAATAGGTCTTTTAAGATTCAAATTCAGCTCTCTTAACAGAGAGGTCCATACATTTGGCCTTAATAGCCCACAACATTGCAGACAACGGATATTACATGGCCATGAAGACCTAATGTTCAATCTGTGTTGCCTTTCAATTATTGACAGGCAACACAGATTGAACACAAATGTTCTTCATGATTATTGATTAAATCAATAAAACATTATATGCTTCTAGAGGGGCATAGTTCGCCTTTAAAAACGTTTTAAACTGGAAATCGACACACCGAACACATTGTCGTTTGATTACATGGGGTAGTAACGCTGTGCCAACATTTCTTTTTGAATTATGACATTACCTTTCCTTATTCACCAGTACTAGGCTACGACTCTTTTATGCTTTGCCAAAAGACACACCTACAAAACTAGAGCTATCGGAAAGGCTTGGGACCACGAGTTCTCCGACGGCAATATTTACCACTTGGGTATGCAGGACCCAATCACATTATATTTGACTATATACTAACATCTTGTCAATTAACAGCACAGCCTTTTGAAATCAATTGTGTTGTTTTGTAATATTTTGTAAAACGTGTTGTATTATAGAAACCATTCTATTGCAGTCCATGGGAAATGTAGACAGCGCTACTTTTCCCTCAACATGATGCGGAGGACCAACAACCGCTGCATGGTAATGAGACACAATGGCGAGAGCCTCGTTCTGGACGACTGGCAACTAGTACAGAAGAGAATCAGGGTCTCCTGTGAATGTACCATCAACAAAAACTCCTTTCTGATACCATACGTATCCCAGGACCCGGTGCCTGTAGGATAGAAGGGTCGCATTCATTCGGATTTAACCCATTCCCTTAACTCTTCACCAAATGCCAAATTTTTAACTGTCCCAAATTGAAAGAGATTGAAGCCGACATTTCAAAATGTGATGAAAATGAAAATGAATCTTCTTTGGGGGCAAAAAACAGTGTGGGAAAAGGAGAAATTTCTCGTTTAGAGCACTTTTTCCCCCCACAATGTTTTCCACAGTCATCTGCAACAAACTGGTCAAATGTCTTTATTGTTTGGTAATTGGCTAAATGACACTTTATGACTGGTTCAAATTGAAAACATCACTAGATGACAAATTTTAGATATGTTAGTAAGTCAGTTTGCATAAAAAATGTTGTCACAAAAGCAGAAATCATTTCTAATACCTTCTGCTTTTGACTTGTCAAAAAGGGTTATTTGTTGGTAACAGGGTAACTTAGCAATTTTGGTTCAATGACCTATCTGAGATTGGAAACACATTCAGAAAACAGTTTTGAATAGAAAACCCCTCAAAGAATGTCAATAAGCAGATGTAGCAATTGTTAAGGGGGTTGACCCATTTCAAAACAACCAATTTTCTAATGAACAGAGCTCCGGGAATTGATGATATGGAACAATTCATTTATAACATCATTTAGAAACCCACATAAGTGACCTCTTTCCTTGTCTGTTCAGTTAAATATATCTTCCAAAAACCCTATATTGTGGGAACTCTTTAGAATTGACTTCTTAAGATCTTTCTTATGGGTATCAAGACAAGACAATCGACAGCTTTGTTTTGAAATATACCATATGAAAAATATAAACATCACAATTCCCTTTAATGCCAGTTTTTTTAACATTCTTCAAATATTAAAATTAAAATAAAATGTTCAGAAACTCACACTTATGTTTCTCTAGCTTTAACAAGTTCATGTTACACAGTGGAATCAATAATGATTGCTCACAATATCTTAGTAACCTTTAAAGAATTAATGCCAAACTCCTAACTTTTATATGACACTGCATCTCTTTGTTAAATTCTAATAGACATAAATAATACACTTGAAATTTCATTGTAAAATTGGACTTCATCTACTTCATGTTTCTCTATTTCTAGAAGTTGATTTTCGTAACTTGTCTAATGTTTGTTAATAGTGCATGGAAAAAAATAATGCCTTCTTTGGAAAGTATAATACAATTGATCCTAAAGAGAAGCAGTTTCTATTTTTGTGACATTACCTTCTGTAGATTATTCAAACGATCCCCGTATGAACATTTGTTGCATGTCCAAATTGAAAGTAACTACCTGGGACAAACAAATGAAAAAATAAATGTTTTATCTGTGATTTTGAAATAGTCTCCAGCTACAACAAGGGTACACATATCAAAATCGAGACATATGAAAGTAAATAAACATATTTAACCCGTAAAGTGCTGGAACCGACTTCATGCTTAGACAAACAGGCTGGATCAAGGCCAACTGTCAAGTAAAATGGCTACTGGACTAAGATCTAACATGTTCGCTACTCTGAGAATCCTTTTTTTATGAAAATTAACCAGATATTTAAGGTTTTGAAAGCAGACAACACAAGAATATACTTTTTGAAAATTATTCAGCATTCAAAGGGTTATTAATTTTGAAGATACATACAAATTCTTACTTTTTTCGAAAGAATCTTTTTGTCACTAAAAGTCAAGTATTCTCCACATGAACTGAAGGCGTGATGGGCACAGTTTGAGTGAGCTCCGGATGGCGTATCCGCATGTGTTTGTTCAAATTCCCCCTATTTATACACTTGTAGGTGCACTCCGAGCATTGGTAAGGTTTCTCACCGGTATGTGTTAGAATGTGATTGTTGAGAGTCTGTTTCGTGTAAAACCCTTTGAAACACTCTTTACAGAACAACGTTCTTTCATTTCTGTGCCTCTTTGCATGGAGGTTGAGATCAGACTGAAGATGGAAGGCTTTTCCGCAGACATTACACACTTTATCTTTAGTGTCCGAGTGGCGCTTCTTGTGACGGTTGAGCGTTCCAATCCGTTTAAAGGTCACGTCACAGTGTTCACATTTATACTTGTATTCTGCATTGTGCACTTCTCTTATGTGGCAGTCAAGTCCCTTGGAGAACTTGAAAGATGCCCCGCACTTGTCGCATACACAGCGTTTAGGTACTGGAAGATGATTAGTCTTTTCATGATTAACCCGTCCAGCTGCTGAAAACGACATGAAATTATAATATAGTCCTATATCAAATATGAATATACAGTGTATGTTAACACCAAGATGCCATATAGACTATAAGGCATATTGTTGTTAACATATAGTTCTATATGGCATCTTGGTGTTAACATATAGTGCTATATGGTATATCGGTGTTTACATTTAGTCATATATCGCTTTTTTGGTGTTAACATAAAGACCTTCATGGTATTAACATATGGTGCTATATGGCATCTTTGTGTTAACATACAGTCCTATACATATGGCATACTAGTGCATAGTCCTTTATGAATGTATAGCCCTATTTGGCACCTTGGTGTTAACATATAGATGGCATCATGGTACAGTCATATATGGTATTGTGGTGTTAAGATAATGTCCTAAATGGTATATTGGCGATACCAAATAGTATTAAAAGCCATAATGGTGTTAAAGAAACATTTCGTCCTATATGGAATTGTGTTTTAATATATAGTCCTTTATGACATATCAGTGTTAATATATATCTATCTATATGGCATCTTGGTTATCAAATTGAAAGCATCAGCAGATAAAATACTATAATACCAAAAATATCATTAATATATCACACTCCACTGTGAAATAGTATTTTACTTAAGAATCAAACATGGGCCTGGTGAGGCAAGTACCAGCTGCCCTTATATTTAGAGTAATTTCCCTTCCCTATTCTTCTCTGAATGCTATATTGTTTGTACTTGATTAAAATCATCTCATTCAGATCATTCTAATGAGTGCCAACAAATAGAATGTATTGAATACTTGGATACATTAAAAACTATTTCATGCAGCAGTGATAATTTTACCTCTGCGTCCCGCATCATATACACATAAAAATTGCTGGGGACACATTATTTCAAAAGATGTGTCCAACCGGAAGCATTCTCATCAGCACAAGTAATGTTTACAAAGTAGTAACCATCATAAAGCACGCCGTCTCATGCTTTCTTTCTATCAAATCTGCATTGTTTTGAGTCATTTAAGCTAAGATAATCATTAATAACAAGTGTTATACTATTTGACATGATCTTATAGCTTGGATCATTGGTACTTGGACACATAGTTTTACCCTTGGACACATACATTGTAGTTTCAAAAGATGTGTGTCCATAAGGACACGACAACTTTCATTTCTATATTTAAAACTGCATGCAGAATGATTTTATCTCAACTCCCTTATCTTGCTCAGTGACAGAAGAAACATATCTAACCCTTATAGTGCTGGAACCGACTTCATGCTTATACAACCAGGTAGGAGGAACCAGGCCAGCCATCAAGTTTGTTACTCTGAGTATCTTTCCTCAATAAAATTAAGCAAATATTTAAGGTTTTCGAAAGCAGACCATACAAAATATATTTTTAGAGAATTATCCAGCATTCTAAGGGTTAAACACACAGAATCTTACCAGATGTAAAGGTCAGAGGGCAATGTCGACAAAGGAAAGGTCGTTCGCCAGTATGTGTACGCTTATGGTCCCGTAGGGTGTTAGCCCGCAGGAAGGTCTTCCCACACAAATCACATACATGCGCCCGCTCCGTCCTATGCTTTAACAGGTGGATCGTGTAGTCTGTGAGACGATCGCTCCGAAACAGTTTCCCACAGTGCTTACAGGCCAGGGATTCCCCGGTCCTCTGTATAATGCCGGGCTGACACACCTGAGACAGTCTATGACGGAGCAGAGTGGAAGCATTCTTAAAGCCTGTTTGACAAGTCTTGCATCTGAATAAAGTACTGTCAATCCTTGATATCAGTTCTTTCAAACAAACCTCTGCATGTTCCTCAAAAGTCTTTGAATCGCTGTACACCTCACTACACATGCAGCAAATACACATACTCAAACCATCAACGTCTTTAGTAATAGCCAGCGATCCTTTGCTGATTTTTCCAGGGTCTTCGGGGGCTGCTAATCTTATTGATTTTGATTTTACCTTGGGGATTGTTGATTTCCTTTTGTTCCTTCTTATTGGTCTATGAGTTTCTGATGTATTATTTGTGTTTTCCTTTTCTTGCTCAACTAATCCAGAAAGAAGGGATTTTCCTTTAATGATAATTCTATTCAATTCCGGATTCTGCAGGCTCTTTAGATCAGTTGTAAGTTGATAAACAACATCAAGGTTGGATGGATTTGATTGAAGTTCATCACCACCTTGGTGATCTTTAACAGCTAAATCATCTGTGGATGGTGTGTTCAGACCCAAATCTTTCCTTACAGCAGTATATACAGGATTCTCATCTTTTATATGACCTGCTTCAGTGGCAACAATTTCTCCACCAGTAATTTCACTTTGTTCTGTTAAAATTTCAATCCCTTCTGTGATAATTTCTATCCCTTCTGTGATAATATCTCTTTCTTCTGAGACGATTTTTTCCCCTTCTGCTATGATTTCATGACCCTCATTAGTAACTTCACCATCGTTGAATTGATCTTCTGTGTAATTGACACAGTAAATGTTGTCGTCCTCCAATATGTATGTCACTTTAACACCCTCATCTTGTATTGCTTTGGATTCAAATGTTTCATTTCCCTCTACAACTTGATTGTGGTCTATGATGAAATTTAAGTTGTGTTCATTCTCTACAATGACAGTATGTTCATGTGATCGAGCGTTTTGGCTATAAGCATCGCCATTAAGCTGTGAATCAATTACACTAGATAGGGTTGAGGGGTTGGTTGAGGTCGTTTGGGCGACACTTGATATCACACCTTCCGAACTTTTGTCAGGGGCTGTAAACAAGCCTTTATCTGCATCATCTGTAATAATAGATGTGAACAAATTACATTTACCCATTCTCTCATACAAAATTGTATGATAGGTCAGATTTGACAGTAAATATCTGTAGATTTAAAAATAATGGAATGAAATTCCCATTTGTTTAAACTGGGCTTAACTGTGTCAACCATTTTTCAATTATGTTATTACTTTCCTGGATTCACCAGTACTAGGCTAGGGCTGTGAAATGTCTTGCTAAAGGACACCCTTCATAACAAGAGGTATCGATGAGCTTTGACCAAGGATATAGTTTGGCCTGTAAAATTCCAACAGCATCAAAACTGTTTAAGCTGTTTAAGTTTAGTATATTTGTTGCAAAAGCAATCAATTCCTCTTGACCAAAAGAGAGTATAGTAAATACTCCCTTTTGACACTGTATGACTTGCTTTCCAAAAGTTGAAATAGAAAATGAGTGGAAACAAGATTTAAAACATTTTTGAAGACAAGAACAAAATAGCTAAAGCATTATCACCAGCTATGAGAAAGTATATGCTGCAGACTCTTTCTTTTGTACAATTATTTCTTAACTTTTCTGCTCCAAAATCTGATAAAATGAAGGAAACAATGGGTATAAGATTATTCCATTGAGCTTCATTCTGTTAGAAAATTTTACTTGATAATTAATGTGGATACCATAAGTACATACTTGTCTAAAACAAAATAAATAATTAAAAATTCTTACTTCTAAATTTGATGTAAGGCCATCCTTTCCCATGGAACAGCTGCATTATGGCCATTTCTTCTTCCAGTGCCACCCAGAGGGTAATTTGATACTTCCCAGTGCCCATTTATCATTAAACATCCCACAAGAACGAAAACTGAAACAAAACCAAATAAAAAAAGCATCATTAGTATTCAATGGACTTCTAATATACTTATGTTGATTTCTCGATAAAACAGCTTCCAAATCATGGGGAAAACACATTAAAATAGCAATAGGCACTATTCCGTATTTGACAACAAAAACCCCATAACTTTAATAATCTAGCCAAAAAAAACAAGCTCTTTGCAGTAAAAAGAAAATTTGACACACAAAGTACTTTTTCTTAGTAAATTGTTTGACACTTGGACAAATGCTTTATCCCAGTCCAAATCAAGATTGTCATTAGGAGGTGGGTGACAGCAAAGAATGTTGATATGCAAGAGGTGTCAACATATGTCCACAGGCTTTTGAAATCATAGTAGCATTCTGTATTTCAACTTATTTTGACAAGCATAAAAAGTAGGTTTCTACAATCAAAGTGCATTATGTACTTTAATCTTTATACGTTCATGACTATCATTTAACACAGGGATATGTGTCATAATAACTTATATCATCCTTGGATTCTTTTGGTTTCAACCCTTCTTCTTAGTCCGACCCCTTAGCAAAATCGGAATTCTTGCACCCGGAGTCCCGTGTTACGGAATCAAGAAAAGTCAAATTTACACTATTCACTTGTTCTTATCATCTTACGCAAGAACAATAGGTTAAAAATAGGAAAATTGTATCTAAACTACAATTTTAACCTTCTGTGACCTAAGCAAGCATATTTCACCTAAATCTGTAAATGGCTGATCAAAGCATTGGCAGAAAAATCAATATTTATTTTGTAAAATCATTTAAAAACATGTTCCCTCTTTTTGTGGATGTTCATCATATTGTGAAACAGTCTATAATATATTTTTCTCCTTGTTATCTGGTCCTTGTGGCTCATTTTATATCAAGGGGTTGAATGTAGAGGAAAGCATCTGACTAAAATCTGACCTCGACTCATAAAAATAAACAGATCGTTATTTTTCTATAAGTTTGATGGTTATTGAATTGTTTCATGAACTAAAGAATTGTTTGGGGTTATTTATTAGCAAAAGTAATTTATCTTAACTTATACTCCTTCTGCACATACACCAAATTAGAAGCTAAGTGGGTAATATATATACACAAGGATGACCCATATCCCTGTGTTATTAAAATTTTGTAATGTGTATCGGGTCCCTCTCGGAGTAAAGCCACCGTGGGTCACCAATCCGGGTACTAACCACATAGTACGTTGCTTAACTTCGAGAAAAAGCCAACCACTCTACCGAATCACCCATAAAAGCCAGCTTCCACAGCGAGACTGTAGAAGTAGTATTTATACATAAACCCTATTACTGTCAAATTTCTCCCACCTTTCTTTTGACTTCGTCCCTAAGTCACAAATGTTAAAAAGACATACATGGGATGTTACCTACACTTGGCCAGTTCAGTCCAGGCTTTGTGTATACACCGTTCGAAAACCCAGCAAGTATGAGTCGAAGCTGCAAGTATGTGGGAGTATGATGTATAGCCACATACCCAAAACTGGTCCAACCAGTGTCACTGCCAATACTTACACTGCTACATAGCAGAAACAAGGATCGAGAACATGTGACGAACTATTAAGGGTACGGGAAGGATGGTGATATCAAACCAAATCCCACCGCTGCCACCAATTTTCTATTTGCGTATTGGGTCCCTCTCGTACTTAAGCCATCGCGGGTCACCCATCCCGGTACTATCCGCGATGTACGTTGCTTAACTATGAGAGAAAGCCAACCACTCTACCAATTCACCCATAAAAGCCGGCTTCCACAGCGAGACTGTAGAAGTAGTATTTATACATAAACCCTATTACTGTCACAGTGTCATCTAAGTTTGCATTTGCCAGCCCACAACTTAACACTGCCAGGATTCAAGGATAAAATCGGTAAAATTCATCTCTCTTAGGAGTATGAGTAGATGTAACACAACATTTGTCCACAACACATTCTTTGTAAAAAGAGAGCGACTGGGAGTGTGTCACACTGCATCTTAGATACGATGTCGTAACGTCTTGTGGCTGCTATCTGATTGCCCAAACAGGACACGGTAGGAACATTACTTCTAACTGCATCTTAATCATTCATGAGTGTCTTTATCAAACATATATTGTAAACTTGAGTCAAGTACTTTTCAACATTGTTAAATCCAAACACGTCACCCTGTACGGTGATACTCAAGCCCGTTAACATACACATATAAACACTATCCGGGGACTAGATTACTCCGACATTTATCCAACTCAGTCGAATTATACATAATTTGTTTGATATCAATTGAACCGTAATATTTTCACAATGTTTTATCGAATACGTTAACATTATTAAAAAACAAGAAGTTCGAAGTATACATTTTCACAATACAATATACAGACAAGACTTAAAACTTACCAAATTATTGAATATTCTTATTTAAATGTTTCGAGTTATCGCCCGTTGCGTCCATAAATTTCAACAACCGTAAAATATACACCGAAAGTTCGGCCATGCGTAGCAGTTTACCTCGAAAAAACGAATAATAAATGGTTATTCATAGTTAACTTTTGGTTTATAACAATACTTTTTGTCTAAATCCTAAACCTCTGATAAAGTCCCTCGCCTTCCAAAATCGCCCACATGATATAAACAACAAGAGTTGGACCATTATTATGTAGTTGCTTCATAAAATCCTAGGAGAGTGCAGCCAGAAAAAAAGATAAACACCCAGGTCTTGATGACAACCAGTACCACACCACATTTGAATGGCATATGATAGCCCCTCCCATCTCCCAAAACATCTCATCCATCGATTATAGAAAATACAACAAAACCAACATGTCAACACCATCCGTACGCATCGACAAAACATAAATGACAAACAGCTGCCAATTAGCCATGAGTCCATCAATGCTCAATGATATCTGTACAATCTTGTGAGTATTATAGGGCCGCTACCATTCCTCCTCTTCATAATCGACCTCTACACGTATATCAAGAATTTTCTGGCAGAAATATTTGAAGATGACCGTGCAGTGTATATCATCGCATCATGTCCCAAACATATGCTTTAAATAGATCTACAGAAAGGACCGTGAGGATTACTAGCGCAAGCTAAATGGTTTTATTTACACATATGTATTTCAATTCTGTCAATGACTAATATCGATATGGTGTTAACGTAGCTGTTTTTTAACCTAAGGAAACAAATGTCAGAAGCACTGTAAGCTCATTCGCCATTGCAAAGATTTGTGACTGGTTCATATTGAAAGCAACAGCAGATGGCAAAATTCTGTACACAAAATATCCTTTTGTCGTACCTTTCTAGTCTTCTGCAGCGAGTGCAATACAATAAGGTATCATTGAGTGGTCATAGAAGGGTGTAGGTCACTTTTAGTGTCATACTTAATTTACCGTCCATATTTAAAGCGTGTGACCGTAATATTTTTCAACAGCATTGAGGTTTTTGTTAAAAACATTTATTGCCAATCTACATGAAGTGTCATATATACAAGTCATAACATGCACATGTATTAATCGGGATTGATCAGCAAAAGGGCTTTGCTTCAGGTTCTAACAACTTAGAATTATATTGCCATTCCCTTGTGTATTTCCGCTTTTCAAGAGTTGTCATAAATAAATCGTATGTCTAAATAAAATACTTGTACTCATATCAATATATGACACCATGCAACTAAGTTAGGTAACAATTTCAATTAGCGATAACACAATATTCAGAACTGCAAAAGAAAGTTAATGGTAAAGTGATGCTATTTTGATTTGTGATTGAAAGATACGAGAGATGATCTTTAACACAAATGGAAAAGACAACCATATGGAATGAATGTCTCTCGTCGGCATGTATCTCAATGTAGAGTTATTTTAAATATTGTGCTTCTACTAAATGCAACACTGTCATACCCTTTCCTTAGCATTTCTCTAAACTGCCAAAAAAGTCGGAATGAGAAGGAATGATACGATGTCCATTGATTTTCAAAAAAGTAAATTCCATAAAGATGGAAGATGTATATTTTTTTTGACAAACGTATCCGTTGATCATGGGTGGTCATGGGAACGTTTGAAGTAGAAATGTTCATTATCTGCCATCAGCGGTCCGCGGCTCTACACATTTTGCTTTCTGGGATATGGCTTGAAAACAAATCCGATGCTTTAATACTACACTTGTTATGTAACCAATGAAATAATAACCCGAAACGTCCGAACACGATGGCCGCGCTTAGGTATTTTATGCTTTTTTCCCCACCTACTTTTGCCAAGGACCAAATGTTTATTAGGTCTTTGCTCTTTTCAAATGATACCCGCATGGTGTACCAACATGTGTTGAGCATCAACTTTCCAGTTCTGGTAGTATGAATGAATGAACGATAACCCATTCTTTATAAAGGCGTTACGTCTTACACTCGGCAGGGAAATCGCAGTCGACAGGCGTGCATGTCCAAAAAAAGAGGTCTTCGACTGCAATTCGCTGCGGAGTGTTTGAAAATGTTTTGTCTGTTTTTATGATAAGAGCAAATGTTTGACAATGACCTTGACATTTGATCACATGAATATTGCTGCCGAAGGTAAACGAAACTGCACAATTCGAAGAACTCAGACCAAATCGACTTTTCATGAGCAGAATTTAAGTTTGTTACAGGAGCAAAAGTACACATTTAAAACGAAGACTTTAAAACAAAAAGACAAAACACGTCAAAAAGAATATACCCAAAGCCATTTGATCGGGGGCATTAAGACTAAACCAGTTCGGAATTCGAAATGTTTTGCCGGAACAATGTGAACTCGTCGGGTTTTTATCCAATGAAAAGGTGTATTTCTAAGCTCACGGAAAAACCCGAGTAGTTCCGATTGATGCCGGAAATCACCCAGCACAGTCGCGGGTGTAATGTGTGGCGCCATTTTTAACGCCGAACACTACGTTTTTGGCGAGGGCCGTCATATCCTGAAGCTTACAAGGTGTCGACAAGATCGAAAGGTAGTCTACACTTAGACACCGTGCATCCGAAATACACTCTGACAAGCAGTCGTCCTCACCGACGGCCAAATCTTTCATGTTGTTATTTTCGATCCTCCTGTTTGCATACACCTGGAATGTGGTTCCATACGTATCACATCCTGAAAGCGATAACATATTGAGTGAGCCTTGGTTTGTTATATATATGTAAACTTAGTCATAATAGTGCTGGATTCGAATTCATGCTTGCGCAAACAGGTTGGATCCAGGGAAGCCTCCAAGTAAATTGGCGGCTGGCCTGTGATCAAACCTGTTTGGTAGTCTGCTACTCCGAGTATCGTTCTCCATCAATATTAAGCAGATATCTCAGGTTTTGGAAAGCAGACGACACAAAAATCTATTTTAGAAAATTGCCTTACATTCTAAGGTTTAAAAAGTAGAAATATCTTAACAAATATCCTTTTAAAGAATAATTCATTTATAAACTTTGTGTTGCTGCTTTTATAACATCATCTGATCTCACAATAATGACTAAATATAAGAAAGGAACATGGTTGCAGAAAAACGGCCTCATGTAAATGTCCTGTGCCTCGCTGAAAGTTGCCTGCCTTTTCAGGCTATGGCTGCGGCACTGGATTGCCTCTTGTTTAAGATAATAATCATTTACATGTTAATCGGTTTTGACTTTCCCAAACGATATCTTTCAGTCGTTTAGTGAAACACTGTCAAGAGCATAACGATAGAGCAAATGTTTTGTTCCACTGATCGGATGTGATGTCTAAATATATAGCTGCATGTTCTCTAGACCAATGCCTTAGGTTCTCAAATTTGCTTATACGTTTATGAATACCAACAAAACACCGCATACTGTAAATACACGTCTTAGAACGTGGGATATTGCCATATCCTAGACTACTTTAAAACAAAAAAGGACACTAGATAGTTGCTGTCAACGCATGTGTTAGTGTTTGGGTTATGGATATATCCTGGAATGAAGTTCATCGCGCGTTCGTGCAATTTTTATGTTTCAATCGAACTATTCCATGCCTGACTGAGAAAAGGGGTGATTTGAATATAAACAGTTATTTACCCACCATTGTATTTGGCCTATATCACCTGTTTACATTATTTCGGCCATATATTGCACTGGACTTATTCACTTGAACAATATAAAACTAGATAAACTTACCGTCAACACATGTTTCCGTACTTGGATTATAGCTATACCCTGGACTACACATTCACAAGCCATCGAAGCATTCCTGGTTGACATCTATGCAGATATGTTCTGTTGTGCAGGTTTGATGATATAACCCTGAAAGAAAAGATCTCACAACTGATTTGAATTATTAAGTCGTCCAAACGTACACCCAAAATGTAACACGTTGGCTGGTCCTTTCACAAGGGTTGACACTTTAAAAAACAAAACCTTTACCTTTATTTGCTCAAATAATACCCAAGCAAACAGTTTTATGGAGGATTGATTGAGATTCATCAATAGGCAATAGCAAAACCGTCTTGTCCGAGCTGCTGTTACACACATAACACTTGTCCAAAAAAGCAATGTTTTCAATAAGAACAAGCCAAAACAAAATCTTAACAGGTCACTTGATGGGGGTCTGGGTACCCCGGCCTGATGAGAGACACATCTCCGCGAATTCGAACCGGCAAAACCAAAATTTGAAGCGGTCATTTTGGCCTGCGGCTGGTTCTTATTTAGAAGACTGAAAGAGGTCCAGAAAAGGGTTCGTATTGCCTTCGCGAATTTCCTTATTGCTCCTCTAAGCCCTCAAATATGGGTAGTTATTAGGATCGTCTCGACGATTCAATTGTAACGAATACAGATCAAACACAATTTACCTATAATTTGCTTTTTTTTTTAAAACAAAGTATTTCTAGACTTAATAGCTTTTGAAATGTTACATGTATTCGCAAAAGACCCCAAAACTTGGTTATACAGGCCACTGAAATCAAAAGAACACTTACTTATAGATGAGAAGAAATACAAGGTTCCCGCCGAAACATCCAGTGTACTATTGATGTCGTATTGGTCGTTACAGCCGGTGCATCGATTGATTTCGTTATTGTAAAATATGCTCTCACATCCGGTTTCGTAACTACACAATGCCGCGCAAAACACATGGCCTGTACCATGATGTCCGGAATATGGGACGGAGAAGACTATGTCCGTATTTCTACATATTCTACCACGAAGCGCTTGCTGCTCTTTGTATGGTCTGAATACGATGTCTGTTTGCGTAGTCCCCTGGCGAACCACAACTGATATACAAACACAAATGTAAGATATTCGTAACGCAATCATAACGCTTTTTCGTACATGTATATGAATGTTGAGGAAATGTTCTTATATTTTCTTTCATAAGATTCCCCGAAAGATGTGTCCAGATGGGTAGCAAGTAGTCCCTTCCACGTTGGGATAAGAACTATCACTTTGAATAACAGTTCCCTATTGATTTGCCCAGGTATGGAACACCGTTACCACACAATCCGTTAAAAGTTATGCCTATTTATCACCTACTATTAATGATAAGAAAAATATACTCGAAAGTAGAAAGATATTAATTCACCGTAATTCTCCGTATTTGTTTTACATCAATTGTGAGGGAAGCTTAAAGCTTGTTCAAAATCACTCTCGATTGCTGTGTCCTGGATACTAAACCAGTTATCGCGTCGGTTTGTTGGTTCGTAATTACTCTTTCTTTTCAATCGTCATGTAATCTAAATTTATTCTACTCAAACGATCCTATGACAACACATTGTATATAGATAAAACATCGCTTACGCTTCACCACCAATTTATTTCGTAAGCAACCTTCCTTCTCGTGAATCAGTTCTGTAACAATTGATTTGAAGGAGTTCAAAGTGACAGTTGTACTACTTATCATACGCTATGGACGTCATCACTATCCGATATTTGCGTTTATGACTCGCTACAAAGGAAAATAAAAGGGGACAATTAGCCTACAGCTGTACTATGTTTGGAATCAACAGTGTCCTTGTAATTTTGGTTAGAACCATTATGTCATTTGAATGAATGCCTCATGACAATTTCTCCTTTTCCACCAAGGTTTTTTAATGTTTAGGCAGCAAGTGCATTGATACGAGAATCTTTCAAGTAAAGGTCTAACCGTTCACAAAATTAGAAAGAGGGAGTTTAAGCAAATGCTCTTCTCAATAGACGAGAAAATAAAGGAAATACAAGAGAGTAGTTATGTCTTTATTGAGAAAGCAATTTTTCCTTAAATGACGAGATAGCGTTCGTAAAGCACGCATCTTAAGTTGGACCTTGAACCAAGGGAGTACATAAACGGCAGGCGAAGAAGTACTTGTACGCAAAATACGCACCTGCGTACGCACTGTACCATGAAAACCTAAGGTTCCTTGTTCTCAACACTGTTAGTTTGTACCAGATGGAACATGCATACGCTATTTTCCAGGGGAGCATGTCCCACTCCCACTTTCTCCCGTTCCTTCTAACCGGGCGTACACGGACGTTTACAACGTTGCTTATTTATGACAATAAAATGGTGTTTTTGTTTAATATTTTGGTTCAAACTATTGAACTTTCGATTGTTTTAAGCAAACATGGAAGTATAGTGCTGACATGTTGTCTACCTGCAAATATGACAATGACGTATACGTGTTAAATTCAAAACATGTGATGATTATGATTAACCCCTCTGAAATAAATTTATGGCTTCATTTTATTTAATAAAACAACGATATATGATGGAAAAAATTACGAAAACGTTATTATCGAGAAAGGGGTAAAGTAAGCAACCCCACCCCAAACTTAACATTGAACGATGGACTTCCACAATATTTGTATCCAGATGTAGGATTCATTGACATTGTTGAAAAATTGGAATGAACCATTATATTTTATCGATAATTCCAACCAGTAAATCTAAAATAAAATCGGTCAGCATATAGCTTTGTTTGTTTGTTTTTCCCTTTACCAAACGCCAAATTATTGGCTGTCCTAAATTCAAAGAGTTTGCTGACAACATTTGAAAATGTGATGAAAATGGAAAATAATCCTATGATAGGGCGGAAAACATTGTGGGAAAAGGAAAAATTGCTCTTTACGAGCAATTTTTCCTTTTCACACAATGTTTTCCAGAGTCGTCTGCAACAAAGTGGTTAAATGTCGTTTTAGCTTGGTAATGGGGTTACGAATGGGTCAATCACAATCAGCAAATATACTATGAATGCTGATAGAGTCGGAAACTGCTGTTTGCTTTTCAAATGTAATCTGTGTGACAGGAGTGGCTTTACGAATTGAATGAAGACCCAGTTTAATGTGTACACAAAGATAGTACTGGTTTGCACAAAGAAAAAAAATCACGATAAAACCTATCGATTTTGTCGGAATCGGACGTTAAGTCAAGTTGTTTTTATACGTTCGAATGAAAAGCTAAATAGGTTCCTAATTACAACAGTTAGTGAACCATGAATGTCTCTCCAATCATTACAGACTACAACATTTTCAAGCTAATGTGTACTGGCATGAACCAAATTGTACTAACATGAGGCAAAACGAGATAAACCGACATCATCACACATTGGAAAGATATTCCACTGATCTATGGAAGATCAACACCATTCTATAATATAATTAATGTACTACGTTTTCAAAACATATGACGACAATGTTTTTCCCTTCCCTTGGATACTTCAGAAAGCTGTGAACAAGCTTGATCAATCAACCTACCATAACGTGAGGGCATATGTTATAGTTCGCTCTAATTCTTAACATATATGCATAGACCATGACTTGAGTCTGTTGGTCGGCCAGTTTATCAATACTCTAGGTATAACTTCGCAATTACAGCGCAAACCAACGTTCTTTTCGAGGCTCTGGTTGCTTGCTTTTTCTCACAAACAAACGTGATCAGGGCTGAGAGTAGGGGAGAAGAACAAATCAGGTACATAACATTATACTTCATTAAACGTCGGTAGCCCTTGTCAATGAAAAAAGTGGATTCCTGCATTCAAAATTCCCCAAAAAAAGTTAAAGACTGAGCATATGTGACTCGGTGATCAAGTATATTAACCTTACTCCTTTAGCTATATACGCCTATCGAGTTGACAACTTGGCATGTTTGTAAAGCTGCTGTAAATCATACAAAAAAGTTTGATAAAATAAAGAAAAGAAAACACATTATGGTACACAATTTTGTAATTCTATCAAAACAATGTCATTCTTCCTCGCAAACAAAGGTGAGGTTGTAACTCTGTATTCCATCTGGATATCATGCATCGAAAATTATTCGAGAAAACAAATATTGTAGATACAACTTTGATAAATCAACAATTCTTTGGGTTAAGCATCTGCTTTTATTTGAGAATTTTAATACCAGGACATTTGATATCAAACACTGACATGCAATTCGAATAAAATTAAAGCCTAACTCCATGACATTAAATGTACTTTGATAAATGTTTTAAGCCTTTCTTCTGAGAATGGTTTCATTTTTCTTTTATATTCAAAAACGGATTAATTGCCTCAGTTGGAAATTGTTTTTAATCTCATTTTCTCAACCCAAAAGCTACTGCTGATAAAAACCTTGCTGTTGTCCTTGGTTTAAAACATAAGGCCAGTGGTACATGTAATTCACAGGTTGCATTGGTGTTACTGAAATGGTTCCAGAGGTTACTGTGGAAGGGACGAGGGTGACTGAAGATGTCGTCTCACTTTTGTCCAAATCGTTGGTTATAACCACCACATTTTCCACATTTTCGTTTGCAATGTGTGCAGGTATACTATTCAAGGGAGATGCATTATCACTTTCCTGATATTGTTCGTTAACACAAGGAAGCGATGATGAAATATGAGATGAATCAATCGTCGAAAAATGTGGCATGTTTGCATGAAAGGGTTGGTTCTCCCTCGAGGTACCTCTTTCATTTTGAACGTGTTGGGGGAAAACTGATCGAATCTGACGCACTTGCTTACTCGATCCTCTCGGCTTTCTTTGCTTCTTTGTTGTCTCAAATGTATTGCATCCCTCGTCTATAACTAGAGGAATAGTGGCCGGTAGGTCTTCCATCGGTTCGGGCACCTTAGCTGTTTCGACAGTCATTGTTGGTGTTACATTGCTTTTCGCATGCACTTTCATGTGAACCCTTAAATTATCCGCCCTTGTCGTCGATTTCCCACAGACGTTGCACACAAACTTCTTTACAGGACAATGCACAGTTTTCATATGCTTTGAGAGTCCGCCATTATCAGGAAAACGTCGATGACAAACTGTACATTCAAATGGTTTTGTCCCGGCATGTCGGCGTGCATGTGCCTTCATTCTTTCTTTGGTTTTGAACGCTTTCCCACAGGTTTCACACGCGAAAGAAGAGTCTTCCCGATGTACAAACATGTGACTGTACAGGGTGGCATACGTTTTGAAAGCCTTCTCGCAAATTTTACAAGCGAAGGACTTTTTGTCAAAGTGTACCGATTTGTGCATTTCTAGGGCGGATTTGTACATATATCTTCGACCACATAAGTCACACATAAATCTGTTGTTGTCTGCCGTGTGACGTCTTTCGTGGGCCTTCAGAAGCATTTCAGACTTGTAGACCTTATTACACTTCTGACACTTAAAGTGTCCCGGTTCTGTGTGCTTTGACATGCAGTGATATTTCAGTGCTTGGGTATTGACAAAGGTTTTTCCACATACATTACACACTTCCCGTGTTTTCTGACTATGTGTAGCTTCGTGTACACGCAAACTGGTCGAATATGAAAACCCCTTTCCACAAGTTTTGCATGTAAACCCCTTCTTTTCTACATGGACGCCGTTATAATGCACTTTTAAATGGTAGGCAGTGAGATAAGTCTTTTCACAAACCTTGCATTCATGGGGTCTGGAACCGGTGTGTTTTAGCTTATGAAGCTTTAGGCTATGACTGTAGTTAAAAGATGCGTTACAGCCACGAAATGAACATTGAAATGCCTTGACATTGGAATGAAGACCGCGTCTATGATGGTACAGTCCCTCTTTGGATTTGAATTTTTTGTCACAATCATCACAAGAGAGTAGCTCGTTTGCATGTGTAACAGAACAATGTCTTCTTAAGGCTCTCTTAGACATGTAAGATTTACCACAAAGTTCACATTCATTGGGATTTCCAACAGTTTCTGATTTTCGGTCATTTAAGGTTTCAGTAATGCTTTCGTCTTTTACATCATCAGATCTCTCATTTTTAGTTTTTGATCCGATATTTTTTGATGTCTTAATGTCGTTTTCGCTATTGGCATAGTTTTGTTTTATTTTTATCTTTAAACCCTGTTTACTTGTATCCATATGCATTTGAACTTTCTTGATAGTATTTGTTTTCTTCAGACCTTTAGCAGTTTTTTTCTTTGGCTTTCCACCAGATTTTCGTTTCAAAATTTTACCAGCCCCATTATTTTCTCCAATACAACCATCGTGTTCATCTAGCCAATGTTTTACAAACATTTCTAACTTCAAACAATCTTGACCACACTCAAGACATTTAAATTTGTCATCACAATAGTTCTCATGTGTTGTTGTCACATGACTGGAGAGTTCTATCATGTTTGGATATTCTACAGAGCAGAGAGGACAACGTGTCACCGTGTTTGACTCCTCCAACATTTCATTTAAACCCTTTAGCCTGTGTGTAGTTTCTGCCACAGGAGATGGTGAGAAGGCTTCCAAATCCTCAGATTCTGGGACATATGTTTGGGTGTCATCGTTTGATAAATCCTCATCTCTATCCAAGTCAAGCAAATCTGTGAATTAAATGTTGAGGAATTTATTATATATTTAGTTTTCAATTAAACTTACATATTTTCAAAAGAGACCTAGGTTCAGATCTGATTTAGACGAGTATTAAAAAAGATCAAGTAAAATATAAGAAATTGCTTATATGGGATATTTTCTAATATTTCAAAATCTTATTTCTGTACAATCAAAGGAAGTAATATCTTCCAGATTCTATTATCTGTTGCTTACTTCTATCTGTAAACCTTTCTAGTTGATGTTACAAAATCTGTTTCATTTCCTTTGTAAACAAAAAGCAGTCTATAAATCATATACATGTAGATAAAACCTTGAAAAGAGCTGTTTAAAGTTCTTGGTTAGATGAAACACATCAACATGGAAAGTTTCATATATATATAACTTTATTGCCTCCATTTTCTGGAGATTTACATACAAGTATTACAATATTAACGAAAAAGGAAAGCAAATACAATGAGAATAATTAAAGATGAATAGATAAACAATATGTACATTAGTTGAGTTTTCAACCCGAGCAGATTTGCCCTCAACCTCTGTTCTCCCGAATAAGTATGACCAGATGGTGAACAGTATTAGTTAGCCGAATGCCCTGAGTCAAAGGGAGAAATCGCGCTCTTTGAGCAACTTCAAAACTCCGACACAACGCATTCACCCGACCGTAGTGGTCAGCACCCCAAGAGATGACGAAGTGATAATATGGTCACGGTTGAAAGCAAAGCCCGAGGGTTGGCTCGCTGTAGATAGTTGATGTTACACAAAATTTTCCCAGATGGTGACAGTGCATGTTACAGCTTCCCCGAAAACGAAACTTTTTATCAGAATGTCAAAGGCCTTGGCTTTTGTTCAAGATGAATAAACCTAAGAATAAATGGATGAAGAAAGTTAATTTTCAACACAAATAAAACACTAAAACACAAGTCCTGCAGAACATTTATGGAATCATCAGCACTAACGGCCAATTAATCCCAAAGGAGTCTCATAGTTTTACTGAAATCTTCTAACATTACTTTCAAATGAAGTGTCAAATAAATAGCCATTAAATATACATTGTATTGAAAATAAGCTAATGCCAATATACAATAAACGCTTTATTTCAGTAAAAAAGCCTCCAGCCCACAATACATAAGGTTGGAATAGTCAAAGAAAGCAGCAACGGTATTTATTCTTACCTTTATTTGCTGTTTCATTAGGGGCGGAGTCTCTTGTAGAACCTGTCTGAACATCCTCTTTACTGGACAGCAATTTGTCATACCTGAATAGACAGAAATGAGCAGTGACCTCATACAAATGGGATGCAGTTCTCATTCAAAAAAGAAAGCAAAAGTGTGAGATATGACATTTTTGTGAGACTTTGATAATGCAACAAGGTGGAAAAAGGCTAAATTACTCTTACTTTAGCTATGTTCATTCCATTTGAATCTGTGATTTCGTAAACCTCATTTTCATGAGATAAAATGTGGATACACATGACAGAAGTGCTTGCCAGTTCTATTTCAGAATGAGAACATGTTTTGGGGCATATCTCAAACTCTCACTATTGGGTTTCATAGCTTATGTTTGAAAGCAGGAAGCATCTTTGTACCACAGTATTGTAAGAATGGTTAATTTCTATGTTAACACTATGATGTGCTTAAATAAAGACAATACAGACATGCAAAATCCACCATGAATGAAACTCTTTCGAAGCAATTTGTTTTGGAAAAGGGCTTTTATAGCAATTTCAACAAATTTTCATTTCTCCTATTCTCATACATTTTTCATTTCCATTTAGCTGGCTTCACTACTGAAATGCTTTTTCTCAAAGTCAAGCAAACACATGAACAGTAAATATTCTAAAAGGATCTTTGGTGCTTTAAATAGCAGCATCTCAATTGAATAGCATTTAAAAAAGCTGGATTCAAAGAGTTAACCTCTAATGAGCTCTTGGTTTTGGTTTTAGCAATTTGGTTTTTAGTGTCTACTACAATTGGCTTAAATATCATTGTGTAACACATTTTATAATACTAAATCTTTTGACTGATCTACATCACAAGCAAGAGCAGATAGCAAAAGAAAATGCAAACTGATTAAGTATGTTCCCTATTTACATAGGTAGGAAGGATTATGACAGGGGTTTAATTACTTGTTAAGAGCAATTTATCCATTTCTTACAATGTTCTGCACATGAACAGATGGAAAGTTTGATAAAGCAAGATAATTTATTTTGTAAATCAAAACGAAAACTTGTTTAAATAGAGGGTTATGTTTGTATTTGGCGATTTGCATATAAGTTTAATATAGGTCTATTAGTGCGATACATAGAGAATAGATGGTTGGTGTTGTGAATCAGAAATGTTATCGGGCAAGGCGTAGGAATATTATCCGGTGAGCCAAGGGGAAACGGATAATATTCCGATGCCGAGCCCGATAACTATTCCTATTCAAAGACACCAACCATCTATTCTATTCATCCTGTTACCTTCATGGATTATTATTAACAAACAAACTGAAAACAAAATACAAAATAAAGGAAACAAAAGACAGAAAACAAGTAGAGAATGATGCGCACATGACGTCATATGCCATGACGTATATATGACGTCATTATTTTGCACGTGAATGTGTGATATATGGTTAGTGCCGGATATCACAAATGTTATACGGCACCCTGTTATCGGTCCGTTCATTGCGCTGGTGACAGGATAAATGTACATAAAAGCTTCAAATTGTTGAGTATAAGTTAATTAGAAGTGTTACCTTTTAATTTCGTCTGATGCAACAAATTCATAGTGAGTGCTGCAATCTACTACCACATTTACAGTGGTCGTAAGTTTGAGTGACTTGGTAAACTTTAAATTTTCCGTAAAATGGTCAGAAACCGCTTTCAGTATGGTATCACGTAACGCCTGGTCAAGCTTCATTTTTGCTTTAGTTGAAAGTTCACTTGACATATCAATAGACAATCTGAAAAATTAAGAATACATGAAATAGGATTACATGTAATAGTTTACCTCATTTCTAATAGTTTTAGACAATATTTGCTTTTATTTCTTTTTAAATATTGTGATATCAGGATAATTTGAGCAAGATTAGAATCAGTATTCTCCCTTGGCTGTTGTATTTGTTACTTTTATTGTTTAAAGTTTTGAACTGTAGCAGACTTTTTAACAACCAATAAGAAAGCCATTTATTCATAAACACCTTGGATAGCTCAATTGGTAGTGTGAATTTCATAGAACTTGTCTGAGTCTGATTGCTTATAAATACCTGGGTCTTACACCTTAGACCCTATGACTTAATGTTTCTTCAACAATTTTCAAATTTCATTCAGAAATCTTACTTTTTGTTAATTTTTTTTTATCAAAAAGGTATGGGGATAGATAATGAAGTACTATTTTTGTTATGTAAGTAACTTTTAAAAAAGTCTTAATTATTGGTTAAATATGTAAATGAGATTTGTTAAAGCAGTGGAAAATACTGGCTGCCTTTTTGAATACATTGGAGGTCTATATAGAGCTTTATAATAAATAATGAGCTTAAAATTGGCTTAAAATGACAGAGAATAATATTATAATTTTAGTTTATTGGATAGTTTGTAGTTAAAGAAAGTTTTGAATAAAACACAAGCATAAACAATTCACTTAAGGTACATTGATGTAATTTCTCCCCTTTTAAAGGCCCATTAAAGGAGATTAATGCTATATCAAACTATATTATTTGGTAAACTTTTGGACAGATTCAAATAGTTATCACCAGAAATCACCATCAGCAGAACTTAAATGTGAAAGTAATCAGAAATAACCCATAAGCAAGTTTTATAATTCAGATTTCCTGATTGTTCACCTCTGACCTTGACAGTTGATACACACATTTTTGAACCGACCAATCAGAATTCGTAATTTTGAATATGTAAACAAACAGGTTGTTGATAAACATGATTGAATTGGAGACAACTATATTTCAAGCAATAAATAACATATTTTATATCAGTCTATTTAATAGGGTCTCAATGCATTCCTAAACTCATTCTCACGACTTTTATGAATATAATAAAAGAACTCCATATATTTTTTCTGTAATTTATTTGTACTCCTCTCCTTTGATGTGCCTTTAATAGTGTTGGTTCATTCGAAGGTCAATTTGGTCATGTAAACAATTAATAATTTAATCTTAAACTTTTGCACCTGTAGTTGATTTATAGAACCACCTAGCTACAAGAACGTAGTTTCTCATATCTAACGAGGTAACATTAATATCCCATGGTTCCAAACAGTCGACAAATGTCGTCTTTATCAAAATGTTAAAATAGTCATAGGTCTTCACTACAGATCCCCAACTCAAAAACAATCAAACCAGGAAATAGTAAGATTGGATCAAACTTTACCTTCTGATGATGTTTATTGACACGGCCTTATCAACCTTTTAAACCATCATCGGGAACGTTGACTTCACAAGTTGGTTGATGTGCACGTATCAAACGTGCGTCAAATAAGGCCAACTGTATTGCAAATAAAAGTGGACGTAAAACATTGATTCTTTGGCTTGACCTCTTTCGGTTTCCTTAAAACCGGAAGTACATGAAATAACCGCACCAATCAAACTTCGTGGGCAAAACGTTATAGCAAAAGTTTTAATCGAGACCTTTTTATACGCGTTTGAAGGTTCTAAAACTTGAGTATATGTAAATCATTAACTGAAATAGAATATTATTGTTCTAAATTATCTTTCTGTCTCAGCAGAATAAACGGGTTTGCTAAAAACGAGATTTGGTCATCGTTATGTCCAAGAAAGACAACTCGTATTTATTGCTTGACTTAGTAATGTATGTGTTATCTCCCTTAATGTGATGTTATCCTTTCATTTTGTTAATTGCACTATTGTTCGAGCAGTCTAGTCATATTACTACATACATGTAAGTGTGACGTTCTTTATTTCCTTTTCCAAAGGTAGATAACAATCTAGAGAGCAATCTCTAGCATAACTTATATAAGAAGAACAATCAAACCCCTATATAAAAGTCTCGTAAGAACACATTTAGAATATGCAGGTGCAGCCTGGAGACCATTTAAAGCAATAGATATAGACAGAATTGAGAGTGTACAAAGGCGTCAACAAAACAACTACCAGGCTTCAATAACTTGGAATATCCTGAGAGACTTAGAAGATTAAAACTACCGACCTTATCCTATAGAAGATGTAGAGGTGACATGATAGAAGCATACAAATTTATACATAAATTATATGATACTGGGGATACAAACTTATTAAAACTTTGGGATAGTTGCTCACTCAGACACAGTCAAAGAAGAAATTGTCTTCAATTTTTTCCACAACATTGTGCATCTAATGTGAGAAAGAACTCCTTTACAATAAGAATTTCGAGAGTCTGGAACAGCCTTCCCGAGGAGGTTGTTTCAGCGCCATCAATTAATTCATTCAAGAACAGATTAGATAAACACTGGCATAAACAGGATGTCCTGTATGATAATCATAAGGCAGTAATAAAAATTAACGGAACCAGAGAACATAATACATGTAGGATAAATACAATTAATGAAGATAACGAGCCTGGCGAAGAGGACCCTGGAGGACCTGTGCTGGGAACCAACCCTAAGTAAACCCTAAGTAAGTACTAGTTGTTTTTTCATTATGGATATTCATTGAAAGTTGTGTTTTTTCTTTCCTTCTATAATCTGAAGAAGATGCATTTCTTCAACAAATTTGATTAAGAAACCAGTGGTGTTGCAACAAAAAGCCACTGTGGTTTAGATGAGTCATTTGTTTTAACAATCGATAGTCATTGAGACAGCGGAAACTTCTTATTAGTTATTCCACGTTAAAACTGATTATCAAGTTAAAAAAATATAACATTGACTAATGTTTTGTGTTTGTTTTTTGGCCAATTGTCCTATATTACTTGAATGAAATGAATCGAATGTTTAAAATGACATTGGTAATGCCACAGATTTGCAATTGGAAATCTTTTATCAACATCATTTTGAAAATGGAAATCATTGTGACAAAAGAAAATGTGCTAACTATTATTAAGTTCTACCGTTGGTTCATATTGATTTGTTAGCGCTTGCTTTAGGGATGTTTAAAGTAGTCGCGTATAAGGGAAATTACCAATAATGAGTTATCATCCTAGAAATATTCTATCCTAGAATTCTCTTTATTTCAACTTATATCAGAAAAAAATGCAAAGAACAGTAAAATCTGCTCACTCTTTGGTAACATCCTGTTTTGTACGTCGAATTCGAAAATCGTCCGCTGTAAGGTGCCATGTAAGTGAACATTTTAAATGAAAATGAAAAAGATATCTATTTGGCTTCCTTTGGGTACGTCATAGATTTCGTACGATGCAGTAAACTGTGGAATGCAATACAGGTATGATACAGAGGCAGGTATTTCGCGTCTAGGCCACGTGATCTAACAGCTGTTACAAAGTCGGTTTGTGTCCTGCATATTTCATGAGCACGAAGTCTCTGACTCAGTGTATTGGTAAATCCGGCAAAGCTAGCGTACCTGTATATCGTTGATACTATGTTCTATACGTATACTGTGTTAGTTTTTATGGATGCTCGGATTATGCTTAAATATTGAAGGTATGTTCATCTTTCATAATTCATATTTACTGAAAGGGAATAGATACTTCGTTTGTTTTCGTTTCACTTAGTATGAAGAAGAACAGTTTTGATATTGTGTAGAAACCATTGATGACGAGCAGTCTCTTCTTTTGACTTAATCTTTTCTTGCATTGACTGTTGCATATAATTTAAATTAACGCATATAAATGAAAGTGGTGTATGCGATAAGGGGGTCATAGTTATCCTGAGTAATATTTAGAAAAAAATATAAGTAAGCAAAATTGATTTATTAGACATTACATGTATATGAAAATGAACTGACACATACTTATTTAAAACCCTTTTTCAATTTACGAAATATACAGTAGTTTCTTTCCAAACGTGATTGATTTACTTATGGTCCGTTTAGCCATCAGCACACAAAACTCTCGAACAAACGACTTAATCGTATACAACACGAATTATAAATGTCCTATATAAAACTGTGATTAATATGATATCGAATTGTTTACATGCATGATCATAGTGCGTTATATTGCGGCAACTTCTTACAATTTCTTGCTCTCTGCATACTCACAAGTGCATTGCAATTCTATCATTGGAATTAACTAGGATAATCCAAGGTGTAATTTTATTGCAGTAGAATGGAATATCTAAGGATGCATAAACCGGACTACCTCTGGAATGAGGCCCTGCTTTCCAGTAACCAAAATGATTCAGAAGACTTAAATTGTTTTTACAGATAACATGCAACAGCTTGTATTATTCGAGTAAGCGTTCCGGTCGTAATGCTTTCTACATTACTTAATCTATCACGGAATGAAGCTTATACATCCGTTATATATTGTGGTCTTTTTATGACCTGGCTAGAGGACCGAACCCATGACCCCCAGACGGGTCGAGTATTCTACCTCTGAAACACGGCTTATGTCATTATGCTGGCCCCATGGCTTCTTGGAGGCAACGACTACGTTGTCAATTGAACGTTGTGCAAGTATAGATATTAGCTACACGAGCTCAGATGACCATAAAACACAGCAATTCATTATTTCAATCCGGTTTTTATTGTCATTTATTCGCCTCAGCTTGCCGGATTTGTGGGATTTGAACAATAAGAAACAATGGCAAGCCAGACATATCCAATGTTGCGATGCGACAGATGGCCAGGAATGGCGATATAACCACGGGCATGCGATGTGAACAGCATAAAATATTGATGTGAAATCTGTCGCTACTTGCAACAAAATTCCAATATCAAGATAAAACAAGGAGTTTCGACCCGCCTTTCTTGTTCATGGCCATGAGCCGCTGCTGTGGGTACCCACTCGAATCGCAAGATAGGATGTCTAATTGAATTCATTTAAAACGGGATCCACCCCTCATTATCACACAAATATTGTTGGGAGGATGGTTGTAGTGAGGTTTGTAAGGTGGGTAAGTGTGAGTAAATGAGTAAGTGAATGAAAGTGTCGTTACAGAAGGCCACGTTTATAATTAAGATGTATAGTTTATACTTTGTATTGATGTATGGCTTTATGTGTGACCTTCTTTAAATAAAGATATTGTAAAATGCGTAATCTGTTTACAAAGGGTCATAGTTGGTAGTTTTCTGACAATAGGAAGAAAACTACATGCTAAAGGAAATTCATCCGTTTGTCACGGTGGTTTCTACCCAATATCTCATAGGTAATATAATATTTACTCTGATTTATTTGACATTATATGGCGTTTCTTTTAATTTTGATTAGACACAAAATCGAACGAGCTTTTTATCCATCTTAACACCTGTCCCATAATTATTAATGGTTGAAAAGTCGCTCAATCGGGTTTTCCAACTTGCTCATCATGTCTAATGTTCCAAAGGGCGTTTTTCCGCTAACCTGATGAGGAAAAAACGGGATTTTGGAATTGAAATCACAAATAGAATGAAACCCGTGTTGTAAATTGATGAAAAGGAACCTCTGAAAAATAAAGGCACGACATACTGTATTTACATAACTAAATCAGGACACAGGCCATTTTAGAAATGAAGGCACGACATACTGTATTTATATAACTAAATCAGGACAAAGGCCATTTTAGAAATGAAGGCACGACATACTGTATTTATATAACTTAATCAGGACAAAGGCCATTTTAGAAATGAAGGCACGACATACTGTATTTATATAACTAAATCAGGACACAGGCCATTTTAGAAATGAAGGCACGACATACTGTATTTATAAAACTTAATCAGGACACAGGCCATTTTAGAAATGAAGGCACGACATACTGTATTTATATATCTAAATCAGGACACAGGACATTTTAGAAATGAAGGCACGACATACTGTATTTATATAACTTAATCAGGACACAGGCCATTTTAGAAATGAAGGCACGACATACTGTATTTATATAACTAAATCAGGACACAGGCCATTTTAGAAATGAAGGCACGACATACTGTATTTATATAACTAAATCAGGACACAGGCCATTTTAGAAATGAAGGCACGACATACTGTATTTATATAACTAAATCAGGACAAAGGCCATTTTAGAAATGAAGGCACGACATACTGTATTTATATAACTAAATCAGGACAAGGCCATTTTAGAAATGAAGGCACGACATACTGTATTTATATAACTTAATCAGGACAAAGGCCATTTTAGAAATGAAGGCACGACATACTGTATTTATATAACTTAATCAGGACAAAGGCCATTTTAGAAATGAAGGCACGACATACTGTATTTATATATCTTAATCAGGACACAGGCCATTTTAGAAATGAAGGCACGACATACTGTATTTATATATCTAAATCAGGACACAGGACATTTTAGAAATGAAGTCACGATACTTTCAATTCAAAAATGAATAGCACGTTTTTATGACGGTGAACGACGGTGGAAAGCTAAAATTCATTATTAAATGTTCCTCGCATGTAAAATATTTTATACATTACCATTAACATTAGTATTGTGATAATAATTCCATGTCTAATGTTCCAAAGGGCGTTTTTCCGCTAACCTGACGAGGAAAAAACGGGATTTTGGAATTGAAATCACAAATAGAATGAAACCCGTGTTGTAAATTGATGAAAAGGAACCTCTGAAAAATAAAGGCACGACATACTGTATTTACATAACTAAATCAGGACACAGGCCTTTTTAGAAATGAAGGCACGACATACTGTATTTACATAACTAAATCAGGACACAGGCCTTTTTAGAAATGAAGGCACGACATACTGTATTTACATAACTAAATCAGGACACAGGCCTTTTTAGAAATGAAGGCACGACATACTGTATTTATATAACTTAATCAGGACAAAGGCCATTTTAGAAATGAAGGCACGACATACTGTATTTATATAACTTAATCAGGACAAAGGCCATTTTAGAAATGAAGGCACGACATACTGTATTTATATAACTTAATCAGGACAAAGGCCATTTTAGAAATGAAGGCACGACATACTGTATTTATATAACTTAATCAGGACAAAGGCCATTTTAGAAATGAAGGCACGACATACTGTATTTATATAACTTAATCAGGACAAAGGCCATTTTAGAAATGAAGGCACGACATTCTGTATTTATATATCTTAATCAGGACACAGGCCATTTTAGAAATGAAGGCACGACATACTGTATTTATATATCTAAATCAGGACACAGGACATTTTAGAAATGAAGTCACGATACTTTCAATTCAAAAATGAATAGCACGTTTTTATGACGGTGAACGACGGTGGAAAGCTAAAATTCATTATTAAATGTTCCTCGCATGTAAAATATTTTATACATTACCATTAACATTAGTATTGTGATAATAATTCCATGTCTAATGTTCCAAAGGGCGTTTTTCCGCTAACCTGACGAGGAAAAAACGGGATTTTGGAATTGAAATCACAAATAGAATGAAACCCGTGTTGTAAATTGATGAAAAGGAACCTCTGAAAAATAAAGGCACGACATACTGTATTTACATAACTAAATCAGGACACAGGCCTTTTTAGAAATGAAGGCACGACATACTGTATTTATATAACTAAATCAGGACACAGGCCATTTTAGAAATGAAGGCACGACATACTGTATTTATAAAACTTAATCAGGACACAGGCCATTTTAGAAATGAAGGCACGACATACTGTATTTATATATCTAAATCAGGACACAGGACATTTTAGAAATGAAGGCACGACATACTGTATTTATATAACTTAATCAGGACACAGGCCATTTTAGAAATGAAGGCACGACATACTGTATTTATATAACTAAATTAGGACACAGGCCATTTTAGAAATGAAGGCACGACATACTGTATTTATATAACTAAATCAGGACACAGGCCATTTTAGAAATGAAGGCACGACATACTGTATTTATATAACTAAATCAGGACAAAGGCCATTTTAGAAATGAAGGCACGACATACTGTATTTATATAACTTAATCAGGACAAAGGCCATTTTAGAAATGAAGGCACGACATACTGTATTTATATAACTTAATCAGGACAAAGGCCATTTTAGAAATGAAGGCACGACATACTGTATTTATATACTTAATCAGGACAAAGGCCATTTTAGAAATGAAGGCACGACATTCTGTATTTATATATCTTAATCAGGACACAGGCCATTTTAGAAATGAAGGCACGACATACTGTATTTATATATCTAAATCAGGACACAGGACATTTTAGAAATGAAGTCACGATACTTTCAATTCAAAAATGAATAGCACGTTTTTATGAAGGTGAACGACGGTGGAAAGCTAAAATTCATTATTAAATGTTCCTCGCATGTAAAATATTTTATACATTACCATTAACATTAGTATTGTGATAATAATTCCATGTCTAATGTTCCAAAGGGCGTTTTTCCGCTAACCTGACGAGGAAAAAACGGGATTTTGGAATTGAAATCACAAATAGAATGAAACCCGTGTTGTAAATTGATGAAAAGGAACCTCTGAAAAATAAAGGCACGACATACTGTATTTACATAACTAAATCAGGACACAGGCCTTTTTAGAAATGAAGGCACGACATACTGTATTTACATAACTAAATCAGGACACAGGCCTTTTTAGAAATGAAGGCACGACATACTGTATTTACATAACTAAATCAGGACACAGGCCTTTTTAGAAATGAAGGCACGACATACTGTATTTATATAACTTAATCAGGACAAAGGCCATTTTAGAAATGAAGGCACGACATACTGTATTTATATAACTTAATCAGGACAAAGGCCATTTTAGAAATGAAGGCACGACATACTGTATTTATATAACTAAATCAGGACAAAGGCCATTTTAGAAATGAAGGCACGACATACTGTATTTATATAACTTAATCAGGACAAAGGCCATTTTAGAAATGAAGGCACGACATACTGTATTTATATGACTTAATCAGGACAAAGGCCATTTTAGAAATGAAGGCACGACATTCTGTATTTATATATCTTAATCAGGACACAGGCCATTTTAGAAATGAAGGCACGACATACTGTATTTATATATCTAAATCAGGACACAGGACATTTTAGAAATGAAGTCACGATACTTTCAATTCAAAAATGAATAGCACGTTTTTATGACGGTGAACGACGGTGGAAAGCTAAAATTCATTATTAAATGTTCCTCGCATGTAAAATATTTTATACATTACCATTAACATTAGTATTGTGATAATAATTCCATGTCTAATGTTCCAAAGGGCGTTTTTCCGCTAACCTGACGAGGAAAAAACGGGATTTTGGAATTGAAATCACAAATAGAATGAAACCCGTGTTGTAAATTGATGAAAAGGAACCTCTGAAAAATAAAGGCACGACATACTGTATTTACATAACTAAATCAGGACACAGGCCTTTTTAGAAATGAAGGCACGACATACTGTATTTATATAACTAAATCAGGACACAGGCCATTTTAGAAATGAAGGCACGACATACTGTATTTATATAACTAAATCAGGACACAGGCCATTTTAGAAATGAAGGCACGACATACTGTATTTATATAACTTAATCAGGACAAAGGCCATTTTAGAAATGAAGGCACGACATACTGTATTTAATTTACTATTTATATAACTAAATCAGGACACAGGCCATTTTAGAAATGAAGTCACGATACTTTCAATTCAAAAATGAATAGCGCGTTTTTTTATGACGGTGAACGACGGTGGAAAGCTAAGATTCATTATTAACTGTTCCTCGCATGTAAAATATTTTATAAATTACCATTAACATTAGTATTGTGATAATAATTCCAGAAAAATGAATACGACTACAGAGGCGACAATCAACGAATTACCGGACATTCTTAAAGACCTCATACCTTACCATTAGTTTTATGGTTTATATTCTAGATAATGGATACCACTGCAGAGACAACAATAAACGACGTACCGGCCTATCTTAACGACCTTATACCTTACCGATGTCCCAAGTGCGGGCACCAAAGGCGGTTTGCAACGTTGCGGGAGCTCCGGGTTCACCTACAGAACGACCACGCCTTCCAGATGGGCTGCATAAAACCCAACTCCCGCGCCTCCAACGTATTCAGTAAGGACAGAAACGGTAAAAACGACAACCACAACAGCCCACGCGGTGTCGACAAAACGGCGGGAGTGACAGGTTCGTACAATCAGAACTCCCATGAAAAGAGTCGATTTGTCGGTGAAAGAGAATCGTCTCCCCTGCTAAGGACGTTTAAAGACGAGACGAATGCGTTGGAGATGGAGCTTCAACAGGCGAAGCAGGAAGAACTGAGGCATAAAGCGATGAACATGAAGCAGTTAGCAAACACTTCTACGTACGGTGCCGATTATGGCCGGGAACCAGCTATAGTGGAGAGTATAGGGCGCGGAAATATAAACAGAGTGAATGTCACGGTACCATCGGTGTCACCACGCTTGTCCAAGAGCCAACTCACGGTTAGGGTTCAATAGAATACTTTGTCATTTGTTTAACACTTAAAAGTAAAAAATCGCCATGCACCGGAGGGGTTGTAAGAAGGGCTTACACCAGGCTTACTTGCATGTCATGCGTCTTAAATGAAGCTGTTTTTCTGGCCTTTCACTTTAAGTTTGTAAGTGGTGTCCATAGACAGACTTAGTTGTAATTTATTGCGTTACTTTATATAAAGAAGTCGACTTTGACCGGACATATTTGAACAATTTCTGATCTCTCAATGGCCAATGCCCTGGATCGACCATTTCCTTTTTTGGGAAAACCAATGAATGTACATATTCTCTCTTATATGTTTTTTCTCTATATACCTTATACTGTATATTCTTTTACAATAACAGACCCCAGACGTAAAGAGTACGCTGGATAAGCTGAATGCAGAGGTTATGCGTTCGAGACTCAACCAGTTGGTTACGAGTGACGCCCTGTATAAATCGCAGGAGATCCTGTCTAGCATGGAGGAGGCAGCGGACGCCAATGTTCGGGAACAACAGGGTATTGTTCAACAGCTCATTAAAGGTAAGTGTTTGTGCATGAGTACATCTTAGTCTTGTTTTTAATTATAAAGCTGTTTTTTTAACGTCGATTGTAACAGAAGCTTGAAGATAATTAAATCTTAAGCTCTCGTTTACTGCTTTCTGAATGCATTCAAGGCATTTCACGTCATCGCTAACAGGCATCGAACCCTGGAACTTCGGTACCAGAGGCCGGTGCTCTACCTCTGCACCACTATAACTTTTTAATCGGTATAGTTGTGTGTTCCGAGTATGAGGCAACTCCATACGATAAGCATTAATTGTGATGCCCTGAAAACCGGGTCAATATTGCCGAAGACTCAAGGAAATGTGTTATCTTTTCTTGATTACGTTTGTCGACTAGTGAGGCTTTCAATTTAGACCAAACACAAATAAATTACTAAAATCGGGGAAATCATCATGCAAAGTTGTTAAATAGAAATTGTTTTCAGCACAGATATTGATCATACAAGTTACTTTAACTGATCTGTCTGTAGATATAAGAAACAAAGGCCAAAGAATCGAAGAACGAGAGCGGGACGAGAGAGAACTGCTAGACGAAAGACAGCGTCTGTACACCGAGACCGAGAATCTCGTTAAGGAGGCGGATAATTACAACCAAGATCTCAGACAGGAACTCGACAGGAGAAGCCAAGCGCTCGAAGCTCTCACCACGGACATGAAGCGTCTACAGTCAATCTCTGCGAAGGAACTGAAAACCAAAGACAATGATTTGCAGGTAATGTGTCTTGTTTCTACAGTATACGATAGTATGTTGTTTTTAACATTTATAAATGAATATATTGGATTCATCGTGGCCGAGTTATGTTGTATTTTCGAGAAGGGAGCTGAAACCAGACACCGATTTGCATGTAATATGTCTAGTATATGCAGTATACGATAGTGTAACGAACCGAGCAAATTGGCCCCTAAAAGACACAATCAAATTTGATCAGTGTAAAACACCTTTGTCCACTGATCAGTTGTGTGGTATATTTATATACCCGCATGTTCTCTATAATAATGCATTAGGTTCTCTAAGTTGCGTGAATGTTACTCGAACTCCCGCCACCGAGGAGACTCGTCCCGAGTCTTGGCCTTTGGAAGATACGTGTGGAAGGCAACTCCGATAGAAGGAGATGTCTTCAACCCACCGATGCCATCAGTGTAACAAACCGAGCAAATTGGACCATAAAAGAGACAGTCATTTCCGATCAGTGAGAAACACTGTCTTCAACTGATCAGTTATGTGGTCTATTTATATATCCGCATGTCTCCGTTCATGTAATACGGACTTACGTTTGACTATAACGCTATTCTTGACAGTTTGCCGAGGAGAATATGCGCCAATTGGAGTGGGAGAGAGACAAGCTTATCGACGAGACAGAGAATATTTTGAAAAGGGCTGATGCCGACAACGTCCAACTACGTAACACGATAACAACGAAGGAAGATGAACTAAACTCTGTGAACCAAGAACTGTTCAAACTAAGGTTCGTTGGTAGTTTTCTCTTTCTTTTTGGTCTCTAATATATCACACCATTTTCCTTCCAAAATAGTTAGTTATATGATAATTGTAACCTGTAACCTGATAGAAATCGGATGTGTTGCTTGACTTAGACATGATAGCCACATTCAGTAATGCAAAATGAAACCGTATGAGTTTTAATCTTTCAGACAAAACCACCACGCCATGTTAGAGGAGACAGCGGACATCCAAACCCGGGCGGCGAAAAGCCAGACACTGATGAAGTCTGTACTTGACGCGAAAAACACACAATTGGAATCCGCAACAAGGCAACTTGAGGAAATGAAAAACCTACAAGCGCAGCTTGTTGAAGAATCAAGAATCATAACAGGTTTACAGGTTTCTAGTCGTTAATATTAGCAAAACCTATCTGTAAGCCGAATTCAAAAAGCTTCGATTAAATTTTGTTGTTATTTTTGTAGTAGTGGTTCTGTTTCTTTAATATTTTGTCACCCATTTTTCATCCTATATCTGCTTCTTCTCAGATTATAAAGCTCCAGAAAAGTTCAGTGTGATTCGAAACTGACTTGCTTTATCGTATAAAAAATAAACCCTAACATTAAACTCCAATTTTTCATATATTTGACCAATGAGCAGTTAGCTATTCCAGTTGGTTTCTGACCTAATAAGTTGTTACATTTGAAGTGTCATGAACTATGACTTTATTCATTTCTTATTTTTTTCAGAACAAGCGGATGATAACACCCACGCCATGAAGAGATTGTTAGAAAACAAAGAGGACCATGTGAGAGAGTTGACGTTCGAACTAGATAGACTCAGAGGAGGTAATAAGAAAAAATATTTTTACATGCCATAACAAACTCGCAGTTCCCCTCAATACAGCGAATCAATATTCTAGTTTTTTTGTAACTTTATAGATTAAAGTTGTGATTTTATCCGTAGAAAAGGAAAAAGCTAGAAATGATCTAATCTTAATCTGTGAATGACCAAGTATGATTGTGCTTTATCAACGGTTTATTCCAGAGAAATTCCGACTAGAAGAGAGTACGTCCTCTCTAGAAATGAAGGCGGAGAAAAGTACTTCGGTGATCGAGAGTTTGAAGGACGTCGTTAAACGAAAAGAGAATGATCTTAAGACAACACAAAGGTAGGTCAAAGGTGACAATTCTATGTCATGTAAGCAATGAGTAATCCAGATCAAACAATTAAGGGCTAGCTGAGCCAAGCTTTGTAGAAGCTCTGGCAATTCCGCTAGTCAGTCTTTAATTTTCAGCCTGTCAGGAAATTTTAACAATGGTCGTCATACAGAACCAGTATAGCATGCGTTTGTATTCCAATGAGCCGAAGCACTATCCTCGGATTCCTTCTTCTCTTGATACGAAATTAATTATACGATATAATGTGAGATGTCGGTTTGAAAAGAAGTTGTCCAATATAGAAACTTAAATCTAGGGAGCATGGGTTGATGAATTGGAAACTGCAATAATTATCAAAACTAAACATAACAATAAAACTTTTTTTTTATTTCAGCGAACTTGTTGGTCTCAAAGAGTTCTTGCAGACAGCTGCAGCCAAAGAGCGGGGAGCGAGAAAGAAGTTAGAAAAGTTCATTGACGATCTGATCCACAGAGCTGAGAAAGCTGAATCTGAATTACGAACTCTTCGTAGTCAGTCTACGAGCACAGCATCCGAGAATAAACCATCACCAACGCCGACAGGGGGCGTACAAACCGTGCGTAAACCGACAGAACGCATACGTGATGATCGGGCAATCAACAAGGAGGGCGTGGTTTTGCCGTCTGATCGGGGTCAATCATCGTCTATTGTAAGTGGGACTGGAGTTACGGGACATCCCGGAAGTACTGAGCGATTGGGGTAAGTGAAACATTGACTTGTGTCGTATGTTTTTAAAAGACTCGACGACAAAGGAAAGCACGATAGAAAAAATAAGTCATCTTATAGGTTTATTGCAATGTCAATTTGGAAACATAAAGATGATGGAACGTTGTCAATTTGGAAATTTTAAATGGTTGGAAAGACGATTTAAACTGATATAGTACCTTAATTATTGCATAACCGGCAAATTATCTGCGTTTTTGGTGATTGCTCGTTCTTTTTTTAATACTAGATTGCCTTCACGTATATCGCCGCCTAAGCCACCCAGAACCAAGATAAAGCTTCCGGATTTAGAGACTGAGCTTCACAATGCTACACTAAGATCCAAAAATGCCCTAAGAAGTGACGGAACCGTAGAACACAGCAAGATACAACCCCGAAATGTTCTTCATACAAGGGCAGAGGTACATCGACAAGATGAAACACCACCACAAGAGGCAGATCACTCACATTTCACAGGGACAGATGTACCTGGATTCTCTATTGGTATGCAGGCACAGTCAAAACGTATTTTACCTATATCAGTTAATGATAACAATTATCATAAACAACATAGTGAAGGTAGGCACGAAGACTCAAATACAATAAATACAGATAGTTTAGTGGCGTATCTAAATGAAGGATTATTAACTAACACACAAAATAAACAAAAAATGCCAAAAGAAAATCTTAATTCCACGGCACATATTCAGAGCGTTCCATCACAACAAGATCGTTACAATATAAGGAACAGACTGCGAGCCGGTGGAGGAAGTCGGTCGGATACAGATGGACTTTATGACAAATCCCAATGGCGACCTTCCCGACTGGACTCAAACACACAGGGAATAAGCCCAAGATCAGTCGAAGAACGTACGAAGGAAATGTTACACCATCGGCTTTATAGACCGCAATATGGTGAAGACAGACATAGGAGTCCAACCGGATATGACCGAACTTATGATCGATCATCAAGCCGAGTCGCCGAACCACGACGCCAATATGTACCTTTAGATAGTAGTCAGATGGGTGAACAAAGATACGAGCCTCATACTAGGCGAGCTGGTCAGAACGATTATGAATATCCAAAGTTTCATGAAGATCGCAATGTATACCGTGAGCCACGGATGTCCGGTAGGTTTAATGGAGGACCAAGCCATATGATATCGGATAATGAATATAGCGACCAAAATCGACAGCACAACTTAACTCAGCACCCGTTGGGTTCAAGTAACCAAAGACCAGCATACAATAGCATATATGGGACTGATAAACGTGACCGAAAACGAGCAGAGCTTCCCAGAGAGTACCTGCCATCGGGGTACTATAACCACAGAGACGGCGGGATACCAGACAGATATACACACCATGACCCACGTGATGACGATGAACGGTACTACAGACTGATAGAGCGGCTCAAACGTCGGAAAATGGCGCGAGAGGCAAACCCCAAGTCTTCAAGCCGATATAAAGCTGTCGGGAAATCTAATGGACGCAGTCAATCTCCACCTCGACGATATAGGAGTGACAAACGTCCCAATAAGACGAAAAAACTCGGACAGTTTGATAGCACGTTTCCCGAAATTTACAGCAGCGTGCACGATCTTCATTCAAGGTCTCGCCACAAAAGTAATGAGAAGCTCGAATCCAACAGCCGTAGGTCTCGCTCCCTCTCGCCAGCTGTACATAGGCGTTCTAACAGAGATCTCGCAACCCGGAAACCAAAACTTGAAAGAAAAGAGAGGAAGAAGGTGAGTTCCATAACGACCTTATCAATACAAAAGTTTGCTTTATACATCCCTTAATAGGAACACCTCCAACTGATTCCAAGACTGAAGTGCAAACAAAATTGAAACGCTTTTCTTTCATTGCATTATAGGTATCTTTAAATGTCTAAGTGCTTGCTTCCATACCTCCAGATATTATTCTTTAAGATTCGACGGGTGAAAAGGCAGTGTCCCAACGATCAGAACGCTCTAAAATGCATACATGTTGTAACCCATTTCTCCTAACTTATGAAATGTATATAGATAACACAAAATCCGGGTTATATAATAAACCAGTCCTTATTTAAATAACGACGAATAATTGCTTACAAATTACTTGTTTTCATACAGTATACAGACAGTGAAAGCCACACAGATGCCGAAAGCACAACCGGAGAACACACAGGTAAGTTATCTGTTAATAATCAGAAAATAATTTCTCTGCTTTTTCATATGTTTCTTATTTATCAGTTTGTAGTAGAACATTATCGGAACCACAGAAAGTAAATATCAGTTTAGTGAAATATCAGTCAAGTGCAAATCTGACAACCAAATCAAGCCCCCAGTACAATGATGATGGAGATGGTGCTGCAATAAGAATCTGAAATGATGAGTAGGATGTATTCGTATCATTTTAAGTAAATATTTCCTTCAATGTTTGTTCGTGTTTTTTTTTACAATATAGATAATGACAGTCAAAAGTACGCTCTTTTAGACGAAATCAACAAAGATGAGAGCGAAGGATTTGTTGAGCTAATGGACGAGAACGGAATACTCTGGGCGTCCAACGAAGGCAAATTAGCCGACAAATTAGACAGTGCTAATGAGTGCAGTGAAAACAATGAGGACGATACCTTACCAGACATATCCGACTCGGAGCTCGACAGGGTAATAGTATATCTTTATTACATTTGTACCCAGGGCAGGGTAGTTAGGGGTTTAACTTACAATAACAGAACGCATCTCCATCTAAATAAACCCGTATTTACGTTCTGCTTCCTTCCTTTTGACTTTGAAGTAAATGATACTCTTGACTTTGTCTTTTTACGCGGGTTTTAGTGGGCTCGGGGTTATATGCTTGTAAGCCTCCTACTGGGCCTTTCGAAATCAACAACTGGTCCTATTCTGGCTTAGTATACCTGTCCAATTGACATAGCTGTACTATAGACTTGTTAAAGATGATTCTTCGATAGGGTTTGTTTTCGTCACTAAAACAGTATTTGAGATATGTAGCAACACTATCCACATGCATATTTAAATCGTATATTTGGTTGTAATCGTTTGATAAGTTATCCCATTTAATATAACTCTGTACTGTATGTATTCTCACAGGTTTCGCCATCAGGAAGCGAAGCTATAGCAACAAAGAAAACGAACCAAGTATTAACAGCGGTACCACCACCAAGATTCGCCAAGAGAGATCCAATTCGAGCCAGTTCTTCATCGCGAAGATCGACAAACGTAGCGTTATCACATGACAGCGAAAGATCTAAATCCATATCAAAGTTAACTCAATCTCGTTCTTCGGGTAAAATCACACCAACAGTACGTCGAGACAAGACCACAGTCAAACAATATGATTATTTAGAAGAAAGAACAGATGGAAATGGACAGCAGACAGATAGACCGAGAATCGTCCGGGTTTCAAAAAAAGAGAACAATCGTATTCTGCAAGGCGGAGCTGTATTTAAACCGATCAAAATATCTGGAAGTTTATCAGAAAGGGACTTAACATCTGGAGGCAAGGAAATTCATGAATATGTGAAACAGTCACCTAAAATAGATAACATAGGCTCACCGGAGACAACGTCTGAAATCTTCTCCAAACGCAGTAATAACTCGAGAGGGAGAAGTACTGAAACTCTAGAAGAAAAACTAGCCAGGATTTCAGATAAATACAAATCTCAGCGTGTGGTGCTTGGATCTTCAATAAGCGATCCACAACAAACGACTTTGGTCTCACCATCAAGTGCCATAGATAACAAAGTCAAGTCAATCAATGATAAATACAAAGCAAAGAGAAGAGCAATAGCCGGGAGCAATTCCGTGGTAGGTAGTGCTAAAGACATCCATTCATATAATGTCGGTCATGATTCAAACGTAAAAGGTCTTAAAAGTGATTTAAAGACAACATCTTCAACCCTGGACTTGGTTTTGGGCAATTCTCCGCATAATAACAGCTATAGCCATAGAGGCCCCCACACATATCCCAGCACCTACAATCCTGTTGGTCCACACTACGCCAGTATTCCTGATCTAGGCCCTGGTTCCCCTTACTACATCCACCAAAGCGGTCAATCACCAATGTCGTTACCACAAACTCATCCTGGGATAACATACCCACAGACCATGCATCCCCAAATGTCACATAGAAGTTATCATGAGGGTCAGGTTGGTCCTGTGCACAATCCTTACATGCCAGATCATCATTCTAGAGGAAGCACTGGACAAGTTCATCAGAGCTTTCCTCATTTGTTTCCCTACTTCTATCCTAATGCATATCCTGGACTGCAGAATATGACGACACACGACCAAACTAATGTTCAAGGACCTCAAAACAGACAACTTGAGATTGAAACATTAATGAATTCTGCATTACCATTAAACAAAGTAAACGAGAGCACTTCAAACCAAACTGAAACAAATACCACGGACAAGACAAATCGGCAAGAAAACAATACATTTGATGAGGAAACAAAACCTAACAAAAAAACAGATATTGCTTCGGAATCACCGAATGAAAGGAAACGTGTCAATGAAAACAATAAAGGCAGTAGTATAGCTCTTGAGACAGACAAGCCATATTTACCCATGGCGGCCAAAGAATCATACGTTGATGCAGAAACAGCATATGCTACCCAACAAAAGGATTCACCACAACTTCATGGCGGCTACCACGTTGAAGATAAAATGTACAAGAAACAAGATGAAAACAGCGAGACCCTTGACAAATCGTTAAGCTCAGTCACTTCAAATGTGGACAAATCTTTACCTAGTTTTACAGCTGAAACTAATCCAATCGAGGTAAGGAAAGATGACTTCAATCAAGAGGAGCATCAAGAACAACCACGTTCACCAACAATCGACACTGCGTCTGTTTCAGAGGAAACGGGAATGTCGATGTTTGCTGCTCCGATAGATGACGACTCGTCTGCGGTGGCGTGTGATTCGGCCACGCAATCTGCTATCGATTTACACGGGAGCGGTATTGATACCGATATGGACACGGACACCGAGTCCGTGAAGCGAGACTTCTTTGATAAGGCGAAGCGTATCAGAGGGATGTTGGCCGAACCACATGTTGACGAGGATGATAGCATCAGTCAGAGGTCCTTCAATAGAAACACCATGTCTTCCGCGTCCAGCCAAGGTTAGACGAGGCTTTTAATCCCAAATTCCTACATGGTGGTGGTGGTCGAACAACTTATAACCATTAATCCCTTCATTCCTTGTGGTGGTTGTACAATCCTGAGCAGTAAACATAGTTGTTGATTCTGTTATACTCCATTATTTATGATATTGGTTTCTTGAATGTTTGGAACGCTTACTCTTCAAGGAAAATTAGTGATGGTGTTAGTGATAGCGATGGTGTTGGCATGTTAATAATGATTTGTTTACGCCTATATTGTTTGCAAAAAAGGTGCTAAGGCTGCATGACTACGCTTTTCTTTGTTTTTTCGAAATAGAGAATCCGTATGCATGGATGGCACAACCTAACATAGGATACGATGAAATGTGTCGTTGAGGCTATAGATACTTGATCATTTTTGTAACATGGTTGCCCAGCACTACAGATGGCACATAAAGGGCAATTTGTTCATTCATTCGTATTGATGTCATAACGCAAAGAGTCGTCAAACTATAACTCTTTCTCAAACAACACATTTTCGACTTTCCCAAATTGAAAGAGTTTGCAGACGACATTCCAAAAGGTGATGAAATTGGAAAATACTCTTCTTATAGGGCAAAAAACACTGTGGGAAAAGGAAAAATGGCTCGTCACGAGCAATTTCTCCTTTTCCCACAATGTTCTCTAAAGTCGTCTGCAACAACGTGGTCAAATGCCGTTATTGTTTTGGAAAGGGTTAACAAGCACAGGGTAAAGGTGTACTCTTTGTTTTGTCTTGCTTATTACTGCTATTGGTATCTGTCTTCATATTCGGTTGTTATGATATTATTTTGTCTATTGATATGAAGTGTTATAATTATAAATGAACCTTTTATTTTCCTTGTTGTGTCATTTTCCCACTTTATTCTTTTTCTTCTTTTAGTTAATTGGGTGTTTCATTCTACAATCCTCATTTCTTGCTTCAATTCTTTTTATACTTGTTTCTTAAGATATTTGTTACGTTCGCGGAAAGTTTATATATTTGGGAACCTGGTCCATCGTAATTGAGGTCATGCAGGTATACACAAATAGACAACACAACCGACGAGTGGTCGACAATGTTTTTCACTAATCTGATGTTACTCTGTCTTTGAGAGCTGTATTTCCTGTGAGCATCCACTTTAAGAAGCTCAATAAATATGAGAGTGATGAGCATCGTTTTACATAATTATTTTTGGTCAGTCACTTTACCACTCATGATCGAAGATAAAATGATAATTTATGATATATTTTGGATTTTTGAATCAAGCCAAAATGACTATTTTTGTGCTGCACTTGACAGCTTTATTTCGAAACAAAATTACAACTAAAGAAGTCTTTTCCTTGGATAAACCCGATGAAACCCGACTGCTGATTGATAAGTGGCCGATGCTAAGTCTATAATCGAATTGGCCCCTTGCCTGGAGATAAGTATGAACCATTGCCTAACCGATAGGGAAACTCGAAATCTAACGACATATAAGTATTAATAGTCCTATAATATTTCAATCAAATAAACCCCCTACATGGGTTGGAATCGTGGGTAACGATATATATTTCCTCCGTCGATTATGCGTGGGCGTCATTATTTAATTGAAATAATGTTGACGTGACGTACGAACAAAACAAGAAAGATGTATTTTGTTTATATAGGTTTACATCACGTCGACGATATATCAGTTACTTTGCAATGTTTGGTTCATACCGATGGAGAAATACTCCATAATTGAAATCACATAAACGTTAACCAAGCTGGGTAAAACCACGGCTTTCCAAATGTCATAGGGGAAACTACCTTTCGTGATAATCCAAAAGCCGGTAACGTGATTTTAACTCAACTAGATGAGGGTCCATGTGTTTTCAAGTTCGGATTTGCATATAACCATAAGGCCATGGAGGCCACCATTAAGGTATAAAACTATTGTTACATTTTACACTGCTTACACCCAGCCTCTATAGACTTCCTGGACAACATACCATACAGCCGGAGGGAAGAAACCAAGCGCCGGAGGCAAGCTCTGGGTAGCATCTTCCGGTTCTTGGACACGGCCTCGCTATGCAAGGTGGCCGAGGTGTGCCGCGAATGGAAAATCGTGAGCAGGAGCGCCAAACTCTGGACGAGGATCGAACTTAGGAACGAGAAGGTCTCGCAAAAGGTGTGTGTGTGTTTTGTTGCAAAATATTGAGTTGAAATAATATTTTTCGGGGATGACAGACATAACGTTTTTTTTTTTAAAAAGCTCCGTACTGTATCTGGAACGTTTATTTGCAAAATAACAAATGAATTACTATTGAATCACACTCTGGCAATTATAATAACAATAATGATTGTACTCTTGACAAAAGGGGAATAATGCAAGTTTCCTGAAATCCCTTCCTTTATTGCGATTGTTTCTTTTGTCGTTGATTTATAAGCGAAACGATTTTGTCATATTTTCATCAAATAGCGTACAAATTGTCTTTCCTATTGCACATTTTCCTTAGACTTTCATCAGTATTTTGGTGGCTTTTGAATGTTTGTAAAAATGCTACTTGATTTTCCTTTTTCATTTCAGTTCTTATTTTTTCTCGCCAGAAGATCTTCTTTGCTAAAAGTACTCATATTCGAAGGTAAAAACACGTGTGTTTAACATTGATTATATTATATGTCAGTAGCATTGTATTTGCTAACAAATATGCAAACCGATAAGTCAAAATTGTTACTTTATGGTTAAACATATGGCGTAAGTACATAGAATTTCAATATATTTGATATATATTTATTGGTAAATGTTCGACTGCATTGCAGCTTTAAGAAGGAAGAACAGTTTCTTTAAAGCCCTTCGGATGCTATCTATAAACTTTTCGAACAATAAATCCCCTGATCAAGAAATACAGTTTGGTATAAACATCTATATACTCTTTCGTCGGGGAACTGTCATAGTTTTCCACTCTTGCACTGATTTGTCTTAACTCCTTCCCAAAGACTTACACTAGTCAATCGCTAATCACTGTAATGCAACCATAGGGCCGTTTACATTCAAACTTGTATTCTTTAAGAACCACAAAGAAGTTATGCCTATCATACTGTATATGTCCACTCCAGATATTCGACCAAGGAACCGAAGGCAAGACGAAACAGTAGAGGATTATCAGAGCACGTTGAAGTAGGTCTCGATTCTTCTTTCACACAGTACTTTAAGAACTTTACCTAAAGAATAAACCATTTGTACTAGGGATGGCAACAAGTATCCGTTTAATTGGGGAACCGAGTATCGGTTATCCAGTGCTCGAGTACTCGAAAAAAAAAAAAAGAAAAATACTTTTAAAGAAAATGGCATCACAATATAATGAGTAACCGGGTAGTCGATCGAATAGTTAAACAGTAGCAGGGGAATACAATTTAATAAATTTTGTTCAAATGAATTGCAGTCTGTGAAATATCAAGGCTTTGAGCTATGAGAACTATTGAAAACCGATAATGCACGGACGGAATGTCAATTAAACTTCTGTTATGATTTGTTGATAAGAAAGGATGTATTTGAGAAAACAGTATACATTATATTTGATATTAACTTGTATGACACATGGCTCATGGTACCATTGCAGGTACAGTTTGGACGGGGCTGTTGAGCAGATACTAAAACGATCCGAGGCGTCACTTCATACCATCTCAATCGTTAACTGTGGAACCTTGCTCTCTTCCAAGTAAGTCTTGACACGGGTGTATGATATAACGTGGGGTGGAAGCCTAATTCAGCGTCCATCTAATCAATTAGATACTCGTAAAATTAACCTTGCGGATAATTAGTGGTGATTCATACTTGCAGCTTTTGTTGAAATGTAGGGTATTTTCCCACACATTTGCCATACATATGTCATGTTTTGAAAATATGCGTTAAACTACTGTAGCTATATCATTTCCTTCTTATTTGCCCAGCGTATAATGATCTGAGAAAACAATATTTGAACTCATATTATTATACCTGGCCAACTATTCAAAAGTTTTCTAAGCTTATGATGACACAAAATAAAAGTCTTTACTCATATTTATGTATGTATTCACTTGCATAGCTTCTCGCCAACACTATTATCATGTTCTTCCATTGATTTACTTATTGTTTTTGTAAAAAGTACTTTGTGCTTTATACTGAACTTAATTGAATTGAATTGAAAAAATATGTATCATGTTGTTGTCATGTACTTATTGGGCTAACAATCTAATTGAACCCTGATTATGACCACCTACTTACACATGCTGATATGTCTGCCTAGATGTCCACAAGAAAATGACTACTCTCACACATGAGAATTCAGTACTAAAGTGGTGTTGCAAGCTCAGATACTACCATTTTCATTATATGCTGGTAAAAGAAATCGTTCAAGTATTAAGAGACATCGCAACGCAGACGCAAAATGGTTTACGATGTCTTGTGGTGTGTTAAAAAGCCATCTAAACTGAAACAGAGCCATTACCTGACCTACAATAAAACACAAAATGATTTTTCAGGTGTCTGTGGGCGGCAAGCTGTTACAGCCGAATGTTAAAGCACGTGACTTTTATTACCGACTTTGACCCTGTCAGCTCCGAAGTCATGTGGGCGCTTGGGTCCGGATGTCGGGATCTTCAGACGCTCGTCGTCCATCCTGTAAACCCATGGTAACCAGATATGTTTGTTCTAATGGGATGCTACATCGCTAAAAAAAGTATTCATTTGTATTGTGGTTCCCAATCCATAATTAATGAAGGGAAATCCTTTAGACTATAGAATATAGTAAGTGCTTCACAAACATGAATCACTTTCTATAGCATTGCACTTATGTAAACTGAACCATCGGCAAGAGCAAATAGTTGTATCATGGTTTAAGGAGTTAGCAATAAATGTATGGACCCTATAAAAACAAACGACCAAACACATTCGTTCTAAGAGGATATCAAACATGCGAAGAAACCTTGAATGATGTACACTTTGTTAACTTATTTCAGTCAAAATGCGGAGAAATTCAACACGCGTTGTGCCCAGCTGATCGGCAAATGTTTCCCGGTGCTGGAGAAACTTTCGCTTGGAGGGAGACACATCGATATTTCGGCTCTCGTGTTTATAGGTATAAAACCTTATCATTTTAACCACCAAGCCATTACAGTGGCGGTATATTGTATATCTAGCTGAATGATGAATGCTTCCCGGTGCTTGAGAAACTGTCACTTGGAGGGAGACACATCGATATTTCGGCTCTCGTCTTCATAGGTATAAAGCCTAATTCTATTAACCACCAAAATATTGCAGTGACGGTATATTGTATATCTAATTGATCGGCAAATGTTTCCCGGTGCTTGAACAACTTTCACTTGGAGGGAGACACATCGACATTTCGGCTCTTGTCTTTATAGGTTTAGTGCCCGATTCTAATTAACAAAAAGCCACTGCGATGATGTATTATTGTCAATCACGTGCTTCTGAAGTTTCGGAGCTAATTCTAGGCCCGGTTATATCAAAGACAAACACGATCAGTAACCCGGTAAACTCTACAGGCTACTTTCTTCCGCTCAAATATTAACACGGTTACCGGGTTGTTGTATAGCGCCGGGGCGTTCTAGTTAGAGATAATCTTAATTAAGTTAGTATTAAGCTATCTTGTCGTTATCAGAATCCGGAACAAGGAGAGCAATTGCACCGAAGCAGCATTTTATATAGACCGCTCTCTTTTCTTTCCTTTTCTAAGCAAAAAAGTTGACGGCAATTGTGAAAGAATATGAAACTTTGATATTTATAACCCTTGATAATGCTATTTCAATATAATGCCAATGCATACGCCAATCAATGCCATGTATTGTTTCAAGCTTTACTTAACAGCCTTCACATCTTGTACCATGCAGTCATGTAATACGTTACCAAAACCTTTGTACACAATTTTCAGCAAAGCAGTGTCAGAAGTTGCGCCATGTTGAGCTTCACCATATGTCATTAGTAACGAGGGATCTTACGGAACAGATGTGTGAACATGGTTTCAATAATCTGAGAACAGTCAGGCTAACGGCGACTCCTGTAGATCCCGAGGCAATCACCATCCTATACGGTAAGAGTGTACATGTAGGCTATACTGCTAAATATCATTCTATACTTCCCGGCTCACATCGCCCCTCTCCGTGTGGGTTCAAATCTCAGTACGAGAATATGGATTTCGATGATATGTAGTGTTCCTGATTAGCTTATAGAATGCCGATGTTTCTACCCGACTTGAGCAGCACTTATTCGTAGTCAAGTTTAAGGTCTTCCCCCATCTGTATGAGCCTACCACCGCAGCATAAATGAAATGCAACGTAAAACTCATTCAAAAGATATATTTCCTAGTAATAGGTTCTATCTTACCAAATGAATATACCTGTTTGGTTTTATTTTTTATTTTTTATATGGGTTTTTACACCACATCAACATTATTTTAGTTATGTAGTGATGCCCAACTCTTAATGATGGAGGAAGACCCCATACTCAACTGCCCATAAGGGCTGGTCAAGGTGGGTAGAACCATCGGCATTCCGTAAGTCAGTCGGGATACTGCCTCTCATGAAAATCCATATCCCTCTCAGGATTTGAACCAACGCGGAGAGGGGCCATGTTATTTCAAGTTCTGTACACTAACCACTAGGCCACGGAGGCCCCTGGTTTTATTTTTTTACATCGATCGGGTGTGAAGCAAGCGTTTACAACCTAGATTGATCAAGTTTGGTTCTTCGTCCTTATGCGGGGTACATGCACGGACCAGCAGGGTACCGTTTTACTAAACAACTTAAGGAAAATATTATTTGCGTATGTCAAAACTGATAAACATGGATAGTATCTTAAACGAAAGTACACTATTGGAATGTGACAAGTCATTGGAAGCATCGCGGAGAGACGATTGCAATGGTGTGTTACATTGCAATATTGCTAAGCCCAATATTGATATGAAATTGAGTATTGTTTTGAACATATCATAAGCATAAATTGTTTTGTAAAATTGTTGCCAGGACCCAAGACTATGGATACTTCCGTTAAATAACCCAGTAAGTAATGAAATAAAGGCTGCTTGGAAAATGACTATAATTGAAAGATTTAGAAGCAAACAAACAGGCATACCTTAATGCACACCCAAATGAAAGATGTGTGATACTTTTTCCAGAGCATTGTCGGTATTTAGACACGATATACGTCCGTCTTTCCGTGAACGACTATTTCATAGGGACGGGACAAAAAGAGGATCTCAAACTGTTCGAGGATATCACCTCAAAATATGAGGTAAGTCGTTGACATGTCACTATGAATAATATATCGTTCCGTCAAAATGATTCCGTACATGGTTTTTCCCGAAAATTCATTAGACGAATAGATACATATGCTATTATAAGATGATACATAAAACATCTGTCTCATTTAGGAAAAACATGCAATATTTGTTAACTTTTAAGAATCAGTATCTACTCTAGGTTATCATTCTAGCTATATTCTAATGGCCGTCTATTTGTATATTGAACGAGCACATACTTTCGGACAAATGTCTTTGAATAGCTGTGATTCGACGGTATGTGTGAATGGGCTATTCCAGCTTATGCGATACGCTACAATGATTCGCTTTATATCTTTTTCCAGGAGCTGAAAAAGGACCCTAAGCTGCGAAGAATCCTAAAACTGAAGATCAACAAAAACTAGGTTTTCTGTTTGTTCAGACAAACAGGTCTACATGTTTATAAAGCTCATAACCAATAAAGTGCCTTTAAATCGTTTTCCTAGTAAATGCGTAATCAATATGGGGCCCGTGTAAAGTTTCCGCAGTTCATAGGTCCATGAAAATTTGAAGAAGTGTATGCAGATTCTAGACTTGTGTTTCACGCTCATTCTTGTGTTGTCATACAATACGGTACACATGTTTACTCGCACGAGATGCTTGCTCACACGTGTTTGTTCTTGTGGGAATGTCTGCTCACATGGAGTATTTGCTCAAAAGACGTATGTTCACATGGGATATTTGCTCAAAAGACGTTTGTTCAAATGGAATATTTGCCCAAAAGACGTTTGTTCACATGGGATATTTGCTCAAACGACGTTTGTTCAAATGGGGATATTTGCCCAAAAGACGTTTGTTCACATGGGATATTTGCTCAAAAGACGTTTGTTCAAATGGGATATTTGCTCAAAAGACGTTTGTTCACATGGGATATTTGCCCAAAAGACGTTTGTTCACATGGGGTATTTGCTCAAAAGACATTTGTTCACATGGGATATTTGCTCAAAAGACGTTTCTTCACATGGGATATTTGCCCAAAAGACGTTTGTTGACATGGGATATTTGCCCAAAAGACGTTTGTTCACATGGGGTATTTGCTCAAAAGACATTTGTTCACATGGGATATTTGCTCAAAAGACGTTTGTTCAAATGGGATATTTGCTCAAGAGACGTTTGTTCACATGGGATATTTGCCTACATTGAATGATTGCTCTTATGGGATATTCGCTTAAATGACGTTTGTTCTTGCCGGATATTTGTTCACATGGGATATTTGTCCACATGGAATGAATGCTCACATGGGACCTTGTTACAGGCCGAGTTTGAAAGAAGCAGCAAACCTCCAAAAAAGAAGACATAAATGGAAAACATTTCCTTAACGATATTGGTGGTAAAAATCGTTTTGACAAAAGCATAAATTGCTTGTAGGGTTTCTGACGACTTAAGCAGCAGATGAATTAAAATTATGTTTCATGGATTAAGCGGTTAGGTTGGACATGAGCAAAATGCAAAATACAATCATAAAATATATTACATTTTATTGGACATTGACCAAACTGTATGCTATACAGACTGTTTCCCATCATTAAGAATACAATAAACAAAATATGACACAATACAACCATTCCTTATCATAACCTTCTCCCAGTAAAAAATAATCAAATAATCGGACATATGTGTAAAATACAATAGGCTCTTACTTTTCCATCCTTAACCCTTATAGTGCTGGAACCGACCTCATGCTTAAGCAAACAGGTTGGATCCAGGTCAGGTGCCAACTAAATTGGCGGCTGGCCTGTGATCTAACCTGTTTGCACCTCTTAGTATCTTTCCTCACCAATATTCAGCAGATATTGGAATTTTTGGAAAACAGACGACACAGAAATCTATTTTTAGAAAATTACCCAGAAATCAAAGGGATAACCCATTCCCTCCATATGGGTTTTGTGAGATGTATATATCTAAAACAACATCTCACAGTAACTATGAGCTATGAAAACAAATTCTAATAAAAACAGTCATTGCTCAAAACAAGCTTATTTCTGTATTGTTATAATAAATTTTCATACTTTCGCTTAGAAAATTCTAAGCGAAAGTATGAAAATTCATTATAACAATACAGAAATAAGCTTGTTTTGAGAAAAATATTCTAAGCGAAAGTATGAAAATTCATTATAACAATACAGAAATAAGCTTGTTTTGAGCAGAATATTCTAAGCGAAAGTATGAAAATTCATTATAACAATACAGAAATAAGCTTGTTTTGAGCAGAATATTCTAAGCGAAAGTATGAAAATTCATTATAACAATACAGAAATAAGCTTGTTTTGAGCAGAATATTCTAAGCAAAAGTATGAAAATTCGTTATAACAATACAGAAATAAGCTTGTTTTGAGCAAAATATTCTAAGCAAAAGTATGAAAATTAATTATAACATTACAGAAATAAGCTTGTTTTGAGCAATGACTCTTTTTATTGCAATGGTTTCTTAAACAAATTTGCTGCAGTCCCTTTAAAAAGAGTTTTTATGAATGCTGAGATAAATGCATTTTCGGCAAGATTTTTACAGAATAAAAAATGACACCAAATCTATGAAAGAAAATATATAACTAAAATGCACATCAAAATGAACCATTTTACCACTAGCATAGTATCAGGGTTTCCTTGACCACCAATGCATATTTAAAATGACCCCAATTCCTGGATATGACCACCTGGGATCATTTTCCTTTCACAAGTCCATATATAAGGGGTCAAAATCCCCAAAATTAGCACAAATCAAGGGTTCAAAGGCAAACCCTGAATTTGGGGTTGAGGGAAAAACCCTGAATCAGTTGTCTCTTTGGATAAACCAAATTGAATTGTTTATATATTTAAATGAGTCTATCCTGCTGCTGCTTTCAAAATGGACCAGTCACAAAATTGTACATGATGGCAAGGATATTTAGCCATGAACTTGATTTTTCCACAAAAAAGTCAATAACAAAAATAAAACAGATCACCAATTCAAAAAAGAGCATCACTAAATAAGAGGTTCCTAGTGACAAAAGTTATTCTCAGCTCAACTTTCCCAGTTCTGCTTTCCTTATGATTTCATAGGCGGTAAATACACAGGAGTCAAATATACCAGCCACAGTGAATGTTCCACCTACGATAGCACAAACCTGCAAGAAAAGACAAAAGTGATAATTCACAAACATATGTCTGTTTGGTTTATTGTTTTTTTTTTTACATGGCATCAAATCATGCTGGAAGACACCATTAATTACCTGATCTAATTACCTACCCATAAGGCCTTGTTGTGGCCAAGTAACACCATTGTCAATGCTTAATGAGATAGGAGTTCTCATGACAATTTATTTGTCTGTTTACATGTATAACAACCTGTCAATAATTTCTCAGTTATATTACAGCTATCCTGGATATACCAGTACTAGGCTTGGGGTCTGAAGTGTCTTGTAATAGGACGGTCCCACAAAATCAAAAGTCTCAGCAATGCTAAAACCAAGAATAATTTAGTTATAATTTATACCTTAACTACTGGGCCATATCAAGATTTAATAACCATGCCAAGGGTGATCTATTAACCCATTACCAAACAATAACGACATTTGACCACTTTGTTGCAGACAACCCTGGAAAACGTTGTGGGAAAGGAAAAATAGCTCGATAAGAGCAATTTCTCCATTTCCCACAAGGTTTTCTGCTCTATCTGAAGAATATTTTTCAATTTCATTACATTTTGAAATGTCGTCTGCAAACGCTTTCAATTTGGGACAGCCGAAAATTGGTCATTTGGGAAAGGGTTAAGAAAAAATTGAAGAGTTCTTATTACTCTGCCATGGAGGCACCACATCAAACAATTACTTACTATACAACTCTTACATCCTATACTGTTCAGCTTCTCCAAAGACCTAATCCCATCAAGAAATGAAACAAGAGGGATGAAATATGAAAATAAACCATAACCTCAAATAAAGGTTTGGGATAGGATCAAATTGAACAAAATTGCAGGTGACATAATAAAGTATGAAAATCATTCCTGTTATGGTATTTAACACGAAACCAACAACAACAACAACAAAGGAAAGTATAAATAGACGTTCTTTGAGATATTGCTTAGAACTGAAAAAAATAATAAAAATAATGGAATAATTTAGAGAAAATAATCATTTTGCAACGTATTTGAATATTCTGTTGTAAAATGATCTGCTGTAATCCATTATTGTTTTAACAGCAGTTGGATACAGTTTCAGCAACAATGTTTATTAACATTTGAAAATTTTAATTTTTGATGTGACCTTGAATATGTCTTTGCAGTTACAAATTAGGTCTATTAATAAATGACTTGATATGAAAACTTTGTAAGATACTACATGTATTAGGAAATTAAGTCATTAGAAACAACAAACCTTAGTTCATTAATTTTTGTTTAAATAAAATCATGTTACACCAGGAAAGTTTTTACTAATGAAACCTGCAGAAAGAGAGAGAGAGAGACAAGTTACCCATACTTATTTTTTGAAAGGTCAATTCAGTATTATCATATAAATGCAAAACCCAACAGGACTCTAAAACAGAAAGTGATCATAGTTAAGAAAGAAAACACCTTGTCCTTTTTCCAAACAAAAACTTTTAAAGAAATAAAACCAAAAAATGCCCAGCTATTACATAACCAACATCAATTGACCCTTTCCCAAACAATAACAACATTTGACCAGTTTGTTGCAGACGACTGATGAAAACATTGTGAGAAAAGTAGAAATTGCTCTTAATGAGCAATGTCTCCTTTTCCCACTATATTTTCTGCCTTACCAGAAGATCATTTTTGAATTTCATCACATCTTGAACTGTCGTCTGCAAACTTTTTCAATTTGGGACAGACGAAAAATTTGGCATTTGGTAAAGGGTCAAAACTGAAACACCTCACAGCGACCTCCCTTTAGTCGGTTGATCACTGCCACCACAAAAGAAATATGACAATCTGCTAAGAAACCAAAATGGCTTCTAAAAATGGCTGTGACACCCCCAAAAAATCATCCATTTGGGCTTTATTTGTAAAGATAATGAAATATTGATGAAATTCAACTGGTCAGAAATAAACGCAAGAAGAACCCACTGGAGATTATAGTGTACTGTCAAAGATTCAAATTCCATGGGGCCAAAATCTGCACAACTGCAGTTGATACCAGAATAAAGCAAAATGTAATGAAAGTAATCAAAAAGAAAAAGACAAAAGAGATGTATAAAAAAGAAGAAGCTCTGCTATTGCCAGTGTTATATGCGTGTTCCACTCCACGACATGCACGCATACTCACAGTCGTAAGAAAATGATAGAAGGGCTGTCTGGTTTCCCTATAGCTTACTGTGATTGCACTCAACTGATACCTGAACCAGACCGCTGGCAGTTTACGCCTGTCTATAATCTCCTGGATAAATAAGTCTCGGACAATTAACTCTCAATTAGTGCTAATCAGATTTTAAAACCTGTCTTTGAAATCATTGCCTGCTATTCAATAGTTCCATTTTGTTCATTTTAACCCATTCCCTCAACTCAGATTGTGTGACTGGGTTAAATTGGAAGCAAAAGCAGACAACAATTATTAAACATAAGAAATAAATTTTTCTATGTTATATTGAGACTTCTGTCAAAACATAGAAATTACTTGTCTTGAGCAACTTCTCCTTTTATCACAGTGATGTCTTTATCATGATATGGCAGGGGGGGTCAGACTGATAGATTATAGCTCAATCATTACCCCATATACATATGTACCAGTTTTCGTTTATCAGTAGACAGAACACCACTGAGAAAAAGTAGGCTTGTTGCAAGCTATTTTCTACTTTAGTTATAATAGATTCTACAAATTTAAAGAAAGATCTATGTAACTCTATTTCTTACAGATGCAGTCCTCTGATGCTTTCAATTTGGAATAGTCATGCAGTCCTGTATAGGGGGAATGGGATAAAAAGTGGAACAGAAGAGCCTTATCAATGATTCCATAAACAGATTCATTAAATTAAGAGGTTGTATAGTAATATGGCAATCTTTGCAGAGAGAGAAGTTCTTGACTCCATTTCAAACTTTAATACTTTCCAAATCTATTCAATGTGGAATTCTTATCAGTGGTCTGCATAGGTAGGATAAGTGGAAGTCATTAGTGAAAAGGTATAAATTACATTTCATTTAAAAAAGAAAATATTGTGAATCAATTCATACAGTCAGTTTTTAAATCACTGGTCCAAATACTTTCTTATTTTAAACCTTTTTACTGTACATTGAAATACAAAGTCTTACAAATCAGATTAATCACTCTCGATTCTGCTTCCTGGATACATCACCAGTCAATTTTTGGGTAAGTTTAAACGATCACAAATAAAAAAGAATAAATTATCTGACAAATTTCAAGAAATGAATTTTAAAGGTTCTTAATAAGACTAAGATTTTACTCGCTTCATTCACCTCTAAATCTAAATCTTTGTATTGCAACAGATGGCATTCAACAAAACAAATCTCTTTTTGTCACATTGTTTGTTCTTGGCTTGATATCATCTTTAAATTCAAAGTGCAATTTATCCTTAACAGCTAATGCTTCTCACTTATCTGCTTGTTCAAACCACTGACAAAGTTTAGATACATAACAGTTTCAACATTTACAAACCATGGAAATTTGATTCACTCACTACAAAGATTGGTATGATTACCTCCCTTGAACAATATCTACGTCTTGCACATACTTACTGTGGTGAGAAAATGATATAGAGGTTTACGCCGTTGGGTATATTGTACTGTTATTGGACTCATTTCATATCTAAACCAAATAGCAGGCATTATATGCCCTCCATGGCCATATTGAACTACTTCCTGCATAAAATATAAATCATATCTATGTGTTTATACAATTAAACGGTTAAAGAGGCCTTGAGGCAACACAACACATAAAGCAAGCAATGACCTTTTTATTAGCTAAATGAACTTTAATTAACTACATTCTTAAACTTGCAATAAAGCATATGGAAAAGATAGTGACAAAGAGAAATACAACATGTGAAGTCATTTGCATTATTAACTTAATTTCATCCTTTTTAATTTGATATCAAAATCAAAGTTAAATGATAGTGTCTTACAATTATAACTTTCACTTAAATTCTTTCTTTCAACTTGAAACCTTAAAATACTTCTCTTTACCCATCACCAAACAATAACGACATTTAACCACTTTGTTGCAGACGACTCTGGAAAACGTGGTAAAAAGAGAAATTGCTTGTAAAGAGCAATTTTCCCTTTTCCACAAGGTTTTCTGCCCTACCATAAGATTACTTTCCAATTTCATCACATTTTGAAATGTAGTCTGCAACTCTTCAATTTGGGACAGTCGAAAAGTTGTTGTTTGGTAAAAGGTTAAAACAAAAAGAGACAAATAAAGCATGTCACATTGACTGTATTGAACATCTGAAAGAGTAATTGCCAGTCTCTGTATCAGAACCCCTGTATTCCAAGTCAGACTTGCTATTTATTTATTGTAATTTACATGGCATCAACATTGTTTCAGTTATGTTGTGATGAACCACCTTTGATAATGGGCCGGTCAAACCGGGTAGAACCGTCAGCACACCATTAGTCAGGAGGCTACCTCTCATGGAAATCCAATGATTTCAAGTTCTGTACTCTAACCACCACTGGGGCCCGTTTTACTAAACAACTTACGGAAAATGTTTGCGTAAGTCATAATTGATAAACATTGATAGTATCGTCAATGAAAGTACAATATTGCAATGTGACATGTCATTGGAAGCGTCTCGGAGAGACGCTTCCAATGATGTGTCACTTTGCAATATTGCTTCGTCCAATATTGAAATAAGAGGAATTAAGCGTAAACTGTTTAGTAAAACGGTACCAAGGCCCATTCAGATTTGCTATTTACGGAGATATATAGATGAGCAGTGAATGTGTTTAAAACTTACCCTGTGGGAATAGGTATACTGATAGGGATATCTTTTGTCTCCATATCTGTCTTCATAAACAGTTGGGACCACCCTCACAATGTAGTCATGGGTTGCCTGGGCTGAAATACATATTAAAGGCGTCTAAACGAAACCTCCCCATTTGAATCTATTTTCATTTTATTTTATATGGGTTTTGAGTTGCGTCAACATCATTTCAGTTATGTTGCTATGCTCGATTCTAAACTAATAGAGATGGAAGAAGACCCCTTACTCAACTGCCCGTAAGGGCTGGTCAAGTTCAGTACTCTACACTTTTCACAGAATGATGTGGATGGAATGCTCTATTTATAGTGACATTTCCAAAAAAAATCGAAAAGTTAATTTATTTTCGGTTTTATTTTTCAATAGCAGTTTGCATACAGGTATAATGGTCATGGATTTATAATTGCAATGTGAGCTTTTTTTAAAATGTGATTACGAGTTGTCTTGCTCTGTGAAAACCAAGTAAATGACAGTCAGGAATGTAAATTACCATTTTACTTACCATTTCCTTTTGATTTGTCTAAATCTTCCATTGGATTAAAAGAGCCTTTTACATTCTGTAAAAAAGAAAAAAAAATCATCAACAGATATTTATCATAAATCTTAATACTTATATTATATTACATTCACTATAAGCTAAGATTTAAAATAAGTAATTATGGTTCTGGGTACCGTTTCACTAAACAGTTTACGCTTAAGATTTGCGTAAGTCTAAAACAACAATTCCTCTTTTAACAATATTGGGCTAAGCAATATTGCTATGTAACACATCATTGGAATCGTCTCTTCGAGACGCTTCCAATGACGTGTCACATTGCAATATTGCACTTTCATTGAAGATACTATCCATGTTTATCAATTATGACTTACGCATATATTTTCCGTAAGTTGTTTATTAAAACGGACCCCTGGACTTTTTTCTTTCTTTCTTCAAATAATGCAAAGGAAACACTCTGGAGCATTATCATACAACGTACCTGGATAATCTACCAGGACAAAAACTACATAGTACAACAACTATTGAGCACATTTGAGTTTGTTAGCACTCTAGAATATTTTCTCATTGATAAATAAAGCAAGGATTTTTTATATGGTACTCAAATTACAGTTTGAGAAGAGAATTGAAATAGTCACTGAGAAAAATATGCATTATATTAGAGAATTGGAAAAGTAATGCCATTTTAATCTTTGATAGAAGATCGGGAAGTTGTTTTCAGATCTGTTATACAAGTTTTTGAAATTGCATATTCAGATGTAACTCATGAAGGTAACTCATTGAGTAATTATCAATCAGGTATAACAATTCATAAAGGTAACTAATTGATAAATGGACAATCAGGTAAAACAATCAAGTGTGTTTTACTTACATTTGCCAGATCTTTGACATCCATTCCAAACCTGACCTTGTGTATGATATGGGTCATGTCTCCATGTGAAGGCTGGTGTTGGGCTGAATGGGTGGACACATGGAAATTACCAGGTACCTGTGAACATATAGAATATATTACATTTATAAATATACATTAACACATAATAACAAATATACATATATATGGGTCATGTCTCCATGTTCAGGCTGGTGCTGGGCTGAATGGGTGGACACATGGAAATTACCAGGTACCTGTGAAAATATAGAATATATTACATTTATAAATATACATAAACACGTAATAACAAATATACATATATATGGGTCATGTCTCCATGTTCAGGCTGGTGCTGGGCTGAATGGGTAAACACATGGAAATTACCAGGTACCTGTTGATCATATAGAATACATTATATACATACACAGTATAACTGTATACACAAAACATATTACAACAAATATACATGTATATCGGTCATACCAGGCACTATTACATGTACATTATTACATGATGATAGAGTCCTGCATGGTCTGATGGTTATGGGGTTAGACTTCCACATGGGGGTCCCTGGTTCAATCTTCTACAGCAGCACTTCAATTTTTCGTGAGAGCTCAAGGGCAAGACACTGCATTTTTTTATATATATATATATATATATATATATATATATATATATGGGTTTTACATCACATCAACATTATTTCAGTTACACTGCAGACTCATTATAACGCGGTCGTCGGGAGCCATGATGCTAGATCCGCGTTAATAGTGGGGTTGACAAATATAACGCGGGGTCCCTTACGCGCTATATGCCAGACCATAACCACTTAAGAAACAATAAGATTCAAGAAGTAGTCTATTCATATTTCAAGATTGTGTTGAGTTACGGACTTATCATTGAATTTATTGTGAATAAAAGAAAAGCAAATAAAAAACATAATCAAAACTTACATGTTTAACTATATATTCCTTTTTATTTGTTTCATTACGATTCAAGTTAAGGATCATTGATAGAGGCACGTGCAGTTTAAATACACACTACAGAAAAAGGAGGGTGGATTCAGTTAACCCATGTTCTATTTATAGATTTAAACTCCAAGTAAGGAGTGAGTAAATTTTATCCCAGCATGTGTACCTAATGCTTTACCATTTAAACTAGGTGTAAAACACTCCCCTGAATAAGCGTGTACAAACTAATGATATTATGTAATTTATCAACACTATGTACACATAGATTTAAATCTTCCCTCGGGTCACGGATTGTGTACGTATAAAGGCCATGCGCTCTGTTTAAAAGACCGTGACAAACAATGGGGATTACCCAGGGAGTTATTGATTTTCACGCCTTCGGAGTGCAATTTGTAGGTAGACTTTCTATTGAGGATGCCGACCGCGTCATTTTGCAGAAAGGGGGAGATTTAGGCTATTGTTTAAGCCCTAATGTGCTTGAAATTTTGGGAGCCATAGGAGACCCGCGTTATAATGAGTATCGCGTTATAACGAGTCGCGGTATAATGAGTCTGCAGTGTATGTAGCTATGTCCCACTTCTAATGATGGAGGAAGACCCCATACTCAACTGCCCATAAGGGCTGGTCAAGGCGGGTATAATCCATCGGCATTCCGTAAGTCAGTCGGGAGACCTCCACTCATGAAAATCCATATCCCTCTCAGGATTTGAACCCATGTGGAGAGGGGCCATGTGATTTCAAGTTCTGTACTCTAACCACTAGGCCACGGAGGCCCCTCAAGACACTGCAGAGCCGTTGCTAGTACTGGTGAAATCATGAAAGCCATACAATAACTGAAATACTGTAGACTGTATGGTTAAAGAATTAAAGAGCATTGACAATTCAGTACCTTGTTGATCAGAAAATGAGACTCCATTCTGCAGCCTTTATCCCCTTCTCCTACGGGAAATTTCTCTGTGTTGTCTTGGAAACCGACTTCATGACGTCCCATATCATCCTGTATGTCTAGACCCACATCTAAATAAAACATATAAAACGAAGCGAGTCAATCATAGACATAAAAGCACATAAATTTCAAGCTGCTTGTTCACTGTTCTAAGGAAATTTGGAACTTAAAACTTGATTTCTTCAAATTTACATAACTATGTTTGTGTGGTGTTTAACGCCGTATGGACCATTTTTCAGTTATGTAACCGCTTTCCTGGATCAACCAGCACTAGGCTAGGACTCAGAGGTGGCATGCAAAAGGTCACTCCCACAAACCCATGGGTGTCTGTGGGACTCAAACTGGGCACCCCCTAATTTTAAGACTGCCACCAATTTAGTTGGATCTAATCTGTTTGCATAAGCATGAAGTCTTTTCCAGCACTGCAAGGGTTAAGACTTTCATGAGAGGGAGTATTCTGATGGACTAATGAATCTTAAAGTTTCGACCTAACTTGAAGCACATACTGTTAATCTTGAGATCTTCACCAATCACTTACAAGGCTGACACAGCCAAATAACTGTAATTCTGCTAATACGATTAACACTGTGAGTACTAATTATTTCTGAAGACATCTGGTACATGTGCAAGAAAGTCATTGTCATCATCATTCATTTTGTATTTGACAGACAATTTATGAGGCCCTTGGCAAGGAATGTTTGTCACAAGGTCATCCCAAGATATTTGGGTCAGGCTTGACCAAATGCATAAAGATATAAATTTGATACAAGGATCTTTCAGGCAATGTAACAGGGGTCCATCAAAGGTACTTTTACAATTGGAAATTTCTTTAGAATAATGCAGTTTTCCCAGAAATTCAAAGCCCCAAACGCTTTTTGGTTTCTCAATTCATTGATACAATTTCTCAAAATAAGTAGGCCTAGGTCTCTTCCCAATTTAAGAAAAAAAGCCGTGTATGATAATGAGGGAATGGATTTAAGATTAGATTGACTTACACTGACATCCTGTATTCAGTAAGGTTATATTTATGAATACTGGCAGTTTCTCGGAATGCTTAACAGGATCGTCCACTATCAGCTCACTTATGCTGAAATACAGTGCGAAGATTATTTTCCTTCTTGACACTTTCCTTAATAATATGGAGTTTTCTGACTAGCTCATTTGGAGCAATTTAACATTTGGGCACAAAGTTTTATATATAAAGTCTTCTACAGCAGATGTGTCAAATTAAGGTATTGTGGAGTAAAGGGTAAAGAGACCTAATTTATAGAACATCGGCAATTTTCGAGTTAATTAGCTGTGCATCTATAACAAAAAGCTAAAACTGGTAACAATCAATCTCAATTCAACACAACAACAATACTACAGTTGTCCATTCATTCCCTTACATGTAACTAAACCCTTTTTTCTTGTACAGAAAACTTAAAATGATTTCACACATTGAAACAAAGGGCTATTTTTTCGAATGATGAGCTTCATCTGCTTCATTTTGTTTTGATTAAACTGTTTATTTATAAATCATACAGTTATTCCTACTACTTTGTCAATACATTAAATAATATCTTTAGCATAAGCATTAACTTTAACCCTTAGAATGCTGTGTTAACTTCTAAAAATCGATTTTATATGGGCTGCTTTCCAAATCCTTCAATATCTGCTTAATTTTGATGAGGAATGAACCTCCAAAGAGCAAACAGGTTAGATCACACGCCAGCCGCCAAATTACTTGGTGGTTGGCCTGGATCTTACCTGCTAGCACAAAAGCATGAAGTCGGTTCAAGCACTATATGGGTTAGAATTGCTGACTTGTTATAAGGTTGGTAGAAATAAGCCTGTATTGCACTAAGGTGTTGCAAGTTTTTCAGGCTCCTGCCTTATTTCCCATGCAAATCAGATTAGAGCACAGCTGGGGAAAAAAGGTGAATATGCCTTCTTAGTGCTATTTTTGTGTTAGATAACAGGGATCTACTAAAGGCACCTTCCCAATTATGAATAAACAATTACTTTTAAGTCATGGCAATTCAAAGTTGTACCAGCTTTTTAGCTTTCAAATTCAACAATAACAGCAATGACAATTTCCTAAAATCAACAGGCCTACTGCCTTAGACTCAAAGGTCTTCCCAATTCAAGGAAAAAAAAGCTCTGCTTCTACATCAGTTTGGTTATTTCATGAGAACTCTGCAGTTATAAGTTAATATAGAACCATGTTTGCCCAAAATATATGTATTTATAAACACCAAATATTGGAAAGAATCAAATTCAAGATCACTGTTATACAGAAAAAGAGCTATATAATATATCTAGCATGAAAAATGTAATGTTTAAAAGAAAAATCTTAAATAAGTAGAAACTGTTGAGAGAAAAAGGGAACTTGCTCTATTATCGCTATTTGTAACAATAGTTACTGGAGTCATCTTGTGCAGGTGTTATAGATAACCATACAAGGAGTAAAGGGTCTATAGTCTATATACTGAACAATCCTCAGGCAATATCAAATACATGTTTAACCTATTGGAAAAAACATCTTTTCCTCCCTTATTGAGTATATAGTGATTTTAAACGACTTGATCGTGTTTAATGCTAATATACTTAACCCTTATGAATAGTTCCATAGCCAACTTCATACTCATGCAAACAGGTTGGATCAAGGCCAGCCGCCACAGCCAAGTAAATTGGCGACTGGCATGTGATCTAACCTGTTTGCTACTCTGAGTATCTTTCCTCAACAAAATTAAGCAGGTATTAAAGGTTTTGGAAAGTAGACAACAACAAAAATCATTTTTAGGAAATTACCAAGCATTCTAAGGGTTTACCATCTGTAGCTGATAGAAAGACATTACTTTATGACAAATGGCTAAATTTACAGGGAAAATTGCTTTCCTCTTCCTATTAATTTACAGCACTGATTTCTGAGTAATATAGTACATATTCTATGAATGACCAACCTACCAGTACTAGGCTAGGAAATGTGTCTTGCTCAAGGACACTCAACAGTGAAATAAGTGGTCACCTTTGGGGATCAAACCTTGGGTTGGCCTGTCTCTAGGCCTTGACGCTAACCATTACACAACCGCAGAACTGTAATCCTATACCAAGCACCAAATTTTTCGACTGCCCAAAATTAAGAGTTTGCAGACGACATTTCAAAATGTGATGAAATTGGAAAATAATCTTCTGATAGGGCAGAAAACATTGTGGGAAAAGGAAATAACATCAAGCAATTTTTCCTTTTCCCACAAGGTTTTCCAGAGACGTCTGCAACAAAGTGGTTCAATTTCATTATTGTTTGATATGGGTTTAGAGATGCTAGTAAGAGATACTTACATTTCATGCTGTAGAAATCCTGAGAGTTCAGCGAAGAAAAGATAAAGCATGAATAACATACTGCAGATCGAAATACATGCCCCAGTCAGAGTAGGTTGTGTGAGATCTTTGGGGACCTTACGGTATATGTCAAACCTGTGAATATAAACAATTTTACATGAGTATTTTGCTTAATATGCTTTACAATGGTTTTAGCGGTTATAATATCTTAACCCCATACTTTGTACTGAAAATGCTACACATGCAACAGAAAATAAAAGAAGCTACTGTAACGAAGAGGGAATTACTGGTGTAGAAATTCTGTAGAAAGTGCACCTTACTCGGAATTTCTCCCTTTGTCTGTGACAGAGCGGATGCTTCACAGACCCTGATAATTACATGTAAACAAAGAAAATTTAAAGATTAATTAATACTTTTTTTGTTGTAGCCTGCTTTTGTTCGAGCAAATTTGGTAAAGCTTTCCTACCTACTTATATTAACAGGTTAAATATGACACTGGCCTAAAGACAAGAAATAAACTTAGTTCTATATCAACATATCATTTTTCTACCATAGAGCATTTTGAATTAGATCAATAATGCATTTTATGTCTTTGCAAAGACCAGAGTTAAAACTAGAAGACCAATACATGTATGATGTAGCTAAAACACAGAGGCATTCAAGCAGAACAATAGACACATGTAACGTTGCATGACGTTTTCAACGTTAACCTTCATCCATCACATTTCGCACATTATATCAACGTTTTGACGTAAACTAAAGGCGAAAAGGCGTTGAAATTATAATTTGTTTACATGTCAAAGGAGAGATAAGCGTAGTGTCAAAGAAAGTCGTACGTTGCGAACAAATTACAAACCTTCTGATATCGAACTGCATATTCGTGTTGTGTATTCTATATCCGTGAAAACTGAAACACCTGCGACGCTCAAACGTCAAGTCGGCCGTCACAGCTGTCACGTCGTTAGAGATAGAACAAATTACGTTCCCACGTGCGATGATTTCATTGGATAATTATTGAAAAGGGAGACAACTTTACAAACTGTCTACTTTCGGTTTGTTCGTGAACTGTCGGCATTTTCCGGATTCATTCGATGAAATTTTGTGTTCGGACATCTACCGTGTAATGCAGATGACGTTTTGTTGAAAAATGTAAATAATTATGTCAGGTATGTCAAAATCCCTTGAAGTTTGAAGAAGACAAACTATAGCTGCGATTTCCAATTAGGCGTTTGGTATAGCGAAGTATCACAGATTGGTACACGCATTGAAAACTCAGAAAAGTGTTTGAAGATCGATTTTAAATGCCAGTTACGTGGGTGGGGTAAACTTTCAACCGAAACATTGTCGATATGATTATGATAACACTTTTACGGTTTATGCTCTTACAAATGTGAACAATTGATCAATTGCCAAACTTTTAAGTTATTGGCTATTTCAACAAGATAAAAGTCAATGTTCAGGTGCCAGGGTACCAAAGTCGGACCATCTAGAGCCCTTGTCCCAATCTAGTTCTTAATGCATGTTCTTTAAGTTTAACTATTGTTACATCCTAAATAGTCAACAAATAAACTCGGTATCATATTCGTCTTAAGCATTGATAACATGGGGATAATGTGGTATGGCCCGGATCTAAAGCCATTATTCTGTTGCATTGTTCACTTTGTCGTGAAGACCCAGTGAATTATTCCTTCATGATTTTCAATTAAAGGTACTCTTTAGCTTTATTTATGGGGAATGCCATGATTCAACATATCAAAGCCGACCCTATTGAGCAGTAAAGTGAGCCAATATCTTCCTCCATCCTGAATGAGCATCACAATATTACTTTTAGTACTAAGTAAAATGTAACCAAGGTCAGAAATATATGTAGCCAGACTTTGACTTGAACTTGGGACCTTTACAAACTCTACCATCTGAGTCACTCAGCCGTCTTTTTCTTAAAGATCAGTTATCCTTATTCTCTATTCAAGGAACACTGGCTTTTATGTTTCCCATTTCACAAACTTAAGCAATACAAGTTCTAAACATTAAAAGGCCTAGGCCTCTTTCTTATATCATGGAAGAAAGCCCCTAACTCAATATGTTAAGGTTTAAACCATTTTTTATAAAAAACATGAATTACTTCTGCTCATGCTTTAGACTTCATCCCTACAGAACAGTTTGCTTGTGTCAAGTCATTTCACTTTTTATCACTACAGTTAATTTTGAAATCTGATTGATTTTACTTATTTGTTGATAATATCCTATATGGAGTTATAGGTTAACAATGTATATTTGTGTTTGCAGGTGTGGATTTACAAACTGACCTGTGAAGATGAGTGTTGAAATAAGTACCGTGGATAAGAAAACACATTCCTTGCTACTGCGGAAAGGATCTTCGAACAAAATTGCCTTGAAAGAAAAGATTGTACAAATATATGAGGCATTCTTTCAGGTATACTATCATATAGGTTCATTTGCAATATATCAAGGATTCAATGCAAGACTATATTAAGTCCTTCACAAATGTGAAGCACTTATTTTAGTATTGCACTAAACGGTAGATAAATTAATGTTTAAATGCAAGACTATAGTAAGTCTTCTACAAACATGAAAGACTTACTATAGTGCTGCACTGAAGTCTCAACTTAGTGAAATGTCGAGGGTTCATTGTAATGCTATAGAAAATCCTTCACAAAAGGGAAGGACTTACGTTAGCTTTGTACTTAATTCATTATCAATATTTAAATGTTCAGTTGTTGCATCCTAGAGCAAACATTCATGCTTAGGATTCAATATGTAACATTTATTGTCGACTTTCCTCTGATTCCATGTAGATCATCATCTTTGAAAGTCTCTCACATTCAACTAGGAATGTTGATATCCGTGAATTTCTATTTTTCTAAGAGTACAGATAGTTAAATCTATCCGAGAATTACAATTAAAAATCATGGAAAATGATATGTGGATCTTGATATTACCCATTTCTATTGTGAGTGTTCCAAACTGAACAATATTACAAAAAAGGTTATTTCTTGTTTCAAGTGATTTCTCCATTTCAAATTGGTTTCTTTACACTTCTGCTGTAAGTGTCTTTATCCTAGAAAATGATCTAGTAGCATGAATTTTTTTTTTTTCTTGATTGAACAGGGAGAAGATCCATCGGCAGGCAATGCAAATTTCTGGGATGAGCTGTTTCTGCTAAAGGTATGTTTTTTTTTGCGTTTAATTTTGAAATCCTCCAGAAAGATGTTTATTGATATTTTCCGGTTGATTTGATTTTTTTTTTGCTTCACATGGTTTTCTGCCAAACAAAATGTCCCCTATGGATTTTTCAGACTTATTGAAGTTAAAAGCACATGCAGACATCAAAATTAATGTAATCTGAAAGGAATACTTTTTTTTTCTTATATGCAATTGGTTAGAAACCTTTGTGACAGATTTATAAGATTGTTAACTGTTACAGTAGTCCAAATAATTTTCTACAACAGTTATTACAAACTGAAACATCAGTTAAAGTGAGGTATAAATGAGTAGGGGGTTAATTTATTCAATTTTTTTTTCAGGTTAACACCACATTTATTGAGAATGAGTGTGAGAAACTCACAGGAGAGTCATTGGTGGCTTTGAAGGTATTTATACATACAATTAAATTTTGTGTTCTGTGAGCCCTTTAAAACCTTACTTATAATACCTCACTTGACCTTGTCTTACAAGATTTTAAGACTAGGCCAAAAAAAATTGCAGATGCCAATTATAAAGCATGATTTAAAACAACATCTTGTTATGGAATAGGGAAAGTTGTGATAAAATGTGAAAATATTCATTTTGAGCTCTATCATCCATTTTAACATTGGCAGATATGTTCAAGATTTGTAATACACATCACTTCATGCATTCGTGATAATATCTCCAATTTCTTTGTCACTGATTTCTCTGAGTTTATTGTTTTTCTTTGCTTAATGGGAAAATCTCAGGCAGTTCTTGTCTCGCCTTGTTATCAATTTTGTAAATAAACCTTATCAAGTTAATTGTTTGAATTTGAAAAGGAGATATTTAAAATTCTGAAATTCAATTACAATTTTAAAAGAGGTCCAAAATTTTACTGTTAATGTTACTGAGATCAATTATGACTTCAATTATGATAAATGTTTATACAAAATCGACCCATTAGAGTTACCAATGATTATTAAATTCTGAATGCTATTATTCTTTTCTTCTTCAGGACAACTTTAATTTGATGTTCTTCAGAGCAGTGGAAACTTTAAAACATGACAACTCTGTAAAAACTGTCAATGCTTTACATGTAAGTACTTGTAAATTAGTGTTAAACAATTTGAATTAAATTTGCATTGAAATTTATGGGTTTTTTTTTTATGAAAGGAGGTTTTCTTCAATCCCAAAGTATTATGCATTGTACTCAAGACAGAGTCTTTTGTACTCAATATTTCAAAACTCGTTTCTGAACATTAGTTAGAATTGTCTGACAGACACAACCAAAGTAAATGCACACAAGTTACAGTTAGCAGAAGAAATTAAAAAAATGTCATACAACATAAAAAATGCAACCTTTTCCTACTAAAATGATTTTCTGTTTTTTAATTTTAACTAATCCATAATAACCATATCACAGGCATATTGTGTCTAAAGCTTGTTTTTTCGTACCTGTATTTTCTACTGTAAAGTGTCCTTTTATTTTCAGACTCTTTGTGCTTTGATCCGTGGTATTTACAAGAAGAACTTGAAAGATTATGGATTCGATGTGATCAACATTCTGATTGGTTTCGACTCAGCAGAGTCAGTAACACAAGTGAGATTCCTTAATGATATCATATGGTTAACACTAAACAGATACCCTTTAAGTGGTTTGAGAAAAATCAAGCCATTCCTGGGACATAACTTTCTTTTCCTTTCAAAATAATGCCCTGATTGAGCTTTAAAGATTTTTAGAGATTATTCTACCAGCCAATACCTTTGGGGGAGTCCTTTGGCAAGACATTTCAGAGCCCTAGCCTAGTACTGGAGAATCCTGGAAAGTGGTTACATAACTGAACATTTGTTAACATGGCATTAAACCCCTTATAAGCAAACCAATATGTTGTTTAAATCTCAGTATTAGTAGGTCATGATTTGTATGGGAGACAGTTTCCCTACTGACTTACTTATTGCCAATAGTTTTACCCAGCTTGATTCAGTACTGTAGATATCAAACAGTAAGTTTCCTATGGAGCACATGAGCTATGTATCACAAAATAATAGCTGAAATACTATTGACAATGTTAAAATGAAAGTATAGTAAACCATTCGGAGTTTTTCTTTACACCACATGAGCCAGGCATCACATATAATGATTGTTTAAATACAATGTTAAAATGAAATTAAAACATACCATTCTTTTATCTTTCAGACATTGGTGGAACATCTGAATCGTATCCTTGTTGGCGATTACCCATTATCACTTAAACAGCTGGTACTCAAATTCCTCCTCGTGCTGGCTTCAGTAAGTTATTAGATGAGGATATGTTATTTGTTTAATTTATAAAGGACTATCACACAGATTGAGGAAATCATCTTTTTAAGTAATATTTTTTCTATGAATAAAATGACATCACATATCTGAAGAGTTACATATAACCAGATTATTGGTACACTAATTACTTCTTACTTAATTGTCTGGTGTAGATAAAGTGCATTTATATTGCAGAAATAGTAAACCTTTAAATGGTCTATTTCATTAACAGTGATCTAAATTTGTTGAACCCATAGGTATGGAGTGACACCTTTAGATACCATTATCTTGTGGGTCTCTTAAATGTTTGACTGGGCATGTGTATATCTTATTTCTGTCATGCAAAATCATCAAAATTTCTACAATAAAAGCATTAAGAAAATGTTTTCCTTGATATTTTATATTTGTCTAGTGCTGTTTTCAATTTTAGCTAATTACAAAATCCCAAGTGAGACAATTTTCTTGGACAGTTCAAGACCACCCCTTTGTTATAACAGTATTTTACATACTGTTTTTAATGTTATCTATGATGCTTTCAAAAAAGACTAGTTTCAAGTTTCTATATGATTGGATGGGTTTGGTGATTTTAGACCTTACCTTTACTTCTACTGTATATTTCAGGTATTAGACAACATTAGTCAGAACACAGTGTTGGAGTATATCCTCATCAACAGTGTGTACGAATCTCTCATACTGATACTCAGTAACCCCGTCTCCAGGCAGACCCTCGGTGTTGATGCTGTGTTGGTGCTTACACTCCTAGTTCAGTACAGGAAGTATGAAGTAGGTTGATTTAAGGGTCCTCCAGGCATAGAGATTATTTTACAAAACTTGTAATCTTATGACTTCTCTCTGCATATTTGTACTAACTTTATTTTCTTACTTCATCATTATAATTTTGTCTTGTTCAATCTTGTAATCTGTACTTTATTAGAGTTGATTGTTCACTGATGAGAAAATTTGAAAGTCAGAATTAGATATCTTTGAAGCAATACAGTAAAAAACTTTCTAACAAACTAATAATGGCTAGTTTCCAGTGTCTATCATATAACAATGCAGATATTTTACAGTTTTAGAGAAATTAAGTTTTAACTTCCAAATGTCTTCAAATCTTTGAACAAGCAGCCTTCATCCCTGAAGACTTATTCATTACACTAGAACTTACTGTAACTGAGCACACTTCAATTTCCTAGACATAATCTGTTTGATTAATCTGTTGTACTATAAATTATTACGGTACTTTATGCATTTAATGAGAATGTAATTACGAGTTGCAATATTGTTTTAGTGTCAAATGTATTACTTTCTATGGTAAGTTGTGATGACGCTAGATATTACTAAGTTGCTTCATAAGACTTGTAATACTTATTGTCTCATATGTTTCAGTCAGCAAATCCTTACATCGTGAAGCTGTCCATACTAGATGATGAATTGGCCCTTACGGTGAGTAAATTATTCAGGGAATTATTGATGTTTTGTAACTAATTACTCTAGTCTCATTATTTCACTGGCCATAGCTTAAAATTGTTGTAAAAAAAGTTCATGTTTGAATTTAGAAAACGCCATAATGTTTGAATCTAGAAAAGGCCACTACAATTTTTTTGAAATTCAATAAAAAAAGATATTTTTGCAACTCTCAATGTCTGCACATTGTCAATTTGATATGTTTTAAATGTATTTTTATTAGAAATTTATTAACCTACAGAATCTTTTTAAAAATTGACCGATATTTTAAAATTGCCCTATAGAATGATAGTTATAGAGATGTTCCCTACAAAACAAGTTCTGGGAAACATATTTTTTTGTCAATAATTTGGGTACCTCTCCACTCATCCTGTAGTTGCCATTAGCATTTAAAATTGAAATGATAAATTGGCTATGATCTTCTTCTAACTTTAGAACAATTTCTTTAGATTTGGATTTTTTTCTGTTGTACTAAAATGTACCCTGTAATCTTGTCTTGACATTTTAGTTATATTTGGCCAAGAAGAATGCAGAGTGAAGATTACTTTACACCTGGTGTAGTTTTTATTTTTGTCCAAATTAGGGCTCGCTGAGACAAGAATGGCTGATGCATTTCATTCTTGAGATTTATTGATATTTTTTAGATTTTAACTAAAAATGTCGTTTTAGATTTATACAAACATTTTTCAAATTTATGTTACATGTTGGTTGAATAAAGCAATATGTTTGTTACCTTCATTTTAGGGCTATGCACAAGTTGTTTCCTTGGCCCTTTCAGATTTTAACAGGTAGGTCACTCTTTTAATAAAAAAATCAAAGCAAAAAATGTTATATTAATAAGGTATTCAAATCAGGTGAATGTATATACAGATATCAGTGTGCCTCCTTTTATGATTTTCCATTTTTTATACTCTCTTGGCATCAGGTTTTATTTGTAAATTGTTACAAAATGGGAAATGATCTGCAAATTTCTTCATTTTGGTCGTATAACAACATTCTTATTTAATAATTTATTTCCTGTGTTCTTCATACTTATATAATTTATAAGTACTGCTTAATAATCATTGTGACAGTGGTGTTTCTCATTTTGTCACATTGATTTTTTTTAACCTTATTTTACAAACAAAAAAGCTGTTTGTCTTGTACTTATTATTGTCATTTGCTCCTGCTTTCTGATAGAGATGATTTATACAAATCTTGAATCATCATTTTAATTGCTGGTTGCTTTGTTTCTTGTCTAAGATGTATCGCTTATGGTTAAAATCTGATGTTAATTAAATCACTATTTGAAATCATTGTTAAATTTCTTATAAACAATATTGATTTTTCTCTGTAATATAATTTTGAGGATTTTGAAATGGAAGAGTATTTTGAAATTCAATTATGTATGTCACAAGATAAAAAAAAAAAGGTTATCATGAGCAAATGCAGTTTAAAGTTTCCTGGATTTATTCATGGTGTTGTTCATGATAAATATTTTCTTTAATCAGGGATTACCAAATAAGGAATGCTGAACAGCAAAGTGGCTGGTTTTCCACCATCGCAAACATGGTAAGTATAATTAGTTTATTTCTATGGCATGTATTTTTTCTCTGGCAAATTATATTGTTCGATATGAGTGCGAATGTCAATGTTTATGTAAATTGATGATAATGATGAAGTTTGGTTATGCCCAAAAGATCCTTTGCCAGTTCAGTATCAGAAGGGTAACATGCCTATTTCGTAACAAGTGGGTAGGCCGACATGTCTCATGCAGACGCAAGAGAAACCATTCATCATACATCTGAACCAGATGGATCTAGTATGATGGGCACATTGAATCTTTAATTGAATTCTTAGTTTTATGTTGCAGTGGTTATTAACACACTCAAGGTAATTGCAAAGAAATCATCAATGTTTCCAAAAATATGATTAAATGAAAGTCTTCTTAACAAATTTGATCTTTTTGATTGAACTTTCTGAAATTTTGGGCTTGATGTGAAAATATCCTTCAGTAAATACGTAATGTTGTTAAAGGGAGGTAATTAATAAAAAAAAATGGACTACAATATTTCTTGATATTTTGGAAATAATGAATCATACATACTGGTTGAGATGTTTACTCAAAGAATGCTATTGTCCTTGCAACATTCTCTGTTGATATTATATCCTTTACACTGTTTTCTCACCCTTTACAAATGATTAAATGAATTTGACAAAAATTTATATTTGTTAGAAAATGCTGAATTTTGAGCATTTTGACTTCATAACATCAAAACACATAAACTATGGAAAAAGGGAAATTGTATCTACTCTTCCCTCTTGTTTTCTTTAAGATATGACATCATTCTTTATTTCCCCGATTTCAGAGCTTTCATGGGCTTATTGATCATTTGTTGATTGTGTTTAGTGAATCACATGAATCTGTGTTGAATAAGTTTTGTTTTGTTCCCCTTCTGCTTTAGGTTGGTAATATGTTTGTTGCAGAAGAGAAAGAAGTGGCTGCTGTCAGGTAAGTCAGCTTATGTAAGATTTTTCTTTGCTTGTAAAATAATTCAAACCACTCACTCTCAAATTACTAACTCATTTTGTCCGAACTACTGCGGACGTCTTAAGAAACCATTATGAGAAAAATATATCTGATTTGATTGTGATGAAAGAAGAAAAGAACTGTGTTAATTAAGTTAATGAAACACAACAAACTGAATTGAATTAAGTAAATGACCAACAGAAAGTTGACTTATTCTTCATAATATAAACTCTAAGTTTCCCCCAACAGAAGAGTGAGGTAATAGTTGTGCCAATAGAAGGGTTCTTTTAAGATTGAATGGGTTCACTTGTAAAAATGTTTTTTATTAGTTGGGAGATTTTGTGGTTTTATTGCTGCCTGTTACTTGTTTAATTTAAACCATTCAATATCTGATTGTATAGAATCACATATTAACTTATGTTCTGTTTTTTAGGGCTAATGATTCAATCCTATTGGCATTGTATGAGGCAATTCACCTCAACAGAAACTTTATCACAGCTTTAACCCATGTGAGTATGAATATTTGACACAATAGCATTTCAATTCAATTTTTTTTTGTACTAAAACTAGCATATGGATGCATTTGGCCTATACCATGTATACAAATATTGTATGGCCAAGCACATATGTAATATGCCCAAGCATGTTCAATAAACAAACATGGCAAACATGAAAAAATCTACTAACAAAGAAAAGACACTTGAGTCGATCAAACACTTGTAAATGCAGAAACTTGTAAATGCAGAAACGTGGGTGAATCAAAAGTTTACAACCATTCAATAATCCAAATGGGTTCACCTCACAAAAATGTATCACATTGAAGTGTATCCAACAACACATGCCATTTTGCTAAAATTGAAAGTAAAGTTAATAAAGGTTAAGGAAAAAGATGCTTATTAAGAGCAATTTCTCCTTTTAAGTCTATGGTTTTACATCTTCAGTAACAGACCAGAAATACCTCACAAGTACTTAATTGTTGTGTGTAGCATACATAATAGGTATTCAAGTCTATGGTGTTATAGGTTATATTCTTATTTCAGACATTTTAAGCATCATTCAATTAAAAGCTGATTAGAACGAAATATTTCATTGTTTTTTTTTTATTTATATTGTTTTAGAAGGTAACCACTGATCACTCAAATGAACTGTTTGTTTCAGGCTCACGCTCCGTCAATTCCATCAACCCCACCCGCCTCGCCCTCACCTGTAACAACTCCAGATAATCAAGGTGAGCATAAGCTTAAACTGGGGGACTCTTTGGTGTAGTGGTTAGAGTACAGTGCTTGGTATCACTTGGCGCCTCTCCGTGTGGGTTCAAATCCTGGTGACGGCATTTAGATTTTCATGAGAGATAATATTTTGACTGACTTACCAATGTATCTACTCGGCTTGAACTGTCCTTTTGTATATTCCTTATGATTTCATTCTGAGATGTTTTGGTCTTACATCGAGATAAAGTATATTAACATATAAAAAAAGAAATTATAGGCGGGAAAAATCTGTTGCATCACAGCCAGCATTTTACTTTGTGAATTTTCAAAAAACTTCACTCGCTGCAATATTTAACATTTTCAAATTATCAAGAAATCTAGCACCATTGAGAGTGATCAATTTAAGATATTAGAAATTGTTTGACAATCATTTCAAAATAAATGAATTGAACTAAACTGATTTATGAATTTAATCTTATACCACTGGCAGGAAAAAATACTGTACATGTTGGAAGAGGAGATAGTAATTGTATAACCAATTTTTTCTTTTCCCTTAACATGTTTTCTTTAATGAATTGTTTGTAGTAGACCTATGAAGTCCTGAGTTTTTTAAGGGGTTCTCTATTTACAATTTAACCTTCAGGAAATCCTTTAGAGAATGGACCTGCTATCAGTGAGCCAAAGAATCAACCAACCAACCTTCTGGTCACCTTTCTGGAGTACAGTTCTGTTGTCATTCAGGATACAAAAGGTCTGTGTATCATTCGTCTTTTGAACCACTCTATTTTAAGCTGAACATCTTTTTCTAAAAGTTTCAAACGGAGGTGTAATGAAATAACTTGGAGACTCAGTGCTCTAGTGGTATGAATACAGAACTTGAAATACAGGGCCCTTCTCCTTATGCGTTCAAGTCCCTGTGATGGCATTTGGATATTCATGATTTTACTGGCTTAGTTGTGGAATGCTGATGGTTAGACCCAGCTTAACTAGACCTAATGAGCAGTTAATTTTGGGGTCTTCCTCCATCATAAAGAGACGAGCATTGCAACATAGCTAAAATAAAGTTGAAGGAATGGAAAGCAATATAGCTGAAATGATGTTGAAGCAATGTAAAAACCCATTTGAATAAGAAATAAGACAAGTGAACTTTGGTACCCTCTGATGCCACGCATTGTTTAATCCAGAATAATATTTGAGATTTCATTAGAATTTGTATTCCTGCAGACTTATACAAAGCTGATGGTTTAATGGTAGTTCAACTTGTGGTCTTCATCTAGAACTTATCAAGGGTTCAAACAAGACTATAGTAAGTGCTTCATAAACATGAAGCACATGCTACAGTCTGGCATTTAACCCTTGTTTTGGAATTTTAACAAAGTGACGTTGATACTGTTGATGCGCTGTACAAACTCAATAAAACAGACTTTTTGCCTAACCCAGTTAGGAGTACTTAATTTTGTGTAAGAGGTTATCTGAAAGAAAGATTCTGCTGTAAATTTTGTATTACAAACGGTATAAAAAAACTAATAAGTTAACCATTTCTTCTTATGAATACACACTTATGTGCACCTTTTGCAGATCACAGAAACAAGCATTGTGAACAAAGAGGTAAAAATTGCTTTAAATTATCTATATATATATTTTTTAGAACATTGTTTCTCCCAATTATCACATAACTTACTCCGACATTATGATATCCTCTGAAGTCACTATTTGGTACATAGCAAAACAATCAGAAAAACTGATTAATCCTTAATAGGTCTAAAATAATGCAGTCAGTGCCTTTATATGTTTACAGATGAGACACGGTACAACAACGCCAAGCTTTGTCTGATCATCCTAACCTGTATAGCTGAAGATCAATATGCCAACTCTATGATGCATGATGTCAACATGAACTTCAGGGTGCCCCTACATAGAATGGTATGTATGGAACCTATTAAATAGGGCCTGCATGGGCCAATGGTCACAATAGTGTTCTTAGAACTCAGTTGGAGGACATTAGTCTAGGCATGAGAGTTGCGGGTTCAAACATGTAAGTAGCGGGATCCGCCTTGCAACATTTCATTAATCCGAATTTGGCGCGAGTACTGGTTATGTATATAGAAAGCAGAATCGAGAGTTATTTGTCTAAATTGAAAGAACTTGTTTCACCATTGATGAAAAATAGATAATTTCAAACTAATCTAGAACTCTTGGTGTCCTAGGTCCATGCCCAATCAGTACCTCTGAGCTCATGACATTTTAGTAATAATTAGAGATTCCTAAGTGTCCAAGTGCTTAAGGTTACAGACTCAATACTTCAGGATAATCTAGGCCAATATGGCTGATGGTTTTGTGGGACTGTCCTTTGGCAAAAAGCTTCAGAGCCCTAGCCTTATATTGATGAAATCCCAATGGTGTAACATTATAGAAAAAATGTTGACACAATGTTAAACTTCATAGTAGTTTATTCAAGTTGCAACTGATTGAACAAAATCAAATTAAATTGATACTGAAAGACATTGTACTTTTAAATGAAATATTCATAAATAGAATGCAAATGATAATTTCAGTCAATTTTGCTTATTTTTTAGCCAATGAGACACAGAAAGCATAAATTTGAAGCATCCCCTCCTTCACGGCCATTGGCTTGCGCATTATTAGGTAAGTCAATTTTCGCCAATTTAAATTTCTTGTGACATAAACTTTGTCTAGATCATTTACTCCATAGTTACCCACCTTTCCTGCATTTGCAAAAGATTTGAGAAAGTTATAAGCAATTTTTCACCAGGGACCAGTGGTAAGGAAATAGAATATTGAACTACAAGGCCCAAGGCTCTACTCCTGCATCAATGTTGTCTGCAATTTATACATAGCAAGCCCTTCACAAAACTGATATTTTTGCACTATAGCTTGCACTTAACTATTGATGTTATTTTTTTCTATTTATAGATCTGATGGTAGAGTTTATAATGAGTCACATGATGAAGTCAATGCCACTAGAACTATACATGTAAGTTCCATAATTTATTCTCCTAATTAGAGCATTAACTTACATTACAATTACTGTAATGATTGTCATCTGCAAAACTTCGACAAAACACAGTTTTGACTTATGAAATGTTTCGTGTTTTGTATAAGTTTTATTGATGTTCACTCTTATTTTTTTGTCAATTAATGTGAAAAAATAATGAGCAGCTACCTAGATATTCTGGTATGAACAATGCCATTTTATGTTTTTTATGCTAAGTTGTCGAAGTGCCAGGTTTGTTGTAAAAACAACTTCTTGTCATTTTTTGATACAATGTCATAGATCAATTTGAATTTTTTTATTGCCTTCGCTTAGCAATTATTGGCTTTATGATACATTTGATAAGTTTAATGATAGCAAATATTAAATAAAAGACATTTATTAATGTACTTAATGTTATGATATTTTATATGTTTTTTCTATACAGTCGGTGTTTAGGCATCTGTCATAGAGTGTTATGTTACCAAAAGAAGTGCAGAGTTAGGCTTCAATACCCTTGGAAACAGTTATGGACAGGTTAGTTTGTGAATTTGGATAATGCATTGGCGAATCAGCAGAGTTTGTCACCTAGCTGGCTTTTGGGATGTAGATGGTGCTCCCCATCTTGACAAGCCTATATAGGGCGTTAAGTTTGATTATTCCTCATTTTAGATTCATTTTGGATAGTCAAATATTCAATTCTTACCCATTCCTTCATTCTGGATTTTGGGTTTGGTTTAAATTGAAATCAATGTCAGACAAGCATATATAGTAAACTATAAAATGCTCTTTTCCTTAATGGTATTTGAAAGAATTTGTCACAAATAGTTGACTGACGGATGATTTTCATGAACTAAGGATATCTCTTTCTAATGAAGGCTTTGTATTCATTGCTAAAGGATGGCAATACTATAATTGAATGAACCAAACGCTTTTATTTATACCTACAATTATTAAAGATAAAATTCTTTAAGAAGCATTGACATGATATAACAGTGTCAAATTTATCTCTTATATTTTCAGCCCTGATCAATTTGTTGAAGTTTATAATGGCACATGAAACCCATCTTGTCAAAAAATACAATATCTTCCATGTTTGTTCAAAGGTAAGATCCACTTGATTTTGATTGTTTCATTATTTACTTTTTAAATCCAATGATTTGTTGTTGGTTTATACTTAGATGGCCAGTTCATATTTTTGGGAAAAAGGTCCCAAACTTTACTGAAAGGAGGAGTTTGGTTGAATTTGGTAGAATTACTAGCTGAAAATCAGCATGGTTACATACAAAAAATTAAAAGCATTCAATATGCATGTAGGTGAACATAAATTAGAACTTCTGTGATCAGAAATTGAGTCTCGGCACATTTTTAATTTATTGTGATACTGGGTCACCATTACTAAAAGTCTCCGTTAAGATCAGAGAATTGGATCTAGACATACTTTTCCTTTGATCTATCCAACTGCAACACTGTTAAGTTTCTTTTTGCATAATATTGAAAATCAAGGATCAATTTATAATGCAGCAAGTATTTTTGATATGGAATGGCACATGTAGAGCTGCTAATCTATTAAAGTACTGTCAGAATTTTAATCCTTTTCTCCATATAAGTATTTTCTTTGAAGTATTCTTAATGTCATTAGAGGAAATGTCTTAAAAAAGTGTATTGATTGAACTATGATTTAGTTACTACAACAACTCTAATTGTGCCTTTCCTGTTTTCATTTCAGATTATAAATATTTTTAATTTATTTATTACTTATGGAGACACCTTCCTGCCCAATCCCAACAGTTATGATGAACTCTACTATGAGGTGATTCGAATGCATCAAGTATTCGACAACTTATACTCAATGGGTACGTAACGTTGACTTCTATATCATTGGGATTCAAAATTTCAAATTTATTTGTTTCGATGATGATGTATGATGGCATGACATTCATGTCTTGATTATTTCAAAAGTAAACTCCAAATTATATAGTTAGAAATCTTATTTTTATTTCAAGAAAATCCCTATTTTGATTACCAATGTGAGGAACTTATTAATAATATGCATTCACTGCACTCTATCATTAATTTGTTGGTGATGGACAGTGGTTTAGGAGTAGAGCGTCACATTGTGACACCAGGGGCATGGTTCTGAATCCTGTTAACTTTGTGACCACCTTTGTTGTAAAACGGACAATTTTACCCGATTTTATTCCTAACTTTACGACTTTTTTTGTAGTCAGCTCTAGCAATGTAGTTAGTTACTTAGTAATTGAAAAGAATTTGTAGACAATGTAGAGTATAGAGTGGTCATATTGTCATTTGCAGCATTACGATACACAACTAATGAGGGGGAATGTAAGGAGGCTGCAGCTCGTCTGACCCACCACCTGGTCAATATTCGGGCAATTATCAACCATTTCACTCCCAAAGTGGACAGTTGGGCTGCGGTCAATCATCTGTCTTCATTGACAGAAGAACAGGTAAGCTGATTGAACAGGTGTTATATCTACTCAAAGGTTTTAAAAACATGATAGAAAAGAACTCTGTGTGTGGGTCATTATTTAAGGCCATCAACAGTTGGACTAACTAGAACATAACACTATGTCTTTATGTATGTAATTCCTTGAGGACCATTATAATGGAAGTAAAGTGACTTATTGAAAATGCTCTGTGTTAATTTTCTCTCTTTAGGTTGAGCGTTTAAACCGTTATTGGATGTTAACCCTTAGAATGCTGGGTAATTTTCTCAAAATTGATTTTTGTGTCATCTGCTTTTCAAAACTTTAAATAGCTGCTTAATTTTGTTGAGGTAGCAAACAGGTTAGATCACAGGCCAGTGGTCAATTTACTTGGCCGCTTGCCTGGATCTTACCTGTTTGCATGAGCATTAATTTGGTTCCAGCACTAGAAGGGTTGGAGAACCTTTTCAATAATGTGACTTAAAATGTTAACATTAATGTTCACAATGGCATGTTTATGTCCAAAATACATTCAGAAACTATGTTATGATACATGATGTGTTATGAAAGGTATTCATATTTTTTTAAGGTTTTGGAGGTTGTCCGTGCTTCATATGACACTTTAACACTGAAGCTGCAAGAAAGCCTGGATCAGTTTGAAAGATACTCGGAAAAGCCTAAGGAAACTGGTTTCTTTACACAGCTGGTATGTTATAAGCTAACATTACAATCTGTTATAAATTAGCTTTAGTATTTGGATACATTATCCCAACACAGGGTCCTGCTTGGCTCTGTAGTTAAAGTGGGGGACTTAGAACTCAGTGATCCTGGGTTCGAGCCCCATCAACACCTCTGGTTTCGTGGGGGGTGACCTTTGGCAGGTCATTTCAAAACCCTAGCCTTGTACCGACGGATCAAAGAAAGCCATTACATAACTGACAAATTGTTGATAAGGCATTGAACATCATACAAACAAATTTTTCCAACACTGTTTTGTCATTGTCTTAACATATGTATTGATTGACTCGCCCTTATTTTGTATTGAATAGAACCAAGCAACTTGTCTTTTTGTCATGGTGTTTTAAAAGTGCTTTGCAAATACGTCAAAGGGAGTCATTATTGCTTGTCTGCTTGGGTTCAAACCGTGTCACCTGACATGAGGGAATGGATAAAATGGTTGTTCAATTAGGCAAATGCGTTAATCAAGGGGGTTAATCAATCTTATCTCTGTTGTTGTGTAATTATCCTTAACTATTTTGTGGAAACCCTCATGAAATATTGTTATTGTACAGTGTTTTACTACATAGGACTACCATTTTTACCAGTATGGTGATACCTATTATAGCCACATCTATTTTGATTATTTTTTATTTATATTAAGAGAACTGGTATCTTAAAGAAACAATCGCAAGAAAGGAATAAAATTGATTGTTACATGCAGTTTTTACTCTTATCCAAATGGTTCTCAAATCATCAGATGCTGGTGTCTTTTGAGTTGTTGATATGTACAAGAAGTTTAACTAATGAATAACACCATCAATGTCTTTTTATTACAGGTGAGATCCATTCTTATAGAAGTACGTAAATCTGTTGTGGATATTCCCATCGATCAGCAAACAATACTGCAGGAAGTGTCCGCCATGCCTCCAACACCATAGATTAAACTCCTTGCTTTTTACAATACAGTGTTTTTATAGGGATGAATCAACATACAACAACACAGGAAGCATTAAGCACCCTCGATTTAAGCCCATTCAAGGGTTCAGTGCAATACTATAGTAAGTGGTTCACATTTGTGAAGCACTAATTATAGTCTTGCAGTGAACCCTTGACCCCATTTTAACAAAACAGTGTTTGTATTGTATCAAAATTCAACAGTACAGAATGCCTTCAACAATCTTGATTTTAATCAAGAGGTTGGGATTTAAGGTATATTCCCATTGTTTTTTTCAAGTTTTAATTACTTCTGTAAGCCCTGGATTGTAGGCACTGAATATAAAAGAATAGTCAGGAGATCATTTTAATGACAACCAAGGGTTTACCATTTTCTTCATGATATAGGGAAAGAAATCGTTGTGCAGAAATTGTTTGACTTGCATTTTCTTCTTTTGTCACATTAACTTTTTTGAACCATTTTCCACATACTGGTGAAGCGAGAATAAAACTTTTTATTGGTTAACCATTTAAAATGAGTGTTTCTTTAAAGTGATAGAATATCCAAATTTCATTCATAGTTCATGGATGGACACAATTATTTGCATGAGGGTCTATTTAAAAGCTTTTGGAAAATAAAAAAATGCTTCTATTGCATCTTGCATCTGTTGCTGTAGTATCGTTTTTAGTGAGGAAAAGGTTAACATGGAAAGCGGATACATGTACTGCATAATTATATGTTGTAGAAATGATAAAAATATTTATTTATAAAGAAGGGGCTACATCTTTATGCAGATAATCAGAAATAACTGTCATTAGAAACTGAAGAAGATGAAAATACAGGAGTAACTTAAGGTGATAATTCCTTCAAGCAAAATCTTGAAAAAGGTGTTCATTTTTTTTGCTGGAATGTCACATTTTGTTTTATGTAAATAAAAGATATTTTTTAAAAATGCTGATAGATCTATCTCCTTTTAATGACTTGCAAAGTAAACTGTAACATTCAATTTAAACTTTCTAGGGCGTTTACCGTTTTGAAAGTCCAAAAATAAATGAATCTTGTCAGTCTGGTACTGGTATGTACCAATCCTTTAAGTCTACTCCCTCAGTTTAGGCTTTTGTTACAGGTCCAAATTGATAACAGCAGCAGACGTCGGTTATATTTTGTCAAAAAGATGCAGTTTGTTTTCAATTGGTATATCAAGGGTTTAATGAAAGACTATAGTACATCCACCACCTTGTGATGCCACTTACTAGTCATGCATTAAACCCTAAATATTGATGTATTTATTAGTTAATTTCATGCAGAATGCAATGTATTTATACTGTATATAGATAGGTATTGACTTTGACCACTGTAAGGCTCGTGTATAACATGACGTATATTGTTCTTATTTCTTTGTGCAATATGTCTGTGATGTGGGAAAATAAATCATGTACTGTAATAATAGGATTATCTATGTCGTTCTTTACTTCCAGTTGTTTTGAACAAACCAATTAAAGGTTCTTGTTCCCAGATTGAGGCCATGTATGAAGTCAAAATTTTACAAAAAAATAATGTCCTTTTCTTCTTTATACAAGAAGACAGGGTTTATTCCATCAATTCAACGAGCTCCACCATACTCTTTGGTAAGAAACTTCAGAGCCCCAGCTTAATACTGGTAAATACAGGAAAGCCGAAACAAAACTGAGAAAATGGTGACACTGCATTCATTCTTAGAAAGAAAAAATAATCTAAAGACAGTTTGATTTGGATTTTTGAGAAGTAATAAAAGCTTTTACTAATAAAAGCTTACTATTTTACTAGGTAAGATCTTGTTTATATATAGGTACTTCAGCCTATTTTAGATTGGGGTGTAAATTTGTAAAATTAGAGCAAGATATAATTGAACAGGTTATCTTAGTGTGTTTATGCAATTCAGACAAAAAACGCTGGTAGCAGTCATAATTTGAAATTTCTGTCTAGCAATAATGTCTCTACAAATGATCTGTTTCCCCCCAAATCTCATCACAATTTTAGTAGCCTCCAGACTAGATGAACTCTTCCACTGCTCAGATATCTATTGCTGACAAAGGGAAAATGCAACATCTGTGTGCTGGGTTATTTTCTAAAAATAGATGGTGTGTCATCTGCTTTCCAAAATCTTAAATATCTGCTCAATTTAGAGGAAAGATCCCCAGAGTAGCAAACGGGTTAGATCACAGGCCAGCGGCTAATTTACTTGGCTGCTAGCCGGGATCTAACCTGTTTGCATAAGCATGACGTCGGGTTCAGCCCTTTAAGGGTTAATGAGGGCAAGTATCAAAATCCGATGTTGGGTATTGAGGAAATCAAGAAAATTAGCCATCTGGTCATGCAAATCTGGCAAAATGTACGACAATAATATCTAGTAAAGAGCACGTCAGGAAGTGAGGAAATCGAGAAAACAAGACCAAAATTCGCCACCCGATTATTTTATTGATATGCAACTCTGACGAAATATATTACATCTTTATCTAGTATTCGATACCAATATCCATAACAGCAAGAAAACATCTAATATCAAACAATTTGTTGGTGTGATAGAATATTTTTGTATATTTACTTCTAATCTCTGCTTGTAGTTTTTTCCTGCATGTACATATAATGCCTTCTATTGCAACAGTTAAATAGATATCCATAACAGCAAGGAAACATCTAATATCAAACAATTTGTTGGTGTGATAGAATATTTTTGTATATTTACTTCTAATCTCTGCTTGTAGTTTTTTCCTGCATGTACATATAATGCCTTCTATTGCAACAGTTAAATAGATATCCATAACAGCAAGGAAACATCTAATATCAAACAATTTGTTGGTGTGATAGAATATTTTTGTATATTTACTTCTAATCTCTGCTTGTAGTTTTTTCCTGCATGTACATATAATGCCTTCTATTGCAACAGTTAAATAGATATCCATAACAGCAAGGAAACATCTAATATCAAACAATTTGTTGGTGTGAGAATTTTTTATATATTTACTTCTAATCTCTGCTTGTAGATTTTTCCTGCATGCACATATAATGCCTTCTATTGCAACAGTGAAATAAAAGATTCCTGCATGGGAAAACCCCTGAAGGAATGATCCAACTGAGTTGTTTTCTTTTCAATGTGGAGTCAAAAATGAGTATATACCTAAAAATATATAAGCTTTGTATAAAAGCTACTACAGGTCAAACACTTCATGTATCCATCATAATCTTTTGGCAATCAACATTTATAACAATATAGCAATATGACAACAGAGTCCAGATGCAAGAAAAACAGTTTTCTTTTGTTTTTTCAATCAAAGCTTTAAACGAATGTGACAAAAGTATAATAAACATAAAAAAATTTCTTCATGCGTCAGAATGTTTGATGTTCTGTAAAACATGTCTGGTATTTTCATTTTCAACAAGTTATTTTTTATCCAAACTTTTACCACAAAATGCATCAGCCAATTACTGTACATATATACATGTACTAATAATTGCTCAGATAAACAACTTTTCTCTTTAGTCACAATGGTTTCTTTTATCTATTAAAGCAAAAACTTTTTTTCAAAAAACATACACATCTAACAAATACAAATTATTACTCATTTGATTCACTCAAAATATACATATATAATAAAAGTCTCCTCAGAATCTGAATGCATCTACAAAAACATCAAAGTCTCTGGTTTTACGCGAGCTTGCTGAGTTGTTCCTGTCCTGGGAAATACCAGTAGGTTCCCTTCACGTTCTTACTCAAGTTCATGATGTCGTCGCAGTGGGTGTCTCCGCGAGCCCCGACCATCATATCCAGCATGAAATTGTGGTTTTCTGGCGAAGCGGCATAACCAATAAAAAACAGACCAGCCCCGTCCTTCAAACTTCCGAAGGGCATCGACTGGCGGACAATCTCGAAAGGTTTCTTCTGCTCAAAGCCATTTCCTGGAATAAAATTAACACCATTGAATAGAAGCGTTACATTTATCCCACTTAAATAATTCCTTTATTCACTTTCTGACTGATACAAACTCTTCATGTTATGTATATGGGTTTCTCATCACGTCAAAAGTTTTTCAGTTATGTTGAAGACCCCAAAGCTAATGCCCATTAGAAATGATGCAGTCTGGTAAAACCATTAGTAGTTTGCAAGTAAGCCTCTCGTGGAAATCCAGATGCCATCACTAGGATTTGAACCAATGCTGAGAGGAAACATGTTAGTTCTGTAAACTAACCTCTTGACTACAGAGACCCCGTTGTCCAAATTAAAAAACATAAATAATCATGTGAGAAATTTTGGTATTCTAATGCATTGCACGTTTTTAAAAAATTGTAACAAACAGATTTTACTTGGTCTGCTCATCGCAAGCAATCTGCATTTGCAATGACACTTATTTTTATGAAAAGCCTTTTCAAAGAACACTCCATTCCAATCCAAAGGTACTTGCCGGGGGATTGAACAAGGGACCTCTAATTACAAGTCTAACATCTTAACCACAAGGCCATAGAGTACCCGTATGTTGTTTTTTGTGTTGGGAAAAGAAATGATAAAACTTGAATCGCATATCTTACCTCCAGTCATTCTAGCTACATGAGAGCTGATGGATTTTCTCTTCAGTTCAACACTGTCTGCACGGGTTCGTCCCACCCAGCTCTCAAGGGTTGCGTCTAAAAAAGAAACATGAAAACTTATTAGCAAGATAAGAAGGGGCATTATGTTTCTAGGGTCACTTTCTTAATTACATCCATTACATTGGTTTTAACTGGTTACTTATATACAATGTCCCTGTTTATCATTAACGAATGATATTCCAATTAACCTAAATATGACTTTCATGACACTGTGACAAAATGATACCATGTCCTTGATGAACAATTTGTACTTTCACCAGAATTATATTTTAAAATATATTATTTTATCTTTTCTTAATATTATTTGTTGTATGCAGCTTCTTTCTATTAGACCTTGTAACAAATGCTATTGCGCTTAGTTTCACTGGATTTTGACATCACATTGATAGCAAATCAGTTATATTGCAGTGTTGTGCTCAAAAGAGATTGAAGGAGACCCTAAAATCCAATGTCCATACAGGCTATGTAAAATTGGTAGAACCACCAGTATTTAGCTGGACCACCAACTCCTTTTAAAATCCAAATTTCTCATCAACATTATTTCGGTTATGATGCCACTCCCAGCTCAAAAAGATGGAGGAAGACCCAAAACTTGAATTTTAATAAGGGATTGTCATACTGGGTAAAACTATCAGTATTCCATAATTCAACTGGTAAACTGTCTCTCTTGAAAATCCAAATGCTGTCATCGGGATTTGAACTCATGCATAGAGTTGCCCACTTATTTCAACTTTTTTACTCTAACCACTATGCCACTGAGGCTCTAACATGTATTGCAAGTTTAAAGAACATTGAAAAAGCTTCTCTGTGTTCTTTTGTTTGTTTATATGGGATTTTAAGCCAAGTCAACACATTTTTCTGTTTTGTTACAGCTTTCCTGTATTCACCAGTACTACGTAGGTCTTATAGAAGGACATTTCCATTTAACCAGAGGTACCAGTGGGGCTCAAACCCTGGACCCCCAAGTTTTAAGACTGTTACCAACCACTGGGCTCTGCTAGACACTTTCATTGATCCTTACCTTTTTGTTTTGAAATCAAGTCCAGATCATGAAGCCATTTTTGTGTGATCTGAAACGACAAAGGATGCATGGTTAGCTGTCCACTAATTAAACGGTGTGCTCTTTGAATCAGTACTTTATCACTTGTCCGTTTATAGAGGAATACATTTGATCATGACAAAAATATTGTTGTTTTTTTTGTATGTGTTTATCAATGTGTTTACATTACCTCAGTTCTGATGTGATGCCATACTTATAATTGATGGGAGGATTTTTTTTTATGGGTTTTACATCACATCAACATTATTTCAGTTATGTAGCGATGCCCGACTCTTAATGATGGAGGAAGACCCTATACTCAACTGCCCATAAAGGCTGGTTAAGTCGGGTAGAACCAAAGGCATTCCGTAAGTCAGTCGGCAGACTGCCTCTCATGAAAATCCATATCCCTCTCAGGATTGGAACCCACGCAGAGAGGGGCCATGTGATTTCAAGTTCTGTACTCTAACCACTAGGCCACGGAGGCCCCTGATGGGAGGAAGACCCTAAATTTGACTTATAAAATCTGGAACAGTCACTAAATCTTATGAGAGGAAAACATTATAAAATTGATATAGTACAGCATATAGAGTTTTTACAATAGGTTAATTTACATACCACATAACTTCCGCCAGTTTCCTGCTCAACGGCAATCCTCTTCCTGTTATCATCGTCAGCAGCATTTTCTGTGCCTTATTGAATAAATTAAAAAAATAATAAATAATTAATAAAGTGTTATCATTTCACGATTGGCTAACCCATTACTTTCATACAGTGTACTGTTAATGGCCCTAATTGAAACCAACTTGGCTTTACAATTGTAGAAGTGAAAAAAAAAAACTTTTGCGATATTTGGAAACAATAAATGTTTACTTTTGTGATGTTGACTCTTCAAATTGCCTCCTTTATGTTCATGAAAAGACATTAGAAAGGAAATATCAAAAATATTGAAAACATTTATCTATTGTGAACCTGTGAAGCTTGAAAATTAAGCTAGCTATATTTTTCCATACATGTCATAGCTACAAAACGATGCCATAAACTTGTACAAGGCAATGAAGGACCCAAAAAGTTCAGCAGAAGGTGTCATAAAGCAACACATTTGAAGTAAGGAGTTAATAGAAAGAGTAGAGGGTTAAGAAGGTGCATACCATCAATAAATCCAGACAGGTCACGGCCATTTTTGTAGACGAAACTGTAGATATCTTCGTAGTTCTTAATGCTGTCTGCTGGCAGACTGGACACAAAGACCTGTGCTAGCTCAAACAGTTTACTTGGCGTGTTACACTTTGCATGTACAAACACGTCCCCATCTGAAATAAATACAATATTGGTTGATAGGTGTAAAACCATCGAGCTATCGTGCGATGTTTAAGTTTTAATCGAACGATACCATACCTGAGATAAAGCGTGATTCCAATATGGACAGTTATCTACCTACCATTGTAGTTGGCCTTTATCACCTGTTTTCATTTTTTAATCTGGGCCATTTACTGTGTTGGACATATAGTGCACAAGCGGGTCAAGCCAGGTAGAATTATAGAAATTTTGTAAAACTGTCGGAAGCCACTCATGAAAATCTAATTACCGTCACAGCCTTACAGGTATATGAAGATACATTGAGAAGGCCATGTAACATAAAGTTTTTAATGCAAATGCCAATAGTTTTTCAGTCATATCAAGGTGGTCAATGCATCTGCCCATGTTCCTGTCATTTCCAAAATTCACAGTGAATGCTCAAGAGACAAACTTACCAGAGCTTGGCATTTCTCCTTTGCTTCCTTTTCTGTAGGCATAGGTGTAATCTTTGGCATTGCCTCCAACCTATTGACAGAGACAAAAGTACTTTACCAATTGCTGTGATGCTTTTCTTTAATATATATATTCTAAATGCCTCTTTGCTTATTTATCTATAAGGGGTTTTACATTGTATCAACATTATCTTAGTTAAGATGCAATACCCTACTCCTAAAGATGGAGGAAGACCCCATACTTAACTGTCCATAAGGCTAGGTCAAGCCAAACAGCACTATCTGCATTCAGTAAGTCCATTGCATGACCACTTCTCATGAAAATCCTAATGAGATCAGGGGTTTTAACCCATGTGGAGAGAGGTACTCTAACAACTAGGCCATGGGGGCCTTTCTAATAACATTAGTAGCATGTTTTAGTTAGATGTATTGTGGGTTTACACAATCTCTGATAATGTTCAATTCATATATGGCCAGTCAGTGCACCTATTCAAGCTCCTGACACTTTTCTCAATGATGTACTTTCCAATCTACCTGATTACTCACATGAAAGCTTAAACCACCATTAATTATAAGGTTGAGAAAATAAATGCTTATTCAAGGCTTTTCACGTTATAGGACAGGGACCTATTAAAGGAACTTCCCCATTTGGAAATTTCGTTAAAATCATGCATTTCCCCAAAACTTTACAGTCAGGCTAGTGTGGGTTCAGAATTGAGCAAATAACTTCCCAAAACTAGCAGGCTTGGGCCTCTTTCAAAAGCAAAGAGAAATGTCCTGTTATTAGAAATTTAAAATAAAGATAAATTGACAAACAGATGGGCACGAGTCCATAGGTTTAGAGTTCGTTTTCATAGCATGCCTAAACTAAAAAATACCTTTTTCCAGAAATTGGGCCCAAACCCAACTCCGGCCCAGATTTCATCATCTTCATCACGCAGACTCGGATCAGACACCTGATCTACAAACTTCTGCAGTTTTGCTGCAACCTTGGCCACATCCTTTGGGTTGGCATTGGGCTTCAACTCTATCCACAGGTACAAGGCGTGGTTTTTACCTTGAGAATATACCTGAAACAAGGGAAAGTCTCCTTACGACCTTTCTAATTAAGTGCTACAATCCGTTCTATTTCCATATGTGTCACCTTCTTACATAATATCGTACTTTGTTACATCCTCTGTATACAAATTTAGAAATCACTGGATCATAAGGATATATAGCACCTAATGAGCTTCCATCAACATTCATCATTTTGTCACAATAATTTCAATTACCTAATATCATTTAACCCTTATAGCCCTGAAACCGACTTCATGCTCATGCAAACAGGTTGGATCCAGGCCAGTTGCCAAGTAAATTGGCGACTGACATGTGATCTAACCTGTTTGCTACTCTGAGTATCTTACCTCATCAAAATTAAGCAGTCTCATCATATTTAAGGATTTGGAAAGAAGATGACACATAAATCTCTTTTAAGATAATTACCAAGCATTCTAAGGGTTAAAAATGTATTTCTTACATGTTTTACTTTAACAATTGCTTGGTTTCAAAATGAACCATTTATTAAATTTCGACACATTATTTAATTGATGTACTTACGGAGGGCTGGGCAGTTGGCCCAGATGCAGCAGACACGCCAGGAACCAGGGCCTTGGAGGCATCCTTCACTTCCTGTAGTGTCTCCTTGGTGATGTTCTTGTAGAGACCGTATCCCACACCCCCTGCCAAGAGGGTACCAGCTAATGCCAGACCAGCTTTCTTCTGGGAGCCGGCAGCCTGGGTGCTGATGCCTCGTACCTGGCCTGAAAAAGAATGTTTGAATTTGATACCATGTCAAAAACGTTTTATCATCTTACGGCTTTCCTGAATTAACCAACACTAGGATAAGGCTCTGAGGTGTCCTGCTAAATAATCATCTCACGGGACAAGAGGTACCAAAACACCTTTAAGCTGTGTGGCAGACTTTTCTTTATTGATGATAAAATCTATTTAAAAAACAGTCCAGAACAAATATTTCAGTGCAAAAAGTTTGTTGTGTATCAATTCGGTTTCCAAAATGGGACTAGGATATTCACTTTTAATATATAACAGTCAAGTAAACCATTCTATCCCTTTATCCTTCATATTGACTTAGTGCCACAAGACCATCGACAGAACATTTAGCGAAACAACTGACAGAAGCAAAATTCTACCCCATTTTCCTGATATATCAAAAAGAAAATGATACTCTTGATATTTTTTTGGAATAATTCACCTGCATTTTTAGCAATATCGGCATGTCACAAGTCTTACATGAGTTTTGATGAATATGAAGGGTATTTTACAAAACCAAATAGTTCGATAAAATGCTTAAAACTAACATGGCTAATACAGATAGGGAAAGATATTCATTATGGCGAAACATTAACTGTATAGTTCATTAATGTAACAAAGTATTTCAAAGCTGTGTTGCTTTTCATAAAAAGAAAAAAACTTCATGGTTCAGCTTAAGTATTTGTAACCCTTTCATTGTTATGTGAAGTTGGAAACTGACATGTTTATCATTATGTTAACACGAGACACATCAACTGATTCCCTCATATTGTGTATTGTCACAATTATATCTTATGAAACGATTCCCTCATTTATTCATTTTTTGTCACAATTATATTGTACAAAAAATGACCTATTCATTGTAATATTTCAAGAAGAAACTATTTCAACACAATTAGAAACGGCTCACAACATTCCTTTCAGCACAACTGATTCTAAATATGTCTCCTGATTATGTCTTTAAATACATACATATAAAAGTAAGGGTAAAGGTCAAATAGCTTTAAAATTATTTTCAACTGGCATTACAAGGGTGGGGGAAGCAAAACATAGTGGGTCTATCACAAACGTTAACCAGGCTGACAGTTACACTTACTGAAGGATTGCAACAAACCTTTGGTTTAAAGTTTACACTAAATCTATTGTATATCAATTGTGATGGAAGCTTGAAGCATATTAAACTCATTATCAATGACTGCTTCCTAGATACTTGACCAGTACTCCTGCTGATTTGTGAGTTAGTCCTGGCAATTTGCACCTCGCCGCTAAAAGGAATCGAACCCCGGACCCTGGTAAAAGAGGCAGACACTCTAATATTGCTCCACTGTCATCCAACATTACAAGACTATATTGTAAGGCCTTCATAAATGTGAAGTACTTTCTATAGTTTGGCACAGAACTCCTTGCAATCCTTCTTATCATCTGATAAGGCTTTCCCTTTGGACATGTCCCCAATGGGGAGGGGAGATTAACAACTGTAGACAGTATGAAATATTTGGAAAACCAACCAAAATGATTATACAAGATGGGAGTGATTATATAACAGTTTGACCTTAACATAAAGGTTGAACTCATTCTAATTTATAATCATATCTTTATCACCATGTTTGAACAGCATCGTGATTTATTTGATCTCTTCCTTACCCAAGTTTTATGTAAAGGATTCTGTAAGGTATGATTGTAACTACTTCTTGTTGAATTACCAAGATTGGTTGTTCTAATAAGTATACAGATTGTATTAACATTAAATTGATGACTTAGATTGGATTGGGTTTTACGTCATTTCCAACTGCATTTTGATCACATGACAGTTATCACTGCTCAAATCTTGCTCATCATCCTGACATTTTATCACCATTATTGCATAATACAATTTCCAAGCCATGTTTCTTTTCCACATTTACACAATTTTTCATGATTGAGAGAAAAACTTGTTTTTTTGCATTGAGTTCAATATTCATTTATTGTGTGTAAGTGCAAATATTGAAGCTGTACACTCAAGTCTCAGAGATAACCACATGTTTGGTTAACCATGAAATTGAAGGGCATTAAATTTTGTACTTCTTTCACTTTACTTTTTAAACCAGGACGTAGGTGAAGTTTCAGAAGGAAAGGCTGACTTGTTCTATTTCAAGTTATCAGCAACAGGAGATAGGGGCATTGAATCTAAATCCATTCCCCTACATGTGATTGTCAACTGGCATGTGATCTAACCTCTTCGCGACTCTGAGTATCTTTCCTCATCAAAACTGAGCAGATATCTTAGGTTTTGGAAAACATGACAAAAATCTATTTCAAGAAAATTGCCCTGTATTCTAAGGGTCAAATTGGTATGAAAGTAATCCCCTATTCAAACAAGTTGGACCAAGTAAAGGGTAAGTTTGTTTATAAAGGATCGACATAAGGGTTAACTCACATGAGCATATCCATATTTAGTACATGTATTACATGTACAAACAATGTTTCCGTCTATTGAATCTAATCTATCTTCAGCAGAAGTCCTATTCAACCTCTAAAATATATTTTTGTGTCATCTGCTTCACAATACCTTAAATATCTGCTTAATTTCTATGAGGAAAGATACTCAGAGAAACAAACAGGTAAGATCACAGGCCAACTGCAAATTTACTTGGCAGCTGGCCTGGATCTTACCTGTTTACATAAGCATGAAGTTGGTTCCAGCACTATAAGGGTCAAATCCATTACTTGTTTGTTAGATTTGGGTTTAACACAGATTTCAACAGTATTTTAATCAAATCAGGGATTTGACACCGATCAGGGATTTGACACCGATCAGGGCACATATCCATGCTCCTGGCATCTCAATACTTGTATTGCATAATAATGTCTCCAAGCTAAACAAACTATCTGATATCTGATATCTACATAACTGATCATTTGTGAGAGACAATTAATGTCGAATTGACTTTGATAAAAGAAATGTGCCTAAACAGCCATAACACAGGACTCAACTCAAAACCCCCGTATTTAACATCCAACATGCTACAAATTGAGCTTACAAGGCTAGGCTTGACAAAAAGATATTACTTGCTTGAATAACTTTCACACCTGTTTTACAAAAGTAAATCTTTAAAGTTTATCAAAAGAGACAATCTTATGAACTTATTTTTCATTTAAACAGTAATCAACTTATTCTTTGGATGAAATTTTACTTTCAGTGTGACATAATCTCCTTTAACAATAAGGAGAAAAAAAGAAAACAGCTTCACCCTCTATAGACAACAATCTCAATTTATTAAGCAATAAAGCTCCATTTCTTTCAGAGAAAGAGATGAAAAGGGTTGTCATAAGAGTATCTCGTGCATTTCCTATCATACCAATCCTCATCACCTGATATTAGGGGATTTGCTATCTTACTCCCATTGCAAAGTTTCAATGCAAGACTATAGTAAATGGTACACATATGTGAAGGACTTTCTATATATTATTGCATCCAAACCTTAGTATACTTGATATATATATTGTATATCATTTATCTATGGGACTTTGTGACTAAAAAGAAACAATCATGAGTTATAAAAAAAAACAGTATGTCCTTGGTGTATTGGTGTGAAAACCATCAGTTTTTATGAGAAACATGTGAAGTGGCCGCACAGATCTGACGGCTGCAGACATCCGAATAAAATCTATATGAGTTTTTCAGAATTCAAAATTGAAAGCAATTGCAAATAACAAATATAGCAATCCATCTTTTTGTTAAATCTGTTTCTAAAGGGCTTTGTTTCGCTTGTTTGATTGATTAATTTTACATCAAAGGAAGCTTAGTTAAGCCTATCAAGTCACTCTCGACGACTGCTTCCTAGATAATACACCAGTACTTGCACCAATTTGTGGGTTAGTCCCAGCAATTTTCACCTCGCTTAATGGGGATTCAAACCAGGGACACTCTGTACAAGAGGCTGACGCTCTACCACTGTACCACTGTCGCCAGCTATTGAAAAATGATGAAACAGTATATAATGGACTTAATGATAGAATGCTCTTGAAGAATGCCTTCCATACTAAAACATGGTCCCAAAGCCAAGTTTTGTAACTCAAAAGGTCTGGTCAGAATTCAGTACAGCCATTCAGACGCAGATCAACTAGTTTGGTAACAAGTCCTGTCTGTCATAATGGAATTAAAAAAATTGCAGCAAAAGCATGTAAATCGCTAAATAACAATTAATATCTTCAAACGGTGCCATAACAAGCAGGCACCTGTTAGATTAACAAGTACATTCCCCACCCACCTTACGTAACACCCGGATATTTGTGCATTCTATTGGTCATTCTAGCGTTAATCCCCTATGGCTAAACCATGCCACGCCCATATTGACCAAAACATTAGACACCGGCATATCATAAGTACAATATTTCGACACTGATAGCGAATGACAACTGAAAATAACTCACCAGGGGCTCGGATTCGTAGAGTCTGGAAAAGTCTTAACCCTCGGGACGCCATGTTTATGTGAGAATACAACGTGATACGCTGAAATGTAAGTCACGGACTGAAAACCTCAGAGCCAGCTACCAAGTCAGCTGTGAAGGTCAATGTCAAGGTCGTCCACAAACCCTTAAAATAGACTTGGGGGGTTACTCGCAGGGTAATTTATTCAAAAGTTGTAAAACTTATCAGATGTGAAATAAAGATCAAGTTTTAGATTAATTAATTTCACTAATCTAACCAATGTAAGCATGCCCCTTAATGAGATTGATTAAGAATTAATAATGACAAAAGGATTAAATGCTCATTAATATTGAGAAACGTCAGAGTTATTTCCACTTGAAACGCGATTACTGGTGTATTCTCCAGGAAGCAGTCATCGAGAGTGACTCGATGGGCTATAAAGCCTCCTTCACAATCGATGTAAAACAAATTGGAAAACAAACAACAAACAAACACATATTTTATGCAGAGTTCTTGTAACCAGAGACATAGATAACAGAGATTGGCAACTCCTTCTTTACCTATAGCCGGTTTCTGCGATATCTCGCATGACGCGTTATTTAGCGAGACCTTTCGAGATCTGTCTATCGACGCAATTTTCAACTAAACGCGAAATAGGCATCACACATTTAAGCGTGTTTTAAGTCATAATTAAATATTTTCTTACCGAATTTACTATATTGTTATTGTTAGAAAGTTTCTCCATCCAACAAGACCGATCAGCAAGCGATTATCAAAGAAATAAACATGACAAACTGCGACAAACTTGATTGAATTGTTCACAATTTCGTGGTTTGGTGCGATAAACGTGATAATTGAGTAGTTTTAGATTCAAACTGTTCTAAAGGAGGGTTTTTCAAACATTTCCAATTCAAGTCCATTTTAAAGAAAGGGTTTGTTTTTCTACATTTCCAAATTTTCAGTTTGATATTCCTCGTCATTTAGAAGTTATTCCGTACTGAATATGTCCATTTTACGACCCTAATGAGTTTAACCATCTTGATTTACAAGCAAAAATTAACAAAGTTGTGCACAGTAAAACTAAAAAACTACGCACTGGATCATATCATACTTGACATTTTCCTGAAGTGTTATTTTTGTTTTATGGTTGCCCGCATTTTTATAGTAATCTTTGCTTCCATAACGAAGTTATGCCAGGTTTACTTAACCACACAAGCATGATCATGATTTCGGCCATTTTATTTTCAACCAAAATATTTCATACTTGTAAAAAGTAAAATGTTTTAATGGAGGTTTATTCAAACATTTCTAATTTGTGTCCATTTTAATGGGTTAATATGATTTTCTACATTTCCAAATTTTCAGTTTGATATTCTTTGTCATTTAGAAGTTATTCCGTACTGAATATGTCCCATTTACTACCTTAATGAGTTCAGCCATCTTGATTTCCAACCAAAAATTAACAAAGTTGTGCACAGTAAAACTAAAAAACTATGCACTGGATCATATCATACTTGACATTTTCCTGAAGTGTTATATTTGTTTTATGGTTGCCCGCATTTTTATAGTAATCTTCGCTTCCATAACGAAGTTATGCCAGGTTTACTTAACCACACAAGCATGATCATGATTTCGGCCATTTTATTTTCAACCAAAATATTTCATACTTGTACAAAGTAAAATGTTTTAATGGAGGTTTATTCAAACATTTCTAATGTGTGTCCATTTTAATGGGTTAATATGACTTTGTCGGTTTCCAAATTTTCAGTCTGATATTCTTTGTCATTTAGAAGTTATTGCGTACTAAATATATCCCATTTACTACCTTAATGAGTTCAGCCATCTTGATTTCCAACCAAAAATTAACAAAGTTGTGCACAGTAAAACTAAAAAACTATGCACTGGATCATATCATACTTGACACTTTCCTGAAGTGTTATATTTGTTTTATGGTTACCCGCATTTTTAAAGTAATCTTCGCCTCCATTACGAAGTTATACCAGGTTTACTTAACCACACAAGCATGATCGTGATTTCGGCCATTTTATTTTCAACCAAAATATTTCATACATGTACAAAGTAAAATGTTTTAATGGAGGTTTATTCAAACATTTCTGATTTATGTCCACTTTAATGGGATAATATGATTTTGTTGATTTCCAAATTTTCAGTCTGATATGCTTTGTCATTTAGAAGTTATTGCGTGCTAAATATGTCCCATTTACTACCTTAATGAGTTCAGCCATCTTGATTTTCAACCAAAATATAACAAAGTTGTAGCAAGTAAAACTAAAAAACTATGCACTGGATCATGTCATACTTGACAATTTTTTGAAGTGTTATTTTTGTTTTATGGTTACCCACTGTTTTATGGTGATTGTCGTGTTTATAACGAAGTTATACCAGGTTTGCTTTACCACACAAGCATAATCATGATTTCAGCCATTTTAATTTCAATCAAAATCTTTCATTTTTGCATCAATTAAAACTTAAACTGTGTGACTTGGATTTTATCAAACGTGTTATTACTGAAAACGTCTGAATGAGTTTGAATTGATCCCGTATTAAATGCTGACTAAGTTTTATAGTTTCCCGTATTTTCAAAGTGTTATTCCTATATAAGAAGAAGAAAATCCATTCAATTAATGGACAAAAGAGAATGGATAGATCTTTTTAATCAGAAACACCACGATATTTCCTTTTTCGTCATACTTCTTCTTAATTCCGATCGCTTGCAAATATGTCAAGTGAAATGTGTCATTTGAAGAACGAAGGGTGATAGAGTCAATCACGGTAGTGGACAATACAGGCTATGATTGTAAATTGCCACCCCATAAAATATGTAGTTTGATGTCATAAAACCTTTTGATGCTAGGGCGATTACACAAGAAGTGTGTGCGCTAACCCTGTGTCCACTCTCTGACACCTCATTCAAATTTAATGACCTAAAGATCCCGAAAACAAAATAGGGAGGATTTGTTCTGTTTAAAGCGTCTGTCTGGTTTTAAAAGTAGTGTGATTTGACTTAATTTCTCGTTGAGAAATGATAATAAAAACGAAGGTGAAGACACACTATTTGTTTTGGTTTAACATTCAAAAAGCTCACATTTCTTTTTTCTAAAATCATTTCGGTCAGCAGCATGATAAGACCAGACACTTACGTGTTTAAGAATAATTATGTACTTATTGATTTGCAATCAATATTAGAGGAATCTGCGGTAAAAGGTGTATTGAAAAACTTTGCACGTCAGTTTTTTCTTACGTGTCCTTTCGTTTACTAAAACCACTTTTACAAAAATTCTCATCACATGCATTTTAACATCATAAAATACTTTTAATCTTCTTAAATTAAAACATTTGGCTTGAAATAATGCCATGATGAAATATGTGTTTTGTTTTGACAAAATTAGCACTGTAAACAGTTTTACGACACAGAATAAATGAAATGAAGTGAGAAAGCAATCTTTTAGTATTGACGAAAACTATCATGTCTTAGTGGAAAGTTCATGCTTTGGTTATTAACTGCAACTAAATAGAGTCACTTGATTTATTACAAAATATTATTCAAACCTTTGCTTGAAAGACATTGTCGTTATAAGTACAATTCTGAATTGCATGGTAATCAAGCCTGTCATTGAAAAAGAAGGCCTACTGGAACTTTATGTTATGTTTTTAACATAAAATCAATTTAATAAAATGAAAATAAAACAAAATGTCCAGAAGTTGTTTCAGATAACCAAAACATAGCTATTTTACTGTAATAAAGAAGTATCAATTTTGCTTGACATCTCCCGTGACAACAGATAAACAGGTAAGCACTTTCCTTATCTCGCAGAACCTCGCGGCACGCGAGAGTTTGGCGATAATTCCGGAGTTGCCAATCTCTGTTATCTATGTCTCTGTTGTAACATTTACATCTTCTGCCTTCAACTTCCAGTTATTAAAGTGACAATCTTAATTAGTGAGATATTACACTATAGACACTAAACTGAAATGCTTCAAGGCTCGTTTCACAAAATATTAATGAAAGCACAGGTTTGCACATCTTTAAAGCAAAATGATTGAACATGGTGCTTTATTTAGTGAACGTCTGGTTACTCACAAAAAATCAATCCGTGAGATAGTCTCTTTAACAGCAATTGCACTATTCCAAATGAACGAAAGGATTGAAATGATACCGATTTAGAAAAATATGCGCACAGACCGTGATGAAATAAATTTTAAGAGAACAGGATCTAACGTAATCATATCGCCTTCCTTGACAGAGGATGAAATATGTGGATCGTTTCGATACAGGAAAACCAGTCTAAGCTTCAAAGTAGGTATGTTACGGAAAATAAAAGAAACAAACTAATCTGCTAGACAAGCTTTCTTCGTGAATTAACCTTTTTGGTGACGAGGATCAAACACGATTAATATGGTCCTCTGTGGCTGGTGGTAAGTAGGCTAGCCTACTTAGATTACTTTCGCAAGGGTTCAAATCTCGTTGACGGCATTTGGATTTCCATGGGAGCTAGTTTCCTGGTTGAACTACGAAATGCTTATGGTTCAACTCGGTTTGACCCAGAGACATCTATGTCCCTGGTTTGACCAGCCTTTCTGGGCAGCAAAGTGTGTGACCTTCCTCCATAGTTACGAGCCGGGCATCGCGACATATCTGAATTATTGTTAATAAGATGTAAAAACACTTTCCTTTTTCTTTTAATAGAAATATGCAGGTTAATTGTTGATATATTCCATTTACATACGTAGGAAGCAAACATTTAGATCTGAGTTCTTCGGGTAACGAACGTCCTTGACAAAAAATTCTGAGACGTGGTAAGATCTACATAATAGACGAGGCCTGGTAATGCCGTCACTTAATCCACATAATTGTATGATATTATTTCGATGAAGCAAATAAAGCATATACATATAATGAGAGAAAACGAAGTACCAAGATCTCTTGGAGGCACGTAGGCCTACTCTGGCTGCAGCATCGGTTGGAAAAATTAGAGGTAGAGGATCGGCCTTTTATACCGAGGGTCCCGGGTTCATATCCCCGTTAGGCGAGGTGGAAATAATCGGGACAAACCCACAAACCGGCGCGAGTACTGGTGTAGTATCCAGGAAGCAGTCATCTAGAGTCTCATCGAGAGTGGCTTTGAACAAGCATTAAGCTTCCTTCACAATCGAAGTAAAACAAATAAGGTAATGTATCTAAGACTTGGGTTGTTCGGTACGGGGAACGCTCCGATCTTTGGACAAAGGGGAGTGTGTAAGGCTAGGAAAAAGTGTCACAGTCCAGATCCTTGGTCCAAGGTTGTCTTATTGACCATGGTTATACCCGGATTGAATACACGACAGCCATCACAAACACGCAGTAGGACGACCAGCTCTCCGCCTCCGCCCCGCCATTCTAAACCTTATAGTGCTGGATCCGACTTCATGCTTATGCAAACAGCTTTATCACAGGCCGGCCGCCAAGTAAATTGGCGACTGGTCTGTGATCTAACATGTTTTTTACCCTGAGCATGTTTCATTTTTAGAATTAAGTGGATATTTAAGGTTTTGGAAAGCAGACGACACAAAAATCAATTTTGAGAAATTACCAAACATTTCAAGTGTTTTTAATGAGTGACAAGAAAGCACTTCGTAAGGAAAGGGGACCAAACGGAGGGTTTTCAATCTATTTACTGTATATTGTGGATATTGGTCCATGGATAGAGCGGAGAGTCGTTTTCTGGACACTAGAGTCACGTGTTCGAATCCCGCGAGAAGTGGATCCTTCTTTGCGACATGTCATGCATTCAATTTTGGCACGAGTACTTCTTACGTATCGATGAAGCTAAACTGAGAATGCTTTCTGTAAGTTGGAAGAATTTGCCTAAAAGGCGATGTGAAATTGATGATTACAAACTAAATTCAAAATATGAACAACCAAAACTTATTAGGTTTTATGGCTGACCAAAGGTATGCATGTTCTGATGAATGGGACTGAAATTGATATCTTATTATCTTAGTAAGTTTAAACTTATTCATTTCTCATTAATTGTGATGGAAGCTTGAAGCTTATTTAATTCACTCTCAATGACTGCTTCCTGAATGCTATAACCAGTATTCGCGCCGATTTGTGGGTTAGTCACGGATATTTTCACCTCTTAATACCTGGGTACGGATCCATACACACATCTTCATAATGAGTTACTTTGACACAACTGTTGTATACTAGTTTGGAAACCGCTGTTATAAAAGAAATAGTAGCAGAATTTGGATCCTGGTCTACTTGTATATAGCTTTCCGAATAGTTTTCTTTTGTGATTTGGGAGGTAAAAATCTAAGACTTGAAATATAATTCAGCTTTATTCCCAGCTCAAAGTATTCTTATTAACAATTTCCTGTGAATATATTTATTATAGTACATATATAGAGGACGACACAAAAAGAAATCAAAACCAAAAGAAAGTAGCATTAATGGACCGATGTGGCTATTGGAAAGATCCAACGCCATAAAAAGGAAAAGCTAGGGCTTTCAAAATGAACCAGTTATATTTCTTTCCTAAATAGTTCACTGAAATAAAATACTCTTTTTCTGTTAAATTCTTTTAATAATAAAGATCATATAATAATTCAATACCAAGGATTTTGTTTTCTGTTCTGTTCACTTTGTTCAATAAAAAGACTACATATATATTAAGTTAATGCCATGGGTTCTATGTTCTGTTATGTTATACTCGTCTTCTAAATTGAACAAACATATCAAGTCGATGTCGAGGACTTTATTTTCTGTTCTGTTCGATTCTTCCAATGAATAGTTAAATAAAGTAATTAAAGTAAAACGTTTTTTCTACAATGTTCGGTCCTATTTTACCCAAAGGACAACATATATACGACCAGCGTCAATGACTTCACGTTCTGTTCAGTTTTTCGAGTTATACAGGGCTAATCTAAAGTAGTATCGGTGGCTAAGAATTAGTTCATATCCATTTCTTCTACTTAACATATAAAAGTCAATGTCAAAGACGCTTTACGCTCGAACAGCATGGGTAAGGGATACACCAATCATACAAGACCAACACGCTCGCTTGTACATTATCAAGTCCCATTGGCCTCGTTGTCTATGTTCAAATGGCCTGATATCGATAAACCACAACTATTCATTATTCACAAACACAAGCTGCTGAGTTTCTTTACATGCAAAATACAAAAAAAAAAATGTCAACGATGGTACCGGAAATAGATGCACCATTCAAACAACATCGCCGGACTCGCTCGAAGCACCCCAATGAGTCCCATAGGCCGCGTTTTCTCTGTGCAAAGTTGTGCAAAGGTTTTATAGGCGTTACTCGGTGTCAGGTTTGAGCCTGTGGTTGCAGGGTCCCACAAGGGCCTGTGCCGGGATTACGAACGTTCTCCTGCCACCTGGTCGCATCCTCTTGGTCTCGTTCATACCTGTCCAAGTAGAGAATAACACTTTTTATTGTAGGATTTACAATACAAAAACAGGTGTTGTTGATCAACATTGATACAGTTGAGAAAGATCATAAACATTTTTGTCACTAAACACTTTAAGAATATTAATCAGGCTAGGTAGCACCTAGTCCGAATGATCCGGATGTAGATATGTCAGTCTACGTGTAACATTTACAGTTTGGATCATCCGAGTCAGGCAGCACCAGATATTTCGTACTCTGTGTGATTTCGATAAATTCCGTTTTTGCAAAAGTTCAGAAAAATAACCTTTTGGATATTATCCTATCACAAGTAAGCCTTATTTCGTCCTTTCTGAATTTGAAAGGCATTTTTAATTCATTCTAACTTGGATCATAACGCGCTTGTTTCGCAAGGATCAAGATTCTGGTGCCAGTAGATTTCGATTGTCATAATGAAATACAGATGGAGCGATGTAAAAACATTGGAAAACATCAACAAAAAACAATATAGCATAGCAAAGCATAGCATAATTTTATTTCAACATTAAGCACATAGGCTCATAGTTATTACAATTATATATTTACATGCATGCTATGAAAATGACATGTACATGTACAACTTATACATATGCATATATAATATTCATAACAATAATAACAACAATGTAGCTATTTCGACAACCGCCCAAAAAAACATGAAAAGCAAACAAACAAAAACAAACAGACAAAACAAACAAACAAATAATAATAATAATAAAATAAATAAAAAATGCAAATAACATACGATAAAACTAGATAAATAAATAGTGATAAGTGACGAGAATTAACATACTTTGGTACATGTTTTCCCACAATCAATTCATTTTTTCTTTATAGCAGTGGAGTAGACTCTACATGAATATCATAACGCTCTCTATTAGTGACACCTGCTGCATATTCGGAAAGGTTTCGACTTATACGACCACTTATGTACTTAAAGGAAAACGTCAGAAAAATTCCGGAAAAGGAAGTCATGTGTCGTTAACCCGAAATGCTGCACCCTGTTTCGTTTATCAGGTGAGTTTTGATTGGTTAATAGGTGTGCCACTGATATCGAAGTCCATTGATTCTCGTTTGCAGCACACCTTTTGCATTCCTTGTGCTGTTTTGTGTTTACTCAGGAATACCATTGCTTTGCGGTTTTCAACCCTTCATTCAATATTTGCCCGTGTTGGTGTATTGACTAGCGTTAAGGTTTTGAGACCGTACGTCCCGGGTTCGATCCCCGAAACCCAGCCATATGGGCAACAGATGTGAAGTATTAGGGGACCAGCTTCTGGTACGGAGTGTCCCGGGTTCGATCCCCGTTAGCGGCGAGGTTGAAATGCCGGGAATAACCCACAAATCGGCATGAGTGCTGGTCATGAACCAAGGAAGGAGTCACCAAGAGAGAATTGAATAAGGTTCAAGCTTCCTTAACAATCGATGTAGAATACATAGGTTTCAACTTAAAACGACATACCTTTCATAGTTGAGTGACTTTGGTCAAGACATAACCTATAACCCATATACAATGAAGCTTAATATCAGTAGATTATACGAGAAACGTGAACATATGAAGCGCGACCACGGTATAACTTAGAATTAGTTGGGAACAGCGTTAGCCCTCAATTAACTCTTGGAATGTTGGGTAATTTTCTTAAAAAACATTTATGTGCTGTCTGCTTTCCAAAACCTTGAATATATGCGTACTATTTTTGATAAGGAAATGTACTCAGAGTAGCAAACACGTTGATTAACTTGGCGGCTGGCCTTGACCAAACCTGTTTTATGAGCATGGAGTCGGTCACAGGACTATAAGGGTTTCAATGGTGAGTAAGTAAATGGGTACTTCCTTAGTCAGTCGTACGATACTTAAAAGTGCTTATTTAAAGTTGTTAGGAAATTTGGAAGTTAAGAATCAATTTCTTTTAAACTTCACAACAGCTGCAATTTTATAAGATACGCACTGAACAATAAACATTGTAAGTAAACTTAGATCGGTTTTATGCCGTAAAGTGTACATACAATAAATTAATATGTACACGGATTTATTAAACCAAAAGCGTGACACCGCTTTTCACATCTACCGCATAACAGACTTTAGGCCTATGAATCGATTATGCTTTCAAAAGCTACTTTTAAATGTATGTCAACCGACAACACTACAAGAACTGCATTGTTTCAACGACATCTTATTTTGATATCAATTATTTTCTCTTCCGTGAATAAGCACCCTTAAAAACCTGCATTGACTCATGTGCCCTTTGCTCGTTACATGTATCTTTACCCTTTCTTATTTGACTTCGTAGCCAGTGACCCCGATAAGAGACTTATTTCCCTTTCTAACTTTTGTGTTCCTTCTCGAAACCCTATGTTGTAGGTAATGAATTGAATCGTCTCGACGAAAATATTTCATAATGTACACACACGCTAGGTTTTGTCTAACAATTTTTGAAATGCTGCGTAAAAACGACCCTTATTTCCCATTATCTAGTCCACTTGCAGCAGACGATTAACAAATGTATCTGTTGGATTTAAACATGTATGCACAATTCTATTGAATACTGCTTCCAAGAATTGACCGCATTAGGAGAAAAATGAACGCCTGCATTCCAAGAACTGATAAATGAGATATTTTGGTTTTATATGCCAGTTGTTGATTGTGTTTGCATTTTCTGCCTAAGAGATTCATAGACGCATTAAAACAAGAGAGGATTTGTTCATCACGAGCAAATCCCAATTGTGTTACAATGATTCAAATGTTTATTCAAGATTTTTCTAAAAGTATCGCTGTGTATTTTGTTCTCCAATTAAATTTGATAAACCCCCTTATTGGGATGGCGAGAGGTTGAAATTTAAAGCAGCAGCAGACGACAAATTGCGCCAAAATACTAAAATTGAGTTGAGAACTTTGGTACGAAGGGAATAACAACTAATTAGGAGCAGATTTCTCATTACGATCGATTAATTCCCGTAATGAAATTGGGATTTTCTGTTAGGATTTCATTTTTTTCCTGGATTAAATGCAGCCAAAACTGTGTGCTATGATGAAGAGGGAGCGAGATAAAGATTTACGAAGTAATGGGTTATTGGACCGACTATTTTCTTCTGCCACAATATACTTAAATTCATATTATCCCAAAACCAGAGTAACAGCATGTCTGCGCAAAGAGTATGCATTTGAAAGACACTGCTACTCAAGGCATTGTTTTAACATTTGCATTGCCGAAATCAATTGCTTTTTTTATAATACAGTATTTAGGTCAGTTAAATAGGACAAAAACAAATAACAACTGCAAATGCAATGAAAACCTTCCTTGTTTGAGTGTTATAATAACTAAAGTCATGTAACAAGGGCGAAAAAACTTTTGAAATATGCTCCAACCTTTTACCGCGCGCTTAGTGAATCATTCAAACTCGAACTCACCTGTGTTGGTTTCGGTTGTAGGGGATTTTGATGGCGGGAATTCCCCCTTGCCTTTAGCGAACGGAGTGTTAGGTAGACATATTGCCCCAGGATTTACGCCTGATAAACCAGCCAACCGCGCTGAAGGTTTATTAATAACGCTTCAAAAGGTTCCTGTGGGGAATAGCTGTCAAATTAAAAATTCGTTTAATGATTTTGAATAGCATACCGGACTATTGCTATTTCAGTAATTTAACCTATTTCAGTAATTTAACCCGACTTCATGCTTATGCAGACAGGTAAGATCCAGGCCAGCCGTCAAGTAAATTGGCGGCTTGCCTGTGATCTAACCTGTTTGCTACTCTGAGTATCTTTACTCATCAAAATTAAGCAGCTATTTAAGGTTATGGGAAGCAGATGACAAATATATCTACTTTTAGAAAATTACCCATCATTCTGAGGCTTAATGCCGTTTAACCCCTTACTCCAGTGACAGCACCTGCATGGACAATATTATAATAAACTACTATAACAATAGTTTGTACCTAGTGTTCCTTCGGCGGATGTCTTTATGTAGTGTTTTCGGGAGACTATTTGAAATCTTAAAACACCGTTAGACGATTTTCTTTTGAGGTTTATTTGAATATTTATTTTATTCTGAAAGTTGGCCTTAATCACTGTGACAAAAAGAAAAGAACAAATGCTCACTATAAATGTAACAAAATGCAATATGAAGGAATGGGTTAATATTTTCAACTTGTTTCATTCATATACACTACAATACAAAACGATAATCTTATTTGCAATGTTATACAAAGTTATTTGCATATTACAAAATAACAAAATTGATTTAATAAAATAGTAATTAAGGAACGAACTGGTCCGGGGCGGGACACAACCATCACGTGACTTTCACTCGACCAATTGGACGGGTCAAAATTGAAAGCAATAGCAGACGACAAAATAAAAGGAATAAACGCATATCCAACCATCTTTCATGCAAAAACCATTGTAACAAAATGATAAATTGCTCGCTGGGAGCAGTTTATAATTCAGGCACATTGTTTCATGATACAGTACATCGCCAATAGAACATATTTTTCTGGCATCTACTACCGGTTCATGACGCATATCAAATACTCTACCCGGCAGAATCATTGTGACAAATGGATAAATTGCTCACTAGGAGCAATGTTTTCTTGGTACAGTACATCGCCAACGTATCAGGAATAGGCCTACTTTTTTTTCTGGCATTTACTACCGATTCATAACGCATATCACATACTCTATCTGACAGAAATCATTGTAACAAAAGGATAACGTGCCCACTAGGATCAATTTATCCTTTGGTCACATTGTTTTCTTGATACAGTACATCGCCGACATATGAGAAATACTTTTTCCCTATCAGCTTCTAGCGATTCATGACGCATATCACATACTCTATCTAGCAGAAATCATTGTGACAAAAGGATAAATTGCTCACTTGGAGCAATTTATCCTTTTGTTACATTGTTTTCTTGATACAGTACACCGCCGACATATGAGAAATACATTTTCGCTGTCATCTACTACCGATTCATGACTCAAACGTAGTTAATGAGTTCATTATTGGCAATTTCTTCTTCCATTATACGGGTTGACCAAGCTTGAAATTTATCTGCTGCTTTCGTCTCACACGTGTCCATCTTTGTCAAATAGATAGATTAACTCAAGGCTTATATGGTCCCAGTGCCTGAGAAAAGCGACCTTATTGAAGACACCTATACATCAACGTCTTAATAAACCATTATGCATACTTTAGAAGTCCGCTAAACTATAGCCTTTTTTTACAACAACAATAACAACAACAACAACAACGACGACGACGACGACAACAACAACGAAAACACACCAAAAAAAAAAAACCAAGCAAGCATTGTTTAACGACAAAACCCCAATTAGCAATAAAATAATGTTGATGTTAATAAATATTGGCTATATAGTTTTAGGTCATAATAGCAATAGCACAATTTTATATATCAATAGACCATGCTTTCTTTATTCGAGTTTCACTGTTTATATTTGGAGAGCAGAGCAGCTGTGTGAGACTTGGAAAAGGTAACCTGCAGTTTCAGGAATGACATGTTAGAAACGTTGGTATGTACACTGACTGACAAGAAATGACCGATGTCTATACTATTGAAACATCTCGTAAAATTCGCATCCAACGGTACAAACAGAATACATGTACAGTGAACCCTCGTTTATTCGAACACGTCCGTTCCCAACAAAATGTCCGGTTTACCGAATAATCCGGACTAATGAAGCAGAGCATGTTCTTATTCACATTAAGAAATAAACGGTCTGTATGAGCGGTGTATAGTTATAACCCTTTAGCAAACGCCAAATTGTCGACCGTCCCAAATTGAAAGAGTTTGCAGAAGACATATCAAAACGTGATGAAATTCAAAGATAATCTTCTGATATGGCAGAAAACATTGTGGGAAAAGGAGAAATTGCTCGTCACGAGCAATTTCTCCTTTACCCACAATGTTTTCAAAAGTCGTCTGCAATAAACTGGTCCAATAATTCCGTTCCCTTACAATTTTGTTCGGATTGCGAGACATCCGGATAATCGGGGTCCGGATAAACGAGGGTTCACTGTATTAGTGTTTGGTTTAAACGTATTCATTTTAATGTTAACTCTCGGTGGCTGCTTCCTGAATACCAAACCAGTACTCCCGCCAATTTGTGGGCTAGCTTTGGCAATTTACCTTGCCGCGAGTAGGGATTGGTCTTCGGACATTTGGTAACAGAGACTGACGCTCAACTTCTGTGTGATTGGCGTCTCTTGACACTTCTTGTTTGAACCACTCATAGAGTGGCATGTCATCAAAGTAAATGAATGCTAGTGCCAATCGTTTCTCGTTTTGACACACCAGTGCTTTTGTGTGTGGAGCACATGATGATGGCCCGGCAGACAGTTCATTCATCTACAGAGCATAACTGTCTCGTTAAAAAGATCGCTAATCGAAAATCCGGGAATGACACCTCGTAGGCATTTGTCGTGGTTTTCGTACCGGGTCATGCCAAAGACTCCCCGAGACAAAAGCACGAAAGCAAAGACATTAATGGTCAACTGTCAAGGTTCTGTGCCAAACTCCTCACAGTGACCTCCGTTTATTATTTTATAGTTTAGAAACGGAAAAGATGTTAAAAGATTAAAAGACACCCAAAACGAATCATGTACCTGTGCTTTATCTATTATTAAAACGAGATTTTGTTCATTTCAACTGGTCAGAAGTCAACATACGAAAACATTATTAGTAAATTAACTACTTCATTATTCTACTTTTTACGATGAAGGAAAAGGAAGAACGGCAGCACGGAGTTCTCCATTATTTAGCACGACGTATTGGGAATGGGCCACTGCATACGTTTTGAAATACCGAACGAAGAAGACCGTCCTTCACCGATCATATGGACATCTGTATGGACATCTGGTTTGTACTGTATACTTTTCGGTTGGCATGATGTTTGACACTCCATCCAACTACGTTTCATTTACATTGTACATACGATCAATGCATTAAAATTCTCTCCTGAAAAAAAATCGGGCAGTTACCATTTTATAACATGCTGCTGTGTTTTTAGTGGTGATGATATACTTTACTTATAAGATGAGTGTCATACTTTTAAGCAATTTCTTGCACTGAGAGTTTGTCCTGTGTTCTTTATGAGGTAAGCGTATTATAAACAAATGGATTTAGGTCTGTAGGCAGTGCATGCATAGTAGTCAGATTCATCCAGGATGAAAATTTATGCTGTGATATTTGATTCATGTTCGCGAATACGTCAAACACTTTCGGGAAAAAAATACGAAAAATGAATTTGCTGCCCCTAACGAAAATCTCCAAAAATCTCATTTGCTTAGACACAGTGATTAAGGTCATATGATAAAGAATATCAATCAGAAACGATGGCCAAGTCATCCCAGCACTATTGGTTATTTGAAAAAGAGAGCCTCTTGGGTAAAACGTGACTACTAGTATTGTAATAGACGGAAAGTCTGTTGTGCTTTGCGTATAGACATACTTCGATATTGTAAACGTGAACACAAGGTGAAATTCGTATAGTGTGACAGAAATTCGACGTTAGGAATCTTAATATTGTGAACACGTATTTCTTAAGATATTTGTTATATATTAATCAGAATGAATCTGCTTTGAATATTCTTGTTTTATTTTCTACATAATATATCATCATCAGCAACAGCAACATCGTCATCATCGTCATCACCATCAGCAGAAGCAACATCACCATGTGCTCCCAAAAGTTTAAAATAAATCAACATAGTAATGATTACGATGATAATAAAAAACTTGTTTATTACAGAGATGGTGATACTGTTTATGGTGATGGTGATTAAGATAAGTTTGTTGAGCATGATGATACTAAACATTTTGACTATTTCGAGGACGCTGTCTTAATGAGGTTTATTATCGCTATCTGCAATTTCTTTATCTTGATCGTTTTATGATAATAATCATCATAGGTAGAAGCATTTCTAGTCTAATAAATAAAATATAATTCCTTATGATATATTTCTCATGTACAATTCGGATCATAGTTTAGAACAGAACTACTATGAAGATGTATTCAAGGACATAAAGTGAATTGGTTTTCGTTAGATGGAGAGGATTACTATTTTATAATGTGTAAGTACAAATTTACATTTACGATTTTCTTTATCATTATAGATATATTTCAAGACAAGGAAAAACACTTATTGGTAATAGTTAACAGAACAGTACATAATGTAATGAAAATTTGTCAGAGAAAGAAAATAGATACACATAATAATGTATTTCACGACAAAATACAAAATCATAAATACAAGATAACAGAAGAACATGCTATGCAGTGTAAACCTGTAAGACACCGGTAATACATTGTAAACAAGCACATTTTTGTGCAATGTTCTTTCAAAGCGGGTATTTCCTTACATACTTACACTGTTGTGTCTTTAACGTGGGTAAGACAACAGAGAGTCTGAGAAGTGTCGACGTTGATGTATATCTTCATGATCACAGAGTACAAGAGATTACAGGTATACATATACATAGAGATATGCAAAGTTTGAAAGTTTATTAACATAATTCGTTCAGGCTTATAAGCCCATTAGGTACATTGTTAAGCCATATGAATATACATACATTACATATATACAGTCCAGCCCTGTTACCAATTCCAGGTGAGGAGGGACTCCATGGTATGATTGAGGCATTACGGACATGCCGGTACGCCGTACTCGGAATCGTTTTCTATGTCTACCTGCTGGACTACATGCTGCTAACTGCTGTAGGTAAGGTAACATGTCCTTACTCATCGGCCAAGGTCACGTTTCACAATAGAAACCACCGCCATAATATACATCACATGGCACTTTAAAAAACTACGACAATTGTCACATGGGATTAAATGCAAAAATGGCATGTCGACCGACGAAAACAACGCCGACGAAAAAGCTTATGCCGGAAATTCGTTCTCTTTGCTAGAATCGGATAAGGCATAGTGAATTGAATCTTGTTGTTGTTTGTCTTCTTTTTAGCTGATACAACGTCTTATGGTGCCAATACCTTTAAGGTTTCAACACGTTAATCATTTAGAACACACAACTGTTAATGAAAACAAAACCCACAACATTTCTTTGTCATATTGGGTAGGGTTCCGGTTTACCAAAGAAAAGTTATTACAATCACAAGCAATGTCTTCGCCTGGCGAAATGCTCTCTTTCGCTTTTTGCAACAGTTTCGTCAGCTAAATCAACTGCGACGATAATCTCTGTACTGCTCTCAATTTTAGTACCGATCCTTCCCGAGCTGTTGGTCGAATCGGACACAGAAGCATTTTCGGACAACATCGAGTCTTCCAAAAACACTGAACTTCTCTTTGGTAACAAAACGACATTAGTGACATTTTTAAATAGCAGCAGAGTTCATCCGAATGTTTCACAAAATGCTGGTACCCAGAATATCACCTCGAATCAGTATGTCAAGGCAACCAGCGAGAATTCCAAGGTCGGCTGGTTGCTGTCCTCAAAGGCGCTTGTCCAGATTGTTGCCAGTCCTGTGATTGGCTTCCTTTCGAACAGGTGAGTGGTAGATTCGATTTGATTGGCTTTCGTCATAAACATCAATCAATCTTGTTTCGGCAGTCATGTAAACTGTCATTTAAGCTTATTCGATAATTAACATTTCTTATCTCCTTATCAAATATATCTATCTCGAATATGGTGCAAAGATACAAGTTCCCGTTATAGAGATGTTAGAATTGACCAATCGTTAAACGAACATCATGTATGTACTTAAACTCTGAAAATAAATTCGGTGGGTGTTTATTTCTGAAACATAAGGATACATTAGCATATCACAAGAATTAGCAAATAAAACAGATAAATCAAACAATTTGTCAGATGAAACTGCATCTTTTCTGCTAGTCATCTCATGGATGTACTTTCACTAAGAACAGACACCATTTTTGTTTATTCTTCAGAATTGCCTACAAACATCTTTTATTGTTCGGAACAGGGATTCTAATGACGTCAGCATCACGTGAGTATCGTTTGACCTTATCAATACACCTTGGGTCTTATTAGATCATATTCAATATGGTGTGCAGATCTTGGTAGGTACGTAAGTACATGTATGTACGTTTATTGTGTAAATATAGGCAAACGTCCATTCATACATGTCATATAACTTAAACACATGGTGAGACCTGTAATTGTCTGCTGCGAATGCATATGAATGCATATGAAACTTTAATATAAACGGAAAGTATAAACAATCTACCGTGGATATTTTTAGCTTAGCTAAAATATTTCATGCTGTACACCAATCATAAAGATTTTCAATAGGTAAATAATCGCAATTTAACAATTCAAATGAAACATGATATTTGTATTCCACATTCTTGATAGCCCTATCGTTTTAACAAGAAGTCATTCATCTAAATTGACGAGAGTATGTACCTCCTAATCAATACTTGTCTCCATTGGTTACTATTCTTTTTCACTTGTTTTTATGGGTTCCATCAAACTAATTACGGTACAATATGAGACATGTTGTAAAGCTTGATATCCCACAAGCATGAACATCCTCTTGATAAGACAATGTTCTGTTTTCCAGTATTTGCGTGTTCCGGTGCCTTCATCCCGCTACTTATTGCCAGGTCCTTACAGGGCGTCGGATCTGCAGCTACGAGCATCTCTGGTTAGTACACGTTCCATATCGAAAGAACATTTCCCTCAGTTGACTAGAAGGAAATACCGAAGCATTGTACTAAGTCATAGACTTATGATTAACTCCTGAAGTTTGAAAGATGACGTTGACTGCAGTAAATCTTTGACACATAACTGCAGCACTTTGAAAATGTTATAGATAATAAAATGTTTCTTTTTGTTGTCATGTACGAATAAACAATACGACATCATCAGGCATCCCCCTTCCCCAATCTATACAAATGCTGTTTTGTGAAGCATTTTTCTCTGTGATAATTTGGTAGAAATAATCTCATTTGGGAAATTTCTGCTTTGTTAAAATGTTTTCATAAATGTTCTGCTACATATTCTTCTTTGACACCAATACGAAGTTATGTACCTAGGCGTCTGTCAATTTCTGCATCTAATTCACGGCAATTAGAATTAATTGGCAATATTGAATATTTCACCACCGAATATATTTAAGTTCACATGCGTTTGTTTGTAGGGATGAGTCTTCTGGCCGAGAATTACACGGACGACAAAGAGAGGAGTCGGGTAATGGGAATTGCTATGAGCGGGCTTGGGGTCGGGGTTATCGGTGAGTACGGGACTTGTCACAATGTTGTACAATCTCCTCTTTGTTTAAACTGGGAAAAGACATAGACCTTTTAGTTATGGCAAAATGTATCACTGAAATTTCTGAATTTGGACACGCAAAAAAAGCTGACGTGACTTTGAATGTTTGTGAGAGCTGCATGATTTAAAAGAAGTTTCCAACCGTCTTTTTGTGTAATTTGGAAGGAACATTAAATAACGAATATTCGTTTTGACAACTTATCAAATTGAGCCAGCTCAGCATGGTGAACTCTTCATTATGCATATTCTCTTCATCATATTTACTTACAGTGGGCTATCCGTTTGGAGGGTTGATCTTTGCGGCACTTGGACAAGCGGTGCCATTCGTTGGGATAGCAACTATGTGTCTGTTAGGCATTGGTGAGTTGAAATTACTATCGGATTCATTTTGTAAAGTTGGTTATTATTGTCTAAAAGCTCCTTTCTGAATACACATTTGTTAAAATCACTATCGGATTCAACCTATCAAGTTGGCTATTAAAGTCAAAAGGGTCCTTTCTGAATACACATTTATTGGAATAGCAGCCATGTGTCTGTTAGGCATTGGTGAATAAAGAATACCTGTCCGAATCAACCTATCACCTCCTCGAAACAAAAGGGAAGACGACATACACACAGTCGTCTCTACATGCACAACCAAGATATTTGCCCATATGCATTTAGATATAAACAACGAGACATTTCAGAGTCTGTTAGCGCTGGTACCATGTAAACACCATACTTGGATATTACATTAGACTGTAGAAGAAAATGCATATATTTCATTGATGATTTAATTCTATGTGGAGGTAAGTAAGTGTTATAGATCTACAATACAATTCAAAGTTATCTCCCTTGCAATATCGTATCAGCTCAGAAAATAAAGGAAATCCCAGCATTTTAGATATTGTACAAAATCGACAAGATAACAGTTAATACGAAAACTTTTACAAAAGAGATAATACTAAGAGCTTCCAAACGCATAATCCAAATCACTGAAACATTAGAGATTTTGAAATAGGGCTTTTAATACTGGTCGCCGTTGGAATCACACGCCTAGGCCGTTTTCCTGTACCAAAAATTAAACGGTAAACGGCATCATTTGTTGGTATTATCTATCTTCTTGCATTTTAGGGTTACAAGTTCAGCTCATTGATAGAACCAACGGAACAGTAAAGGTAAATAATGGTAAATGTTTTACAAACGGCTTTAGACATTATATCAAGTTAAATCTCTATAATTGAATTAAAACATTTATAGGTACGAATTGTATCTGATATATTGTCGAATCACCGAGACACGCAGGTTCCATATCAATAGATGTAAAACAAATAGTTTGATCCTTGTCAAATGCCTCCGGCAGCGCGTGTTCGAGAGGAAGCCCTTTTTGGCGTATTAAAGCATTTCATTCCCAATCTTTGCTTTTGGGGGAATAATCTAGTGAAATCCTAGCCGTCAAGTATGTATGGTTCATTTTTCAGTTTATGTTAGTTCAAGTTCAAGTTCAAAAGTTTATTAGCGTAACTTATACAAGTTGTTGCTTACATATAAACATATCATTAGTACACAATCCATATGGAAAGTTGTAGCCATGATGTACGTCTACTTCATATTTCAGTTTCAAGATGTTAGTACCCTATCCATGTGGAGGCTATGTAAAGACCCGTATATCCTGATATGTTCAGGTGACGTTAAACATACATGCTTAACTAATGTAAAGAGAATTTATTTTTTATCTAACGTGTTATTGTAGTCCGTCTTACCAACTTTCATCTCTCGTCACGTCAAGCCTTATCAAATTCTTCTTCTGTGTTCGCTTATGAGTCTTAATAAACAATATGCTTTAATGTCAATATTTGGTAACCTGGCTTTTATGGATGTCCAAGTTCTTATGGTAGCATAATTGCTGTGTGCACAGTAGGAGGAAAACAAGGGCAAATCGTGGTATTCTTCAAGTAATTTTTCAAAATAATAGTGTTTGTTTTTATTTTGTTTCACTATAGCTAATCCTATATTAACCTTGATTTTAGTGTAAAGTTGACGCATGCGCATTTTCTTGATTCGTTTTCTCTTAGTTTCCTAAAAAAGAAGGACGAACAGAACTTATATTAGAGATTGCTATTTTTGTGGCTACTCAATGAAATCGTTTCAACAATATGATTGTAATTAGGATCAATGATGTTGAATTTAAAAGTAAATAAAGAATTTAGTATAGAAAACATGTTGCGAATCTTGATCTTGATTTGTTTTTTATTATACCTACAGGTGCCCTGATGATAACCGCCATGTCTATGGCCGTATTGGAATCGACTGTACCAATCTGGGTTATGGATACGATGCAGGCAGACCAGTGGGAACTAGGTAAGAAAGTCATAATGGATTAATTAATGACTTATCCTGACATGGTATGTGCGTCTCTTTGAATAAGCATGTCAATGCATATAGCCGTCTTTGGATGAGAAATAAGATCGAGCAATGTTTGAAAGCAAATATTTATGCATGACAAAATTAAGTCAATACATAAAGCCATCTTTGGATAAGAAAGGAGATCGAACAATGTTGGAAATCAATTCTTTAAGCATTTACAAAGTACACTTATCACAGAGTTACAGAACTTCAAACAATCCATCACGAGTATGAAATGTGTGAAATCACCAGGTACATAAGCTACGAAAGACGATGTGTAGATGATGCTTAGGATTGTCAAGAATGAAACTGTTGCAGGCTAAGCTGTACAGGCATGATTCTTTGTCTAAATACATTTATTTCATTTCAGGCATTATTTTCATTCCTGATAGTCTAGGTTATTTCTTTGGTATCTATTTGTTTCCGGTCGTTGCCAAGAAATATGGAAGGTATGTATAACGACAAGCTAACTTTAGAATTTCAAATTATAAACTGTCAAACCTGAATAGAGACTGTTCAATTAGGTCAGCATTGGTTAATATATGATGCATGGAATACGATAATCTCTTGTTATGTTTGTGGAACCGATCAGTGGTGTACACTGTTTTCACTGACCGGTGTCATTGTGTCTTTGGGAGATATCTTTGCTCGGATCGTTACAATGTTGGTAACGATGGGATAATGATATATATATATATATATATATATATATATATATATATATATATATATATATATATATATATATATATATATATATATATATATATATATATATATATATATATATATATATATATATATATATATATATATATCCTTTTCCATTGGAGATGCCTTGCCTAAGCATTTCGCACGGGTCAAGAGCACGGACGAATCTTCTCGGTGGTGGGAGTAAAGTAGCATTTGTTGAACAATTATGAAAATCTGTAATCCTTACATTGTACGCATTGTAATGGACAATATGCATGCAGGTCTAACATAATCAGCACAACCGATCATTGAATGCAAGTTTTTTTTTACGACTTTTATAAGACGCGAAAGAGTGTTTAGGATGTCTCTTTGTTTTGGTTCATATCACTCCTATAGGGACACGGCAGATTAACTTTTATTCGTATTTAACCGATGCCTGCTTTACAACTTAGCTTCTTTCTCACTAAATGTTTATGGTAATCGTCTGAATCAAGTCTGACTGTCGTTGATTAGATTGCTTGTTACGATACAACTTGCAGATAGTCTCCGCTGGTAATTATTGTTTCTTTATTCCATTATCCAGGTGGCTTTTCACTATGGGTTCCATGTTATTTATAGCCGTAGGTACCACTGTGGTAAGTTATCCATATCTTTTTCAACATCTGTTTCTCAGAGTTAAATGGCATCTCAAATATTATAACGTGGTGGTAAATGTGCCTAAAGTCATACGATGTAGTTTAGTGTTAAGTTTATTTTATTTACACAATTTCGTTAGGCTTATTAGCTTATTAGGTAGATTTCTGACAAATATTGTAGTGAACAGAAATACAAGAAATACAAGAATGTAATACATGAAATCAAATATTGCAAACATGACGATCTATAATAAGAATAAATTGAAATGTAAATAGTGCGAATTAATCCGAAACATCCAAACACATACTCACGAACGTATGTAGCTGTACGCTATTACGTTTACCTCACAGTGAGCTTGAATAGTTTGGATAAGCCAACTTTGTTAGCTAGGACAGCAAACTTTATTGAAAAATTCATGGTTATGCTTCGAAAAAGCATATTGCAATGGAATTGCATTTGTCTAACCAAATAAAAAACAACCAACCGTGATCCAAGATAAAACACTTTGAAACAATCATATACAGTTTGCAGCAATACGCAATGTTACAGTGATTATACATTAAGTTAGCTTATGGTAATTGTTTGTTTAATTAAATGAAAAGAAAACCCTCTCATCTTTCTCTTTTGACAGCTACCGTTCTGTCGACACCTGGAAGAGCTTGTTGTCCCCCATCTCTCTGTTGGACTCGGTGGAGGTACGCTGCTAGTATTACACACTTCTTGTTAATTAACCTATATCTTCGTATGTAGGTACAAATCCAAAGTTCAGTGATAAACCGATGTGACACATGGTGTGTTTCATTATTCCTTTTTAAAACGCATTTCGTCGTAAACAGTAGATACAATGCACCTGTTGCAAAAGAAGATGAGAAACATTATTGTGACAAAGAAAGAGATTGCTCACACCAAACTATTCCCCCATTAGACCAGAAATAGATAACTGTTGAAAAAATGAACGTGCCAAGAAATACGTTTCCACCAGCAATACATGTCCATACAATGGAATGAGGCTAGCTTCAGCCATGAGTTAACCCTTATAGTGCCGGAACCGACTTCATGCATATGCAAGTAAATTGGCGGCTGGCATGTGATCTAACCTGCTTGCTACTTTGCGTATCTTTCCTCATCAAAATTAAGATTTTGGAAAGCAGACGACACAAAAATCCATTTTTAGAATATTATCCAGCATCGAGCTAAGTGTTAAGATAAGAGCAGACTATTTCAATTCACCCGTCTTAAGCTTCAAGATATTGAACTCTTTTTTAAGCAGGAATCAATTCGCAGTTATAATGCTTTATGCTGTTATATCATGATAGGTATAACGGATGCTGCCATCTACCCTCTATTGGCCTTACTAGTGGACCAGAGACATGTAACGACCTATGGCTGTGTGTACGCCATCGGACAACTCGCTATCTGTCTGGCATATTTTATAGGTAGGCTTTGTCTTTGTGTGCTTTTGTTATCATATAAAGATAAGTTGTTATGATATAACGATAGTTGTTATCACTGGTCAAGTAACACGGTGCGACGAATGGCAGTGTCTAAGCCATCGGGTATCGATAATAGATGGTTTGTGTCTTGATGAGGAAATGTTATTGGGCAAGACGTAGGCATACTATTCGAGGAGTCGAAGGATAACCCGTAGTCGAGCCCGATAACCTTTCCTATATAAAGAAAACAATCATATGTTTCTGCCCTGTTACCTACGGGATATGTATATGGGTTCAAATAGTCAACCTAAATGAAAATAAAACATGAACAAAACGAAACAAAACGCTTAATTAATGTTAAGCGGCAGTAAACAAGTAGAGAATGATATCAAAATGGAAATATATGTCATTGTATCACATATACCAACATGATATATCGCATGACTGTGTGTTATGAGGTCGGTGCCAGATATCACAAATGTTTTATGGCACCTTATATTAGGTCCGAAAATGTATTAATAATTGTTACAAAAGGAAAAACCTTTCATTATGACATTCGCTCTTAAACCAAAGTGACCCAACTTACGGCCAGTTCATATCTTGTATTATCTTGCTTGTTCTCGTTTTATTCTATCAGGACCGGCCATTGCAGGACAGATCGTCCCAGCCGCGGGTTTCAAATGGTTTGTTGGCCTTTTTATACTTGGGTCGGATATAGAATGTAATAGAAATTTATTGACTTAAGCGTACAAAGGTATCTCGTCATTTAAACTTATACATAGTTAACATAGAAATAAATACATTCCAACACGGTTGCAAGGATTATGAATATTAAAATATGTTGCTTGCTACAATATATCAGCTAGGCATCGAATATAGAATTTAAACGTTGTCTCCGTTGCTGATGTTAACAACTGCAGAACTTTTCTCACATACGGTCGACTGCTACCTTACTTTTCATATGAATGAAGCCAATTTCTTAGGTAACTACTTTTTGCAAATAAAATATATATACCTTTGCCATTCGACGAGTGACAGAGTTCGTTTTCTCGTCACGAAAACTGAGGAAGCAGGACATAATGAAAAGTCACAATGATTCATAAGTAGAGGTATTGATAACAATACAAAGTACGAGAAATTTATCTAATTTCTCTTCTTTTAAAAATTCTTTTAAAAACCCGCCATGGTAGACAAAGACGAGTAAAGCATTTCACATTTTATGTAAATAATTCACTTCCCGTTTCTATCACAGGAGCATGTGGGGGATAGCTATCGTCAATTTTGCATTCGCACCATTGTGTGCTTTCCTGCGTAACCCACCCATATTGGCTGATAGACAGGTAATCGTAAACCTTTAATAAACTTTAGATCATCAATTTGAGCTATTGTTGGGCTTTTTATTACCTAAAGTCGTTTTTCGATTGGCTTCAACAAAATTACACATTGTTGTGTAGAAAACCAAGGCAGACGTGGTACTGTGTACAGGAGGTGTCAGTCTTCCAAAGGAAGTTGACTAAATTTAATTTAACCCTTGGAATGATGGGTAGTTTTCTAAAAATATATTTTTGTGTCGTCTGCTTTCCAAAACCTTTAATATGTGCTTATTTGTGCTGATCTGAGGAAAGATTACCAGAGTAGCAAATAGGTTGGATCACAACTAATTTTCTTGGCGGCTGGCCTGGATCTAACCTATAAGCATGAAGTCGGTTCCAGCATTATAGGAGATAAGACATGTTATTGTTCATCGTGTATCTGTTTGTATTATTGCGATACAATCGGAACTACTCGGGTATTTCCGTGAGCTGTGAAATACACCTTGGATATAAGTGTAGGGTTACAATTTTTCGGGTAAATCGGCATCCGCTAATTAACACATTTTCTAAGCGTGCACGTTAAGTAGTTTAATGTATATGGAAGTGTTGAACATCCTGTTAAATCATTTTTTATCAGTAACTCATGCCAAATGGCGAAACTGTTGTTGTGACATGTATAGTTGTTTCCTCGATCAAATTTAACGACTTTTAATATTTCACATTTAAGATCTATTTTTAAAAACGAAAGTAAAGTGACGTCATTCTCGCGGGAAACAATATGGCGTCATCCCTATTATTTCAGAGGTGTTTTCATTGGATAAACCCGATGTGTTCAGATTGATTGCGATGTCAACGTATATAAAGCCTTTAAGGACAGCAGACGTGCATGTTGAAAGCATTCTTAAAATGGCATTAGACAATCGCATCTGACTTGCGAAACATGTCGTACAATTTGACATGTCTTTCGGAAAGAAGACTACATGATGTATATGATTGTGTGCCTTTGTTCTTGTATGTGTTTGGTATAATTATCATTTCACTTTTCTTTTCAATCTACAGAAAATCATTGATGCAATGGAGGAAGATTCTATTCATGATGATGACGACGACGAAGTCAACAATTACCATACATTTAAAGAAATTACTGGAGAAAAGAAATAAATGATTCGCTTTTTGGAATTTAGTGTCTGTCATATTGCATTTGAGATCATGCCTTTCAATGTTTGCCACTTATTTTAAACCTCCAATCAATACAACGACTCAGTTAAAACAATACATGTATACAGAAGAATGGAAATGAATCTAATGACAAAAGATACAGAGGTGCTTGTGACGAAAAATACCTGTTTTTGTAGTTTGGTATTTGAAATTACACCGAAAGTTAGTTTTGCATGCTGTCTCTTTTTGTCAAATTCACAAAATTTGATCTAAGATACCTAAATAAGGACCCACTACTATCAAAGTTGCAATACCCTAAATCGGATTAGTTTGGTCTTTACGAAAATTCATTGTCATTACGGACTTCACGGATACCTTCGTCATTACGGACTTCACGGATACCTTCGTCATTACGGACTTCACGGATACCTTCGTCATTACGGACTTCACGGATATCTTCGTCATTACGGACTTCACGGATACCTTCGTCATTACGGACTTCACGGATACCTTCGTCATTACGGACTTCACGGATACCTTCGTCATTACGGACTTCACGGATACCTTCGTCATTACGGACTTCACGGATACCTTCGTCATTACGGACTTCACGGATACCTTCGTCATTACGGACTTCACGGATACCTTCGTCATTACGGACTTCACGGATACCTTCGTCATTACGGACTTCACGGATACCTTCGTCATTACGGACTTCACGGATACCTTCGTCATTACGGACTTCACGGATACCTTCGTCATTACGGACTTCACGGATACCTTCGTCATTACGGACTTCACGGATACCTTCGTCATTACGGACTTCACGGATACATATGTTTACTTTTTGCAATTCCGAGAACCACAGACATCTTTTTTAAGGTAACAACTGAAACCCTGCGTTTGATAAGAAGAAAGGGTTTGTGGCGAAATATTTGTCTGACGTTAATCACTATTGAACGAGACAAAAACAGAAAAGAAAAATCTGTTTGTCCGATCCATTGCATCTAGCAAAAACCAATTCAAGTCATCAATAACCATGACAACGTCCGTGCAAATAGGTACAAGTGTGTCTGAGCGCGGAAATGTTAGCGGATTTATAACACTCTGTCAGAGCACTCTATCTTAGAATAGATAAAACTTATACATCATACCTTTTTAGTGTAAATCAAAACCAAAGCAAAAAATCAAAAGAAGAATATGTCATGCTGATCCAAAAATCAAATATGAAACCGGTTGTCCTAAAAATTAGGCCGAGAAATCAAAGCTACATTTAATTACTTGCAACAAGCCTTCGAGCAAAAAACGTCGATCATTTTTAAAGCACAAACGTTTATCTTTATCAAAAACAAACAAACAAAAAAACATTGGAAAAGTTATCTGTTCACTGTGTGAACGTATTTTTGGACACCTCTGATAACGTGTCTGACACGTTTTTGTCGCATGAAAGATGGCCAATTCGAACAAAAACTTGCCTCGAAAGCATTTAAGCGCAGTAAATCTTGTGACGTCGTTCAAAACCATTAAGATGCACATAAACTAGACTAAATTACCAATTGACTTTTAGAAATACAATATATATGCTTAATTTTGATGGGGGAAAATACCAAGAGAAGCAAACAGGTTAGATCACAGGTCAGCCACCAATTTACTTGGCGGCTGACCTTTGATCTTAAATGTTTGCATAAGCATGCAGTCGGTTCCAGTAATATAAGGGTTAACAACGAAATGGTATGAAAGAAGATGATTTCTTAATTGTAAAGAGCGAATTCGCCTTTCCTCACAGCTTCTTTCTTCTCTAAATCTCAAGTTGAACATGTGTATGATCTGTCATCATACATTATCTTTGTCGCCTATGGGTTTACGCCCTTAGATTTTACCAGATACAATACTCTATAGGACAATGCTTGTAAATTTAATCACGATCCTATGAGGTAAATGATATAAGATGCACTGGACAAAAAACCGGAAAGTTTAAAACAGTTGTTTGCAAAATCAGTGAATCGTAGGTCTAGACGCAGGGTTTGCATGAACTAAGAGGCCCTATTCCACTACGACCACGAATCACCATATGTGGCTAAATTTAAGGATTCGGGAGGATTCGCGGTCAAGTTACGTGTTCACAGATCCCCCGAATGAGTTACGAATACACCCGATTACCTACGAATCGATTACGTTTCAGTTACGATGCCCAAGAACACACTACGAAGTTGTTACAAATAAGCTACGATTTTTTTTACTCGTAGAGGTCGGGGCCAAAACTTTGAACAGTTCAAAACTTTTTTCACGAATTCCCGATCGCTCAAGAATTGCAAGAACCGACTACGAATATATACGAATGAGTTAAGAACTTCGCGAAATGATTACGATCCATCTACGAATCCTTAAATTTAGCTATTTTTGGTGGTTCGTGGGATTCGTGGTCGTAGTGGAACAGGGCCTTAAGATAGTTCTAACAAAGAGAGACACCCCTCTTCGTAATAGACCAATCACATATGTAGTCATAAGTATCTTCTCTCAGGATGCTACCCAAAGGTTTATCCATGGTTGAATAACTCATATCTATACATTTCGCATGGTATCTTATCAATTCATGTTTACCTATTTGTTTTACATCGATTGTGAAGGAAGCTTGCTTTAAGTCGCTCTCGATGACAGCTTCCTTGATACTAAACCAGTACTCGCGCCGATTGGTGGGCTAGTCCGGGCAATTCTCACCTCGTCTAACGGTGGTTCGAACCCAGGATCCTCGGAACGCGAGAGGCCGACGCTTAACCTCTGCACCACTGATGCCCACGGTGAAACCTGAATATATAGATAAATCAGATTTAACCCATTACCAAACCTTGACGACTTTTTGACCAGTTTGTTGCAGACGCCTCTTGTAATTATTGTGGGAAACGGAGAAATTGCTCGTGACGAGCAATTTATCTTTTTCCCATAATGCTTTTCACTCAATCAGAAGATTACTTTTCAATTTCATCAAATTTTAAAATGTCGTCTGAGAACTCTTCCAATTTGGGACATCTGAATTTGGCGTTTGGGAAACGCTTAAGACGACGGTAGCCTCTCATTTCGCTACAGTTCATGATTTTCTGAATAGTTTCTCTTTATGAATAAAGACCGAAAATATTAGATGAAATAAGGTTTGTACAACCGCCTTGTCATCGTCAGACGATCGTGTTTATAATGGGAAATCCATGATGACATGTGACGTGGAAATAATTCGGCCGTGAAGCTGAACGTGTATTTTCCGTCATAAGGGAATTTGTGGCTGTTTCAATCTGAAAACAACAGCTCTAGAAACAAGGTCAAAACGAGAGGTAAAAATTGTCTTGATTCGTTTGTTTAAAATAAATCAATTAGTCATGAATGGTCTTTTTAGAAAAAAAGAGATTATATTTTGATATTCTTTTTGATAGAAAAATCTATCTAAATATCCCCTATGAAATGAATATTAAACAAAGCTCGACTTATTATGAATTAAATAGTTAACGATTTGATATCCCTTTAGATTCAATTTTAAACAAAACTTGATTATTTATCAATTAAACAGTTAATGGTGTATATATTCTACACGCAGATTTTTACCACTTAACAAATAATGCTGGATATCACGAGTTTGCTATAGACAGCCTTTGGAAAGCATCATGAAAAAATGAGAAACTGTCATATACAAAATTAACACGTGTGACGCCAGAGATGTACATCGTATGTTGTAAAAGGTCGTCTGCGCATGACTAAATGTTATTCACCAGGTGGTTTGTATCCACTCATACTAAACGCACCCGGCTTTAAGAAATGAGCCCACCAAAACATCTGCATAAATACATACATAGAGAATAGCAATCGTATCTACTCGGCAATCCCCGTAACAAGTCGGTAGATATACCTCGTAGGCAGTACATGAATACACCAGAAATCCTGGGGTAATTCGCCTTATTTCCGGCGGCTAACGCAAAATGCACACAGGCACTATTTATGTACTAAAATACACACGAATTGGTTATATATCACAATTGAATATTTGTTTTTACCCTTTTCATTAAAGATGACCATATCAACACATCTTTGATTCATATTTTGTCAATCGTATCTACTCGGCAATCCCCGGCTTGTGCCGGGGATTTCCGAGTAGATACGATTGCAAACGGACATGCCCTTCGTTGCTGATCTACTTTCAAAAATGGCTCCCCATTGCCTCCGAGGTTATTTTAAGAAATGGCCGAGGTGTTCCGTATGAGAGAATAGATGGTTGGGTGTCGTGAATCGGAAATGCTATCGGGCAAGGCTTTGGAATATTATCCGGTGAGCCAAAGGCGAAACGGATAATATTCCGATGCCGAGCCCGATAACCTTTCCTATTCAAAGACACCAACTTTCTATTCTATTTATCCTGTTACCTTTATATATTCTTTCAAACAAACAATATGTATATAAAACACGAAAAAAAACACGAAAAAATAAGTAGAAAATTATGTAAATATGACGTCATATCGTTCTTATGACGTCATAATTCGTCACGTGCATGTGTTATATGGTTAGTGCCGGATATCACAAATGTTATACGGCACCTAGTTATCGGTCCCAAAATGGCACTAGTTACAGGATAAAGTATAATCTCTGTACCTCGAAGTTCAAGGGACCTCATGATAATGTTTGACTTAGAAAGAGTTCGAAGTATAGATGTCTGGAATATAAAGAAACAGAAATACAAAAAATGATTCGGGACCCCGTATTTACATTGTACTTTGACATATATTGGAGCTCGACAATTAGAAGTTTGAGGTTTAGACATTCTACTTTTTATCATATCCCTTGTATCATTGGATATTCTCATGCACGACGCTATGCTATTATCTTATCTCAGTTATGGTAGGACACTAAGGCAGTATGATAATGAGAAGTAACGCGAATATAAAACCGAATTATTGTTGAAACGGCGATAAACCCCGACCAAACAAATTAAATTTATCTTTAATATATAATAAAGCGCACACTCGATAAATGAAGGTTTACTCACGATGTTCATTATAATTCATTTTCAGACACCATCTACTACAAGGACATTAAAGATTGGTTTTTTGATTGGGATATAGTTAAAAGTTGCTTGTTCACAGAAGAGAAAACTTTGAAAGTCGAAAATTTCGTATTTAATAAAAATGCCGTTGAAATGATGCAGATGTTTTATTGATGTAAGATATACAATTAACATTAGTTATTGAAAGCACTATCAACTTAGAAAGTGTAAACATACATGTATCTCAGTATGTAAAGTCTTTATGCAATAGATCTCAAAATCCTTAAAACGCTTTTCGATTTTAATGAACATTAATTCACTGTTTACAAGGTCTAAAAACTGTAGAACGCATAACTTTGGCTTCCGAAGGCAATTCTCCAGTACAAATCATACAACAGTACAGCTGTTATACATTTTAAAGAAGTCAACAATTGCTTCAAAGTTTCCTCACATTTCTGAGCAAGCAGCTTTAAGGTTAGTCTCTGCGAAGGCACGCAGTTTGCGAAATATACAATATTCACGAAACGCACGTAGAAACTGGTGGAAGGCACAAAGTGAGACGATCCATCATATTAGTTTCGAATTTTGAAATAACAAGCAAAATGTCGTTGCAAATCAGTGTTAACAAAAAAAAAGTCGTTGCCCTCCAATAAATCAGGCCACGTTAGACAGGCCATGTATATTTAATATCAATTTCGCTCCAGTGTCAGATGATTATAATAACTATTATGCCCTTCACAAATAAATCAATCATGACTTTTTTATCGTTATTTCACACCGAAAACCTTATTCTATCAATTCCCTATACACGTGCGTATTTGTTATTGCGGCTGCAACAGCGAATGGTCAGGATTTTCAAAAGAGATATACATGTACCCATTTGTTAAGCCTTAACAATTTAAGTAACTTTGTCAATGCTTTTTCATATTTCCATATCCAGGGTGATTCGAATAACTGGGATTCGACGGTACTTCATACGAACACTGGGGATAAGTTTTAAGATGGGAATGGTTCCAATATAGAATTGAATAGCTGACAGATACTCTGACGGATTGCTTTTTTTTAATCGCAACCGGGGTAATGCGAATATGACAAATATCAAACCTCTGTTCAAGTTCAGGCGGGTTAGTTTTGGTTTCACCAACGACATCGGTACTTTAACTTCCTCGTTCATTGAAAATGAATCGTAAAACAGCTATTGGCCGACCGGACTTGTGATCTTTATATCCCCTCATGCAGAATATCAAATTAAACTAATTGTTAACTCGGATGATCAAAGCTGTAAATTTGTTACAGTAGAATGAAATAGCTATGTCTGGATCATTCGGACTGAACGATTGATGGAACTATCGACATTCGACAATATCAGAAGCATGAGCATGCTTATGTTGGTATCTTTCATCAAACATTTTTATTGTTATTAAACGTCGCCAATTATCTCACCAACAGGAAACAATTAAGCAAATATCTAATCGTATGAAGCCCAATATACAACAGGCATCAATAGGTATGTAATGGTCTGAAGATGATAGGTTGTCGAAACTGAATCACAACGACATCTCACGCAAGTGCACTAGACTAAACAAGACATCACGAAACCTCGCTGTAAAGATGAAGCGTCTTTGTTTGATATGCGCATGCGCGCGTCTTTTTTTGGGTTTTCATGTGAAATGGTGACCCAGTGAACCAACAAAAGGGCACGCATGTGGGTTTACCTCTAGCAGTTGGTTTATTTGAAGGAGTTTAATCGATTATATGAGACACCAAACCGAGTGGCTTCCATATTCAGCTTCTTCAGCCACGTTTTAGAATGGCTATGCAGGAAATCTTAGTTGCCGTTTGGCTACTCTCGGGATTCGCGCATTGTACCGTACCTGGACCTGCTGGACCTGTCGGGACACAATTTGCACCAGCTGAACATTTTCGACAGAAGGTGGCAGCCGCATTGGATTTGGCTATAGCGAAGCAGCGAAGAGAGTTTGATATAGACGCGACCAGTTTATTTAGAGGTAGGGTTGAACGTTGAACGTAATTGATAATTCAACAGATTGTTTATTTCCTTTATGCGAAGAATACAAAATAGTAATTAGCTATCGGACAAAACAGCATGTTAATGCATATTTATATCACAATCGTGTGGTTTTTTTTACGTATTTCATCTATAATCTTTGGTACGACAAAGCCTGGGACCTGAACCCCTTATGCTTAAATTTATCTATTTTACATCGATTGTGAAACAAGCGTTTATAACTTAATTTAATCACTCTCGATTCTGCTTCCAGGAAACTTAAATGGGATGATCCTGCAATTCACAGGATTCGAACCCATGACAGACGTGCCCTGAGGCCGACGTTCAACCAAACTGGTCCTCTTTCATTCTCAAGAAAGGCCCTATCGCGAATAAAATATATTGAGATATTTTATTATGTTATTAAAGTCATGAAAAAATAGATTATGAATGATGTAGGAACCTATTTGATAAACTCCATTAAAATAAGTTATTTTGTGCTTGAAATAAAAGGGGGAAAAAATAAGGCAACCTGAATGATTAAACTGGCTAATCCGGGTTATTTCTCGTTGTTTTTCAAGTTTACGTTGTGCTAATGGCTTTTTTGGTGATAAACTTTTAATCGGACCAAAACGTCTACCAAATTATGTAGTTTGATATAGCATAAGTCTCCTTTCATGAGCCATGAACCCAAGCATTTCTTTATCCCTAAAGGTTATGACCAAGGTGTACGTGACATGCGGCCGGGTTTCCTCTCCGCCAGGTCTCAACATGGCGATATCACGAACTATCTGACGAACGCTTCGTTTGTACAGAATAACGTCGCCTTTCTGGTCACGGAAACCACTAGAAATCTCGCCCGAACGTAGGTGTTACAAACCTCATATCTCTTTTATTGTTTTAATGAACGAGTATGTCTACGATGGCAGTATTGTAATGTTATTTACCCACTGATTTTAATTGCGTTTTTGGGAATACGGCATCAATTGAAAAGAAAAAGAAATAGTCCTCCTCTTGAGTGTTTGTATATGCTAATATACGAATGAACGAATATTGCGCCACAGAATAACGATTACTTACCCTTAGAATGTTGAGTATTTTCTACAAATAGTTTTTCTTGTGTCGTCTGCTTTCCAGATCCTTAAATATCTGCTTATTTTTATGAAAGAAAGATACCAAGAGTTGCAAACAGGTTAGATCACAGGCCAGCCGCCAATTTACTTGACGGTTGACCTGGATCTTACCTGCTTGCATAATCACGAAGAAGGTCCATCACTATAAGGGTTAAAGCTCAAAGGCAATGCAAATGTCAACAGGTAAAGGTTCTTAAATCAAACAGTGACGTTTATATCTGAAGAGAAAATATCATAATAGACAATTAAAAACAATCGGCTGACGTTTCCCTGCGCCATCAAAAATGACACAAAGGTTTCCAAAGTTAATTGCATCACGTTCGGTAAAAAAGGTGAGTATGAATGAATTTTGAACACTTTGTATAAATGAATTGTAAGTATTATTTCATTAAATATGTAAAATCTGTTTATTATTACAAAATATCACCAGGTCACGATATTCAATCATATGAACCAAAGAGACGTAATATTTCTACATGAACATATACACAACCTTTATCAAACAACTGTAAGCAACTATTAGAGGGTTCTGTGCAATACTACAGTAAGTGCTTCATGTTAATGAAGCACTTACTATAGTCTTACACTGAACCCTCGTCTTGTAGCAATATAGCTAGGGATTCTGCTTAAATTCAACAAATTCCTATTCAATTGTCGAAGGGGTTAGGCATATCTACATTTGCAAAATAAATAACAACATAATTGTTATGAAACAACTACATTATAATCTCTTTGACTGGAGTTTTAAGAAACAAATTAAAATGTTTGACTATGCAATTGTTCGACGTATAGATGTCTGAAATACAGAAACATAGGATAAAGAACAAATAATTCGGGACCCAGTATTTACTTCGACGTATGGAGAACTTCGAGTTATATATATTCCACTGTTTAAGAAACGTTAGTGACAGAATTTACGGGGTCAGCTTATATTTAACATATTTCTATTTCGACATTTGGGAATTGTACAAGGTAACACTGACTAATCGTTCTAGTATATTTGTTTTAAAGATTAAATCGGAATGCCCCCAGCCTTCAGCGTGACCCCGGGATAGGTAGGGCGTGGCAGGAACTGTTCGCCCCGCAGTGTAGACCAAGGATACCGCTCTGTCCACCACACACCCTCGCGTACAGAACCATCGACGGCAGCTGTAATAACAGACACAATCCGACTTGGGGTATGGTCGACCGACCACAGAAAAGATTCTTACCACCGGCCTATGATGACGGTAAGGCGTCAATACTAAAAACAGTCACGATTTCAAAATAAAAACATAAGGCAAACGACACACTGTCGCAAATTGGTGACTTAGAGATTCCGAAAGGTTGCGATTATGGCATTTGCAGAAAAAGCCGATCCCGCAAATCGACGAAATGTCAAAGCCACTGAGTCATTATCTTCGTAACTAGCCTTTAACTTCGAACGCTATGTGTGAAAACAAAGGTTCAATTATATGTCTTTTAGTTTAATACTTATCAAATCTAAATAAGTAAGTTCAGTTTACGCCAGGTCCCTTGTTCCGTACAAACTGGTGTACTTGCGTCATGGCCAAAGAGCAGACGAAATGCAACCCGGACACTCATACTTAATCTTAAGAGAACTGAATACACTATACATGGGATGCATCAAATGCGACCAGAACTAACTTAAACAAGTTACCCATTCAATGTTTTATGACGTCGTTGGTTTTCATATACCATTTACGTCGTTGGTTTTCAGGAATCAGCGTTCCCCGGATACGTGGTCGGGCTGGTTTCCCGCTACCCAGCGCTCGTGTCGTGAGTAACATGATACACGACGCATTTCTGCCGGACCTGACGGACAGAGATGATACCATCATGGTGATGCAGTACGGACAGTTGATTGATCACGATCTGATAGACACACCTGTCTTAAAAGGTGTGTATGGTTTGTTGTTTTAACCTATTACCAAACACCAAAATTTCGATTGTCCCAAATTGAAAGGGTTTGCAGACAACATTTCAAAATGTGATGAAATTGGAAAGTGATCTTCTGATAGAGTTAAACAAATTATGGGAAAAGGAGACATTTCTCGTTACAAGCAATTTCTCCTTTTCCCAGTGTTTTTTCCAGAGTAGTCTGCAACAAACTGGTCTAATGTCGTTATTGTTTGGTAAGGGGTTAAACATGTTGGGCATGCATCTTCTGATAGGGTAGAAAACACTGTGGGAAAGGAAGAACTTGCTCGTTACGAGTAATTCCTTCCTTTCCCACTAAGTTTTCCAGAGTTGTTTGTAATAAAGTGGTTAAATGTCGATTTTGTTTGTTTATGGGTTAAGGCATAACGCCAAATTCAACAGATTTTCAGTTAAATCACTGTTATATGCAAGGTTAGTTTCGAGTAGAATGGGCAGTTATTTATGACGGCCTGCTTAAGCACATCTGTAGTTTGGACAGCTGCTTGTTCACGATCTCACAGACACACCAGTCTTAAAAGCTTTGTAAGGTTTGTTGTTTGTGATATAATGCAAAATTGAACTCTTTTTAGTTAAATAACTTTTAAATGAAAGGCAAGGTTTGAGCAGAATGATATGTTATTTGTGATGGCCTACTTTGGCCCATTTGTAGTTTGGATAGTTGCTTTATCACGATCTAATTTACACACCAGTCATATAAGGTTTGTAAGGCTTGATGATTTGGAATAACGGTCTTTTTCAATAGATCTTTGGTTACACAATTGTAATGTAATATTTGTAATTTTTATATGAAAGGCAAGGTTCGAGCAGAATGATCTGTGCAAACGAATTTCTTGATGGTGTCCCACTTTGTTGCATCTGTAGTTTGAAAAGATGATAAATCAAGAACTTATGGACATATATGTTATAAAAGGTTCATTCAAGCGATGCCCATTACTCAAGATAGTAGTCTTGAAACACGGTGAGGATCAGGGGGCCCGTTTTACTAAACAACTTACGGAAAATGTTTGCGTAAGTCATAATTGATAAACATGGATAGTATCTTCAATAAAAGTACAATATTGCAATGTGGCACTTCATTGGAAGCGTCTCGGAGGGACGATTCCAATGATGTGTCACTTTGCAATATTGCTTCGTCCAATATTGAAATAAGAGGAATTGTTGTTTTAGACTTACGCCAATCTTAAGCGTGAACTGTTTAGGAGAATTATAGGACCATATGCACCTCTTGTTTTGTGGGAAAGTCCTTCGGCTGGTTATTCGAAGCTCCAGCCCTGTACTGACGAATCCTGAAAAGTCGTAACATACATTGCAACTGAACAATAGTTGACATAAAAACACATACACTTAATCTTGTTTTGAGGGCCAGTTTTCAAGCAGTGTGTGCAAGAATATTTAGACTAAGGCTTAATATAGGACGCCAGTCATTCAGACAGCTCATACTGGAGCTTTCTGAAAGACTGGCGTCCGTAATAAACCATTAGTTGTCTTACACGCCAATATCATGTTTGATATAACTATGGTCGCTTATAACAACATCGCTTGTACGTGGATTAGGATACGTAACTATTTTCTTTCTTCATTCAGGTAGTGCTGGATCCTTACTGGAATGCTGTAATCTGCCACCAGATATTGCATCGGAAAGGTAACCACGCTTTAAACGGACAGGGTTTAAATATGCCTTTGTAACAGTATTTTCACAAGCTTTTCAAATTTATTGCTGCAAAAGGAAAAACATACTCATTTTCGAGATGTTGCTATCCAATAAACTACAATGCTTTTCCAACCCCAAAACTGTCTGCCCACAATTAGACAAAACAAGAAATATTTAAACGCGAACGAATTATTTTGCATTGACCTCAGTGGGTGATTGAATGCGCATGTGTCGATTCAGGGTTCGAATTTATAACTTGTCATGTTCGCATTTAGAACTTTTTACAAAAATTGAAGTTCGTATACATCTGTATGCTTTGAACTTATCCAGCTTCGGTGTGGTTAATAACGATGGCTGGATTTTCTGACATACGGTATATTTGAGAAGTATTTTGTGCAAGAGGAATGCCCTTTTTAGCTATAAGATTTCAAGGGAAAAAGTTCTTCTGATACTTACGGCAAAGACTCGTGAAACAGACGTACAAAAGGACGTCCTTGATGATACAACAAATATAGTTAAGTAAGGAGTAAATGGTTAACACTCTCGTTCTTAATATTGGACGATCGAAAAACATTAGTCATGAAACATTGTCTAAATCATTCGCAAACAGAATGTTAGTGTAAAGGCTAGCGATTTTCAGAATTGAATTATCAAACACGACCCTTACTTTTGAACCAAGACAAAGATATGTTAATTTAGATTCCTATCAGATTCATATATCAAACAAAGAAACATATTACAAACGGCAAGTTGTTTCTAGCACCTATGTGTCTGTCATGAAATAAAAGAAGTAAGGCAAAAGCGGAATGTTCTCGTTTTAACCCTTTTAGTCTTGAACCGACTGTATGCTTATGCGAACAGGTTAGATCCAAGCCAGCCGCCAAGTAAATTGGCGGCGGGCCTGTGATCTAACCTGTTTACTAATCTGAGTAATTTTCTTAATCAAGATCAAGCAGATATTTAAGGTTTTGGAAAGCAGACGACAAAGAAAAAATATATCTTTGCATGACTAAAGCATGACTGTCTTCCTTTACATGTCGGGCGGCGTCAATTTATGAAGGAAAGACAATTTTTGAAACAAGACGCTTTGTCACTGTATCCCCGCACCACGTGGATATGGATACATTGACTAAATCATAACGCATAAAACATAAACTAGGGACAGTTATTGCTGAATCGGGCTGCGTCATGAGGAAGTGACGACAAGTTGCAAAGTTTATACTGTACTTTTAAAATGATGACAAGTTGTAGAATAAAATATGTACACATTTACCTTTCGAATCATGACAATATGGCTCGTTTATTATGCACCTTAAATCCCTAAACTGCTGGATGATTTCAACAAATATATATTTATGTCGCCTGCATTCCAAAACATTAAATATCTGCTCAATTTCGTTAAGGAAAGATAAACAGAGTAGCAAACAGATTCGATCACGGGCCAGCTACCAATTAACTTGGCGGCTGGCCTTGATTTAACCTGTTTGCATAAGCATAAAGTCGGTTCCAGCACCATAAGGATAAAACAATTTGACTGGAAGACTTAATATCTGTCCCCATAAAACAACTGTGACATATCAATAGATTGGTTCTAACAAACAATTTACTATCATTTCGCAATGGCTTCTAATTGTTACAATTAAATTAATGCTTACCCAAAGAATTTCAATGTTAGCTCGATTTAGAGAAGTAATGCAATGATCTTAACCGACTGATTCCATGTCCGCATCCTATCATTAACACAAAAATGACAAGTCTTTGAGATTTTTATGGAAAATATATGACACAGTGCCTCTTTCAATACATACTTGATGCAAAGCGTATTTAGGTGTTGAATTAATGAGAAAAAGACGCAAGTTGCATGTGGCTTCTGTAAAGTCTGAATAGCAGGTAGTGTATTTCATTTATTAACATTTATAGTGCTGGAACCGAGTTCATGCCTAAGCAAACAGGTTAGATCCAGGCCAGTCGCCAAGTGAATCGGCGACTGACCTATGGTCTAACCTGTTTGCTACTCTGGGTATCTTTCCAAAACAAAATTAGGCAGATATTTAAGGTTTTGAAAAGCAGACGACACAAACTTTTTTTTAGAAGATTACCCAGCGATCAAATGATTAAACTCTGAATCCTCTTTAAAACGTTTTTGTATTATATGCACATTTTCTGAAGAAAAAAAGTGCATTTTCGTTATAGTGACAAATCGTTTGTTATCATTTTTGTCAAATTATGGCTTAAGGTTATAATTGTCATTTCCTTTAGTTTGATCACGTCATCATTTTTTTGGGCAAGCAATTAAGGAAATAATCTTTGTCTTGTCTATTGATGTGGGCCAATCTTACAGCATCCTTACCATGGATAAACTATACTCATACGTCTTAATATATATAGTACATCAAATGTATACGATTTTATGAGATATTTATGTACATCGATATATCATTTAGTTTTAACAGATATACTTTTATGATTTAAATTCCTTAGTATAATTATCATCAAACACGCACAACCCATAAACTCCTTTTTTCTTCTTCATGTGCATAAACATTTGATCAACAATAAATCTTTTCGAGTGTTGCGCGTGATAATTATGCAAATTAAATGCAGCAACCTCGTCTGATGCGATGAAATTGTCATTGATTAAGATGGATCGATTCTCTTTAACAACATTGAAGATAACCACAATTACAACTGTATAAAAACCCGATGCTAAACGCTGTAAAGGGAGAACGTGAACGTTTTGTGATAAAAGAAGCTTATTGGTCGATTGTTAAATATTTGCCCTTTCGTTTTGATTCATGGTCACTCTTCGGTCATTTCGTAAAGTCGAGGTCTAACATTTAATGAAAAATAGCTACTGAACGCAAAATTGATTTGGAAAGTTTATATAAAACAAAACATACTTATTCAATTCATGCATGCTCTAAATGCTTAAATACGAACAACGTTTTCTTCCTATAATTATTCTCCATTACGTCTCATACAAAAGTGTAGCTGCTATACAAATTTAAAGAAATACATTTTGATATCCAACGGACCTTTAAGCCCTAAAGATTTGGATGTTTATTTTTCAGAGAGAAGTGTTTTCCTATCCCTATACCGTTCTACGATAAACGATTTCGGAAGCCTTGTATGAACTTCGTAAGGTCTGCAGCAGGCGTAAACGACCATTGTCTTCTAGGTAACGTCTAATTATATCCATATATATTACATTCCTGACTGATGTTTACTAGTTGTACATGTATGCAGAGGAAGGAAGATCGTAATATAAGTTTTAATTGTTACTAACGGTGGAATAACAAGAATTGCTTAGAACTATTTTGGAAATACATGCATGATAAGCCTTCGCACATTTGTAAAGAGTATGTAACGATGCACTCGTGTATTATTTTACGCACTTTATATATGTTCGATGGTATTCCCTTTATATTATAAACATTTACGTTTAACCTTATACTGCTGATGCAAACCAGTTGGATCCAGGCCAGCCGCCAAGTATATTGGCGGCTGGCCTGTGATCATACCTGTTTGCTACTGTGAGTACCTTTCCTCCTCAAATTTAAGCAGATATTACAGGTTTTGGCAAGCATACGACACAAACATGTTTTTAGAAAATTACCTAGCATTCTGCGTGTTAATAACATTCGATTGAACTAGTACCATTATCAAACACCCTGGTACAAAGAGTCGGATCATATGTCAATAGTTCTTTATTCAAAATCATTGAATCCTACCACAGGTGTAATAATTGCAGACTCGAAACCATCGGCTATTAAAAGAGAAATGTACACTAAAGAGTAACATTCCATTTACAGATATGTGTATTTTATTTGTCACAAATCAATTATGAATGCGTTTACCCATATAAAAGTATAACAAAGATTGCTTTATGCTTATGCGAACAGGTTATATCACAGGCCTGCCGCAAAGTAAATTGGCGGCTGGCCTGTGATCTAACCTGTTTGCTTCTCTGAGCTGTCTTTCCTTATCAAAACTGAGCAGATATTATTTCTAAGGTTTCGGAAAGCAGACAACACAAAAAATATATTTTTAGAAAATTACCCAGCATTCTAAGTGATGCATGTAAGCTTTACATGATTATTTGTTCAGGTGAACGGAATCAAATTAACCAGCTATCGTCCTATATCGACGCATCATTTCTTTATGGGTCAAACAAGGAGGATGAGGACAGAATCAGGGAACACTTTGGAGGTATATCATTATACTAATATTCATAGGCGTAGGAGCGTTTTCAACATCGGGGGGGGGGCAACTTCAGATGAGGACCGGTCTAAGAATAAATGTTCCTAAACTTTTTCATGACTATTCATGCATTTACAAATTCAATAACATTTTAAGAATTAAAAGAAAGCGTATGAAAATATGTATCTTTAATAAAACAGAAAAAAGAGAAAGAAAAGAAAAATGACATGCCAGGTCTCGAACTCAAGCGGAAAGAAAATCAATCGATCTTAAGGAGCAGTGGCAGCGACCAGGCTGTCACAGAAACGAATTCATCTATGTTTAGAATCAAAGAATTAAATTATTGTTCAAGCTTAAACTAACAATTGACTCCTTAGAATACGAATTACACCACTGTTTTAGTCAATCAAAAACATTTTTGTGAGCTGAGTTTTCATTGAATAAACCCGATGTGTTCAGATTGCCATTTGCGATGATGACATCAAAAAGATTTTGATTATTGTTCGTAACAAAAGGCGAAGTGGTATTAGATAAAGCACAAAAATACACATTTATCTTTATTCTTCTGTTGAATTTCGTTTCTTTCATTTTTCTTTTCAAATATCTTTATTTGCCAAAGTATACTCTGGCCCCGCAGTCTGGATATTGGGGGGGAGGGGGGGGCGGCCCCCTGGCCCCCAGCTCCTACGCCTATGATATTACTACCAATCTGGACACATCGGGTTTGTCAAACGAAAACGCCTCTGAGTTAATAGAGGTGCCACCAGACTTAGGTCACTTTACTTTCGTTTTCAAATATAGATCTTCGTTTAATTTGATTAAGGAAACAATTATACATATCACAGCTTATAATTTCGGCATTTCTTATGAGATACCGATAAAAAATAACTTTAAAGGACGCTTATAAAAAAATGAGTTTTAGGAATCTGCCCTTAGATATGTTCCTTAAGAACACTTGGCCTGGCGTGTATTGTGATAGACTTGAAGCCTCTATTTTACTAACTAACATTCATTGTTCTTGTGTAGGTCGCTTGGTCATGACTGGTCAAGGTTTTTACGGGGAGCATGAGAATCCAAATAATTGCATGAAAAATGTGGTCGGTGATTATTGCATGAAATCTGGTAAGTCGTTATTGACGTGTTCTTTTTTAATTTTACAGATTTTATTCTGAATTTCTAGGTGTGAAGAGTGCATTTTTATAGCATGATGAAACTTGAAACCACTTGAAATGCAATCGTAGAAAGTCTTAAACACAATATATGTCATGTGATATTTATTCAAATACATGTACGGGCAGCACAAACATGCACTGCTTTCTCTACACTATAAACATATTTGATTCGTCATACTCTGTTCATCATATATCAAGATAACACTAAAACGAGTGGTTATGGAAGAAGGTATAACACGATTCTGTTATGTCACACTGACAAATATCAATACCCTCAAACTTTAGGTAATTTTAGACGTCTCCAGATACTACTCATCACAATTCGACTCCTGTTACGAAATGTTTCTGGAACAACCATGTGTATACATGTCATTGTTCCAAACGGTCTCATGCTTGGAACCATCAAATCATCAATGTCTTCTTTTGTAACATAAATTATAGCTAATACGCGTTGTGTATCATATTTTTCAATCACGTACAGGTTCTTATACTTCACAAACGGTATGAATCTAATAGTATTGTGTATTGAATCGCTCAAATTCTCTCAACAAGGAGACCGGAAGATCCACGTGACCCCTATTCTGACATCGTTAAGCGTCATGTTCCTACGCCAACACAACCTGATTGCGCATGCGCTGGGAAAACTAAACCCCCATTGGGACGACGAGCAGCTGTACCAGACGACACGGAAGATCATGATCGCGATAACCCAGCATATAACATACACCGAGTACCTTCCCTCCATACTCGACCCAGGAACAATGGCGCGATACGAACTCCTGGGCCCCCCTCTAGGCTATGATACACGTTATGACGTCACTGTTGATGCGACGGTGGCGAACTCTTTCGGTGCGGCCGCCTTCCGGTTTGGCCATTCGACGATTCCGAATTTCGTCAGGATGGTCAAAATGCACCAGACGTACTTCGAGACGAACTTGACGTCGACATTTAATAGACCAACTTTGGTAAGTTGTTTACGTCTAGGTTAAAGTTATGTACGTTGGAATGCATTCCTTTTGTGTCTTTGATCGCTACTGTGATTAGTCTTAACTGGTTTCGTTTAAACTTATTCATTTTACATCGATTGTGAAACAAGTTCTTACAGCTTAGAGTAAGCTGATGTGACTGATCGCTTTTTTGAGAACATATGCCTTTCACAAACGTAGTGACTGTAAGCACCTGCTTCGTTTGTGAAAGACTGTGGGTTCGTTACCTGACCGTGTTAACCTTAGACCACAAAAAGTTAATTATGAATGCATTTCTTCCTAACACTCTTAGCCATTTATCGATGGATCGTTTGAAAATAGTCTTAGCCATGTGGTTAGCGTTTCGATTCAGTTTAATTTTGTTCAAATTTGAACATTTGTCAATAAATTTACATAGTACGTGAAATATACACACAAGGGAATAAAACAATTATGTATCAATCAAGTCCAAGAAGCTCGCAAATTCGTCTATTATACGATCAAAGTTTTAGCCAACTTAGGGGTATTTTACAAATCTCTATCAACCTGTACCAGGTATTCATGGATAACGGAGACGGCTACCATGGACTGAACCGGTGGCTGTCGGTCGGCATGGGTTCGAAACCTGACCAATTCCTCGAGGACTCCGTGAGAAACAATCTATTTCTGGACGCGAACGGAGATGCCTTTGACTTGGCGGCTCTCAATATACAGGTTTGTTATGTCAACGAGTTGGACACGCCGCTGTAAAACCAAAAGGCGGCATTTTCCTCTTGAAATAAGGAGAAGCAGGCTTTTGGATTTACAACGACGAAGCTGAGTTGGTTCTACATATGACAAACTATCGATATTTAGATCGGGTCCTGCGAGGCCCAGAGGGTGAGGTTATGGTCGAAAACCCGAAGTCCCGGGTTCAAACCCAACCGGTTCTTTGGTTTCGTTGAGGTGACCCTTGCCAAGACGACTAAGAGGCATAACATTATGGTTGATCGAGAAAAGCTTTAGCATAACAGAGAAGTTGTTGCCACGGCGTTGAAACCCATATAAACAAACACATTGAAGCACGGTCTCAATTCAGAACAATATTGTAAGCTTTTCTTTTTTGAAAGATGTTGTACACCCTAATTTAAACAAACAAATTGATTGCTCTTCGATAATTTCTTGCACATTAATATCTTATTTCAGTTGTTTGGTATAACACTATTCCGAAACAAACATATCTCCAGAAAAATCTAGTTAAAAGAAATTTCCCTTTGTCCCACAATGTTTTCCAGAGCCATCTGCAACAATATGATCAAAATGTCGTTATTGATTGATAATGGGTTAATTAATACCCCTCATCGAGATCTTCTTCAAAGAAATCTTTTTGTTTATACGAGTATAAAAATGTCTATATTTTCCACAGCGAGGTAGAGACCACGGTCTCCCTGGTTACAATGCCTGGCGCCGATGGCTTAATTTACCGATAGCGGAGAGGTTTGTGGTGGGGCCCGGTGGGTTTACGGACACCCATCCGAAAACAGTACACAGATTGGCCGCTCTCTACCGGTAATTATGGCTACGTGGCTCTGAAGGTTAAAATACATGTACTCTTATTCACAGAAGGAGACTGATTTAATGAACTGAAATCACGCTTGGACTTTTTTGCTAGTTGAAATAAGTTTAGTTAATAAAAAAACACAATATTGTTATTGTAACTCGGAAAACGTGTTTATTTAGCAAACATCATCCGTGATTTGGAATGTAGCGTCGTCACACTAGCCTCCATTATTGATGATAATTAATCAAATTGACTTTACTTAATTATGATTATATATATTGTATGTGTATGTAAATGTAAATATGCATGAAGCAACGACATGTAAACGTTATGCTTATAAAAATGTTTGAACTTTAGTTACTCATATAACCTAACTCGAAATAGATTGACCTTTGGTGTAGGTTTCCTTTCAAACGATATGGGCCACGTCACGGGAAAAAGGGCACTCGGACATAGCAAACAGTGTAGCCCCAGACCAGCCGCCACGTCACTGACGTGGCGGCTGGTCTGGGGTTACACTGTTTGCCATCTTAGAGGACATGAAGTTCTACCTTTAAATATATTCAAATGATAACTGTCGTGACTAGATGCTGGAATAATAGCGCTAAGAAAGAGCTGAGTCAGCGGTTTTCATTTATGTCCGAGTGCCCCTTTTCGCGTGACGCGGCCCATATGTTGTTCGTAATAAGATCAAATGACAACCACTGTATCTGTCGAAAAATTTCGTATGAAGAAACTTGCTATTTGTTTTTAGTTTAAACTTGAATGGTCACAGATGAGAAAGTTTTGAAATTTAGAATTAAATGTCATTGAAACAATACATTCTTTGTAATTTGGTATGGTGTACACTCAAAAGTACTTATTAAAAGTAAAAATGTTATCCAGAAGGCGTCAGATTATCTGAGCAAGGACAGTCTCATTGTGGTGAATCTTTAACCGCTGCAACGATTTTGGATTTGGATACATAATAATCCACTATATACAGAATATGAACTTGAATTTACTTCTTATTCCTATGCATACTATACAACAAAACAGCTGTGGTACATTTTTAGATAAATCAAGTTTTAACTTCCAAATTCCCTCACATTCTGTGAACATGCAGCTTTAACTTATTCTATTATCTAATTGATCCAGACACCCGGATGACGTGGACATATTTACAGCAGGGCTAGCCGAAATACCACTCCCGGGCGGGGCAGTAGGCCCAACCTTTGCCGGTATGATAGCCGCACAGTACAGAAACCTGAAAATAGGAGACCGATTCTGGTACGAGAACAACTTCGTCGAGTCCGGGTTCACTCTAGGTAAGCTCAAAACGATTGTTATTTATTGCATGTTTTGGGTAGATTTTAGATCATTTTCAACGATTGTTTTGGCTTTATCAGGGCGAAGGGTCATTAAATCAAGCTTTCTGATTAGTTAAAGAGTTTTTGATCAAGTAATGATGCATTCCATGTGGGGACCCCACCATGAAGTAGATAGTTACATCCCGATAGAGAACCCGAGGTGCGAAGTGTTCTATTATATTTGAATGTAACCTGGTTCCTGAGTATTTTCTAAAAACAAACACCACATAACTTCTTATTCATAAACCAAGAAGAATCAGCATTGTTTTTGTTTTTCACATACAGATTTCCTCATGTTCGAACTTTATTTTCAATCGATTTATTTGAATCCTTATAGATAAAAGGTAAAATAGTCGGTAAACAAAATGTTGTTGATTTCTGGAATGGAACTATTTATCTGGATCGGCGGATTATTATCCGATTTGCATTTGGCTCACCAGGTAATATTTTTACGTTTTGTTCGAAACCATTTCCTATTTAAGATGCAACCATTTATGTTATATCTATCTTTGTGTCCCAGCCCAGTTAAACTCGATTAAACACTTCACACTGGCCAGGATGGCGTGCAATACTGTGGACATCAAATTTATCCAGAGAAATGTCTTCAAAATACCGGTTAAATCGTAAGTATTACATGCATACGTGACATGACCGATCCACCCCATTTCTACTTCAATGTTTCACCGTAGCACTTTGAAAGCAACAGTATGAATCGACTATTAATATTTGTAATGGTTCGGTTGACTTGATCTCGTGGTGCCTCGCTCCTTTCCAAGCAACGGAAGACTTTTTTGAGGACAAAACATATTTCATATATGCTTATGTTTGGTTTTAACGCCGTGTCAACAGTATTTCATATATGTGTATGTTTGGTTTTAACTCCGTGTAAACAGTATTTCATATATGTTTATGTTTGGTTTTAACGCCGTGTCAACAGTATTTTATACATGTTTAAGTTTGGTTTTAACGCCGTGTCAACAGTATTTCAGTTATTTCATTGATTTCCTGGATTTCACCGGTACTAAGCAGGGCGGTGCAGTGTCTTTTTTCCACGAGTAATTCCACAAATAGTCCCGATGCAGATTTGAAAGATTGAACCTGCTTCCCACCCCCGTATCATAATTCCTACACATTTACCACTAAGCTTTGCGGGACCCTCAAACGATATTGTTACACGGGCAGAATCAAACGTCAGAAAGTGTTTGAACATGGGATCTCTGATTTTCAAGTAGCATATCGGTATTTGGTACGTTCGTGTTCGATACTGATACACTATACACATTGCCTTTTGTCTCCATTTGAATATTTCAGCAATAAAGAAGTGCCGTGTAAATTCATTCCCGACATAGACCTGACGTTATGGAAGCATGTTGGCCCCATGCATGGGTAACAAATGCACATATTCAACGGGGGAATCACTTAGTAAGATTGAGTCGTTGACATGCAACATCATGCCGTGTGGCATTTAGTAAAGATATACACGCAATAGTTATTATAGATAATATATATCGGCATTGGTTTTGGTAATATACTAAAGTGTTATGTCTAATTATATTTTCTAAAACAGTATGAATGATAAACCTAAAAGTGTTTTTGTCGACATATGAGTCTTCGAATTGCATTTACATCTTATATAAACAAGTTCTAAAATGTCTTGATATCAAATAAATTATTACATTAATTGTTATTCTTCTAGTTCAAACCATTCTTCTGTTTATTTTTCTCTGAAAGCTTGTTCTTGTGATTGCCTGTTTTAGACAATCCGTGTTTTAAAAGTATTCCTGACGAAAACACAAAGTGCAGGTACCTTCTTTTTAAGATCGACTGTTAATAACAAACGATGGTACATCTATATTATGGAATTCAAGGGATGCAACTGTCCCTAACACAATCCCTATATTTATATAGTTACCTCCCTTAGATTTCCGAAAACAACGCAGAATACACTGTTGAGATAAGTCTCGCGTACACCCGTTATGCACTCACCAAAAGTCATATAGACCTGATGAAGTCGTATTTTGATAGATTTAAACAGCTGTATTTAAGATCAGAAATGTTCATGTGATCTTGTTTTTACGAAATGAAGCATTGACGACCACAGGAATAGCGTGCCTGTAAAAGAAATTTGTAGCCTTGGTAATGTTGAAGAAAAGGCTTCTACAAGTATTCAAATATCCGTAGATTGTTCGTTATTCTTTTTCTCCCAATACAGGAGGGAGTATTCCATTTGAATTCTGCAGCAGAATTGAAATCCTGCTCCAGTAGCTACATGCTGCTCAATTTGAATACTGCACCTAAGAATCAAATTCTGCTCCTATAGTTAATTTCTGCCCAATTTGAATGCTGCAGAAGAACAAAAATGTTGCTCAATTTGAATATTACAGCCGAATTAATATGCTGCTCCAGTACTAATTTGCTGCTTCATTTGAATACTGCATCTAAGAATCAAAATGCTGCTCCTGTACTTATTTGCTGCTTCATTTGAATACTGCATCTAAGAATTAAAATACTGCTCCTGTACAAATTTGCTGCTTCATTTGAATACTGCATCTAAGAATCAAAATGCTGCTCCTGTACAAATTTGCTGCTTCATTTGAATATTGCATCTTCTAAGAATCAAAATGCTGTTCCTGTACTAATTTTCTGCTTCATTTGAATACTGCAGAAGAATCAAAATGCTGATCCTGTACAAATTTGCTGCTTCATTTGAATATTGCATCTAAGAATCAAAATGCTGCTCCTGTACAAATTTGCTGCTTCATTTGAATACTGCAGAAGAATCAAAATGCTGATCCTGTACTTATTTGCTGCTTCATTTGAATACTGCAGAAGAATCAAAATGCTGATCCTGTACTTATTTGCTGCTTCATTTGAATACTGCATCTTCTAAGAATCAAAATGCTGCTCCTGTACTTATTTGCTGCTTCATTTGAATACTGCATCTAAGAATCAAAATGCTGCTCCTGTACTTATTTGCTGCTTCATTTGAATACTGAATCTAAGAATCAAAATGCTGCTCCTGTACAAATTTGCTGCTTCATTTGAATATTGCATCTTCTAAGAATCAAAATGCTGTTCCTGTACTAATTTTCTGCTTCATTTGAATACTGCAAAAGAATCAAAATGCTGATCCTGTACAAATTTGCTGCTTCATTTGAATATTGCATCTTCTAAGAATCAAAATGCTGCTCCTGTACTAATTTGCTGCTTCATTTGAATACTGCATCTAAGAATCAAAATGCTGTTCCTGTACTCATTTACTGCTTCATTTGAATACTGCATCTAAGAATTAAAATACTGCTCCTGTACAAATTTGCTGCTTCATTTGAATACTGCATCTAAGAATCAAAATGCTGCTCCTGTACAAATTTGCTGCTTCATTTGAATATTGCATCTTCTAAGAATCAAAATGCTGTTCCTGTACTAATTTTCTGCTTCATTTGAATACTGCAGAAGAATCAAAATGCTGATCCTGTACAAATGTGCTGCTTCATTTGAATATTGCATCTAAGAATCAAAATGCTGCTCCTGTACAAATTTGCTGCTTCATTTGAATACTGCAGAAGAATCAAAATGCTGATCCTGTACTTATTTGCTGCTTCATTTGAATACTGCATCTTCTAAGAATCAAAATGCTGCTCCTGTACTTATTTGCTGCTTCATTTGAATACTGCATCTAAGAATCAAAATGCTGCTCCTGTACTTATTTGCTGCTTCATTTGAATACTGAATCTAAGAATCAAAATGCTGCTCCTGTACAAATTTGCTGCTTCATTTGAATATTGCATCTTCTAAGAATCAAAATGCTGTTCCTGTACTAATTTTCTGCTTCATTTGAATACTGCAAAAGAATCAAAATGCTGATCCTGTACAAATTTGCTGCTTCATTTGAATATTGCATCTTCTAAGAATCAAAATGCTGCTCCTGTACTAATTTGCTGCTTCATTTGAATACTGCATCTAAGAATCAAAATGCTGTTCCTGTACTCATTTACTGCTTCATTTGAATACTGCATTTTAGAATCAAAATGCTGCTCCTGTACAAATTTGCTGCTTCATTTGAATATTGCATCTTCTAAGAATCAAAATGCTGCTTCTGTACTAATTTGCTGCTTCATTTGAATACTGCATCTAAGAATCAAAATGCTGTTCCTGTACTAATTTTCTGCTTCATTTGAATACTGCAGAAGAATCGAAATGCTGCTCCTGTACAATTTTGCTGCTTCATTTGAATATTGCATCTTCTAAGAATCAAAATGCTGTTCCTGTACTAATTTTCTGCTTCATTTGAATACTGCAGAAGAATCAAAATACTGCTCGAGTAGTAGGTTGCTGCATCATTTGAATACTGTTGAAGAATCAAAATACTGCTCGAGTAGTAACTTGCTGCTTCATTTGAATACTGCAGCAGAATCAAAATGCTGCTCGAGTAGTAACTTGCTGCTTCATTTGAATACTGCAGCAGAATCTAAATGCTGCCTCAGTAAGAATTATTAATTGCTCAATTTGAATACTACAGAAGAATTCAAATCAGCAGCATATTGATGCCGTCAAAATTACTGATCGATCAGCATTGATGTACGGCTGCAACAGAACCATAATTGTATGGCCCCTTTTGTGTGCCATAATAAATGGGTCACCATTATAACCCCTGGGCCGGACCTGTACTTGATTTTACGACCAGTTTTTGTTTTTAATAAATCTCTACTCCCTTGTACATTCCTCCCGAACAGAACTACAGCTGGGCTATCGAAACACGCCAACTGATATATTAACTTTAATATTCGGATTGAAAAGCTATCCGTATTATGGGATATTGATCGGGCGATCATTCATGAAATTAATCTTAATATTTGTTTCAATAAGAGATGTGTAACCTTTAACGTCGACCTATTGCAACAAACAAGGCCAAATGAGTTCGTTTTGTTAAAAGCTTTTTCGACATAACTTTAGTTAAACAAAGTTAAACTCAAAATCCCCAATAATTGTAACATTTATAATTTGCTTTGTAAGTCATATTGCTTTTGGAAATACCCATATTTCCACGGAATGAAGCCATCGTTGCGCGTGGCAGTGCTGTAAATTAATGTAGCTATGCTTAGCTATGCTAAGGCCAATTAACTAAAACAAAGATGAACTCCTAACTCCAATAAGTGTTACATTTATAAGTTGCTTCGTGAGTCATACTGCTCTACTTCATACTGATTTACCTAATACCCAGAATCTCACAGAGAGAAGTCATCGGTGTGTGTGTGTCATTGTTCTAAACGAACTTAGCTATGCTCATACCTGTTTTCGAACTTTTCGAATGTGCAACTTTCAAAACTTTTCCCGAAGAATAATATGTCCACGGAGCGAAGCCTTCATGACATGTTTCAATGTTTTAAACTGACCAAGCTATATGTGTACCGTTTTACCATATATTTCATGCTGAAATGTGCGTAAGTTGAAGACAACATTCTCTCTGATGTCAATATTGAGCAAAGGAATGTTGCAAAATAACACATCATTGGAATCGTCTCTTCGAGACGCTTCCAATGACACGTCATATTGCAATATTGTACTTTTCATTAAGGATAATACTAATGTTTGTCGGTTTTGACTTGCGCACAAATTTTCCTTGTGTCGCTTAGTATAGTGGTACACAGGCTCCTAACATACAACTCTCCCAACTTTTTACCGCATGGTTTCTCTGTGCCATCGGGTCTGTACCTTACAAGACATAAAATCGTCTTATAAAACTGTCGGCCCGGATCGGGCAGAGTTAACCGTACATTCTTATCCAGATCAGCATTCTCTGCTGACACGGTCTCGTAAGATAGCGGCATTTTTATCAAACGATTGAGAATTATACCGTTTACTAATAGCTCTCTGTCCGTATTCGAAGATCGCAATTTGTACTAGACTTAAGCCATGAGATAAGTCGGTAATATCGTCGCTAGCTAGCATTACGATTTGGGGAACATTATCTTAAACCATCACCAAACAATAACAATATTT